>OZ023331.1:31921140-32040133 GCA_964007535.1 Brachyptera risi | reverse complement strand
ATATATATATATATATATATATATATATATATATATATATATATATATATATATATATATATATATATATATATATATATATATATATACATATATATATATATATATATAATAAATATATATATATATATATATATATATATATATATATTATATATATATATATATATATATATATATATATATATATATATATATATATATATATATATATATATTTAAATATGATGGGATTCTCAAATCATGAATTTTTGCCGCAGTCGGATGAGAACTCCGGGACCTCTCTCTCTCTCTCTCTCTCTCTCTCTCTCTCTCTCTCTTCACTGAGATGGTGATGTGTGTGTTGTGACATTCATAGCAATAAACCGTTAACAATGAGTTCGAACAGGTATCATTCAGTGAGTGCTTGTTGATCGTCTCACGATTTTCCCAATTTCCTCTATACTTTCCTCATGAACCAAGATAACCGAGAATTTATTTCAAAAAATGATTTCTGTTCTACTAGTTTATGTGGGAACTCTGTGCAATATGATCTGATTCCACCATCATTACTCATTTTGAAAATTATAGAATGCCTCTCAATAATTTCATATATCTTCAATATATAACTTATTGTACTTTGTATTGTTGAATATAAGCTGTATACCTCCATGATAACTAGTCTAGCGGACGTTAATCAAATAATTTGATATCTTTCTCTGATCATTTGCATGCATCACTGGGAGTTCAATTATCAGCTGTCTTTTTTTGTGATTATACGAAGTAATTATGATTCAGTATAATACTTCACAAATATTTGTTGTTCTCTCAACTATCTTGTCCCAACAGAAAATCATAAAAATGGGTTGGTTAATATACGTTCATTTTTATACGGTATGAAAATTCTTTATCAAATTCACCATGCACGTGGCTGTAAGTCATTGGGAACAAATATCGAATGTGATATGAATATGTATTCGGTTTCTTCGAATCATCAAATCATAATATATAAATTCGTAATTTGATATTCCTTCACCAGCAAGTGACATTGCATTTTTACAAACATATTCCATAATATACATTTTGAAAAATAGTTTGTTTTTTCCCATGAGATACGAAATAGACGTATACATACTTACAGAAGGCTATTTTCATGATATTTTTTTTCCTGAATCGGGCCCTTCTATGGGCCCTTAGTAGAACTTATCAATAGGGGAACATTGACTTTGTATCAAGTTATCGATCTATTTACTGAATTATTAAAGACAATTGTTATTGTAACAAATACTAAAATCGTCTCATTATTATTTTTAAGCGAGAATAAGCATATTCTTAAATAAAATTCTCAGATTATTTACTCGAGTATATTATATTCTTCATCTAACTATACTTTTCCCTGACTCTACTTTTATTCTCGGCTCTCCAATTTAAGACAGCAGTCATTTTCTTTCCATTGACTTTGTCTTCCTTCGCACTTTTTTCTCTTATCTCCTGAGCTAGTGTGCGTGTGTTTGTGTATGTGTGTGTGTGTGTGTGTGGTGCGTATAGGACTTAGCTAAGCTCGTCTGCCCCCCTTTTTCCTCCCAACATCTTTCCCTCCCATAACGGCTGGCTGCTCGCTACAGATAACACAACCCCCTCAAATATACGACCCTTGCTTCAAGAGGGTGAAGGGTGGGGGATAAGACATGGTGGGTAGCGCAGGGAGGCGAGGGCAAACAGGTGCGTGGAGGCTTTGAATATGGAGCTGCCTAGATATGTTTTGGTCCTCGGCGTAGTGTAATTAAGCATAGTTAGATTCGAATTGAAATGAGTTGAATACATTTTACATGTGTTTTAACGAACTTTTGTACAGTTAATTATAAAGAAGAGTCAAAATGATTTCAACTTCTTACAAATTTGACTGCCTGTAAGAGTAAGATTACATTTCGAGGTTATTGGGTCAATAATACGAGATGGGAAGGTATCTCTAAATAAACTCTATTACTGATTTTCGATGTCACATACATCTAACGCTTGAAACAAATTGCTTCTGTGTTCCAGACCTAACTAAATAGATCCGTGGGTCAAGATCGGGTCAATTGGCCATATTATAAGTCTTAATACTTGATTTCATGCTTTTTTATTATTCATATTGTGTATGACTATAAGATCAATTGACGTCGGTGAATGGTGAATGAGACGGAGACGATGAGATGAGAGGTTGTTTCTGGACAGTGAAAATCAGTCGGTCGTGGCGTGTTGTCAAGGAACCATCCCATTATCAACTTCAATGACGGAGATAATTACCACGAACTCTGTCAAGATGGTAGACCAAGGTGGCAATCGAACCCCGACCTCCTGAATGACTGATCATCAGTGTGTTGGCCACTCGACCATCCGCCTCGGTTTTCATATTTTGTGTTGATGTTTTGCTGTGTTTTATATTTTATGATTAAACATTCAAAAGAAAAATATATTTCTTCAATTATTGCATAATGAATGTAGGACTAATGTAATTATACTTTTCAGATATTTCTCATTCAAGACATTATCAAATTTGTTACGTGCCTTATAATCAAATAATGTTTCAAGATGAATAATTTGTGTCAAAAAAACAAATATCAAAACACAATTTGTGCCCGGGAGGCACAAAACAATCTTCTCAATTTTTTACTGTATTTTCTCGAGTTTTGTCCATTTTCCGTTACATTTTCTTGATATTCTTAGCATTTTTCCTCTCGTCTCTTTCTTTCTATGACATCGCCGACGTGTGGGATGCGAGATGCGACACGACGAACAAGAAAAACTCATTTCATTCTCGCTAGCAGCATCCTCGTCAGCCGGTGTTGGGGGTGTGGGGGGGGGGGGGGTGGTACGGGGCGGCACGGCGCTAGGGAACGAGAGAGAGAGAGACAGAGAGAGTGAGAGAGTGAGAGAAAGGGAGAGAGAGTGAGAGAGAGAACAGGATACCGGTCGATATCTCATTTATAGCAAAATAATAGAATTTATGAGAAGCTCGTACGGAGGAAGTAGAAGAACTTGAGAAGCCTCCCTCGTCCTCTTCCTCCTTATCCACCTTTCCAAACCCCCCCTCCCCCTCCCCCCCGCTTCAACCCAGTTCTTATACGAACTCGGGCTGAGACATACAGTCGGGGGTTTATACAAAACTGGAAATCTGGAATACTGGAGCTGTAATTAAATAATTGAATTGAAATTTCGGAAAAAAGGAAACATGAAGATAAGATTGATTGTTTGTTTCGAATTAAGTCGTTTCTCAAAATTTCAATACTGTATAAGCCAACTTCCCACTCCGACGATTATTAAGATTTTTTTTGGCGAAGAGTAATATTTCAAAATGTGATTGGGAGTAAAATGTAACTATGTTATACTTCAATTTGGTTATGTGCGTAAGACTGGATTCTTGTGAAACATGTTTCATTGAGAAAGTCAATCTATTTGATGGTGATCTGTATAATAAACAGAGCAATCACAGAGTGGAATCTTTTAGCACTTCCCAGTTGATATCAATCATTCAATAACATCAATAATGTATTGTTATTTTTTTTTTTTCAATTCATAATATTAGTTTGTGTTTTATTGTTTTTTCTCAAGCTTACACCATAATAATCGAGCGTTGAATGCTGAGCAAAAATTGTATTGTATAGGCCTACAACAAATGAATACAAAAACGGTTTTGAGTGTGATCTATCATATTGAAGCAGTTTTCATTTCTGTCCTTAGTTCGGTAACCCCTCTGCTGATTACCTGTTGATTCTTGAAATCTGTTCATATTATTATCCTTTTCTATCTTTTAATTCGACCTATTTTAATCCAATTGTTCATATATTTATTCGTGTAGGGCCTACATGTGGCAAGAATGATTTAGTACCGAATAGATATTATGTTCGGAAGCAGTATTCTCTCTCTCTCTCTCTCTCTCCCTCCCTCTCTCTCTCTCTTTCTTTTTTTTTCTCTTCCAGAGGGCATATGAGGAAACGGTTACGTCTCATTTCCAAACCAGAATAGAACTGGATGATTTCTAGGTAAGATCACCCAAAATACGTTTTTGAAAAATGAGGTATGCATTCTGCAATACCATATACACTTTATTGGGTAACTCAAATTCAGGAAAACTATTCGAAAAAAATCTCATGTAATGTTATACTCTATTCAAAGATATCACGTGTCATAGTATGGCTTCTCAACCTTAAAAATATTACTTTTCGTTTAATTGGATGAGCGAAGTGAAGACTCAATTTCATCATACTCGTAAAAAAGTGATCTTTTTTTCGCGCTCCACAGGTCAAACAAAAATTCAAAATCAGTTGAAACTTGGCATCAAGTGTCCTTATTTAATTAGATACAGTATAGTTTTGAGGCGCAATTGGTTGAACAACTTTTTAGAAAACTCATTTCAAAGTTTTCAAAAATCTCATAAGAATAACCCAGAGGAAAATATCCGTTAAAAATATTTCATTCGAGAGAATTCAAATTTTCAGGGAATTTTAATATAATAATGATACACATTATTCCAAACTTTCATTCAAATCGGATGAGCCGTTTTGATCTAAAAAAATATATATTCTGTAATTATGGTAAATCACTCAAATAAGCTATAAATATACCAATTAAATCCAGGCAACAGATGTCATCAATTAATTGTAAGCGATTAAAACAAAGCTTTTTTTACCATCATAAAAATTAATTGGGGAATATAATGGCAGTGACGTAATTTTTTGGATCTCAAGGTGGATATATATAATAACCAATCCGAAGATAAGTTGATATGTTCCAGCTCATTCATCAATACGGCAACACATAACGCGTTTGCCTAGTTTAGTCCATCCTCTAATTGTGTATAGTTATCAACAATAGCCATACCTATGCCGATCGTGAATGCCAGTGCCACTATTTGTTATATTGCCATGGACGCTTCGATGGTTTTTGTCACGATAGTCAGAAATATAGAAATATTTTCCGTGGAATCTTGAGGTGCCCTGTCTGAACGATCCTATAAATTTCATTCTCAGTCTCAATATAACCTAGACAATATAGTTTTGTTTCAAGTTCCGATGTTAAAAGCATTGCATTCTTGAATCGCAGTTCGAATACAAATATGGTGAAAATTGATTCAGCGTAGCCGATAACGAAAAATTGAATGAAATAAATGTGGAAAACCATTACACAATTTTTTCCCAAGATTTTTAGAATTTTTTTTTTATTATTATCACAACAAGTCAGACGTTTTCGATTATTGTGAATGTTATGGATTATGTTAGAAGTTTCTGAGAACTGAATGCAAAGTTTCATATCATTTCATCGTAATCCAATCTGTTCGAAACCCCAAATGTTCGAAAACCCAAATGTTCGAACCCAAATGTCGATGAGATGGGTTTCCGACGATATGGGATCTCGATGATTTGGTTTTTCGATGAGTTGGTGTGCACCCTGTTTCACATATATTTTCATCACCATGCAAGTTCATCTTTCAACGTGAAAATATCCAGAGATATTCTATAGTATAAATAATAACATGAATGATTGCGTTTCTTTTTGAACACGTTATCGACTGTACCAGCTGGAAACGTATGTCTGATGTGTTTTGATATGGGCCAGCCCCGCTAGTACACGCGGAAACTTTCTTAGACTTCCTTTTGAAGTTTCGTGAAGTATAAAGTTGATCGCGTTGTACTTTGTAGTCAAGTTTCAAGTAAGGAGAGGTTTGGGGAGGGGGGAAGAGAGGGGCAATCTCGAATTTTAGAACACTAAAAGACAAGATATCAAGTGAAGATCCTTTAATAAATAAATAAATATATATATATATATATATATATATATATATACATATATATATATATATATATATATATATATATATATATATATAAATATATATATATATATATATATATATATATATATATATAAGTATATATTTATATATATATATATATAATATTCATACATATATATATATATATATATATATATATATATATATATATATATATATATATATATATATATATATATATATATATATATATATATATATATATGTACGTTTCTTGATGACAGAATTCTTCTTCTAGCTCTCCAAAGACGTGAACGTTATTTGTCAATGATGGAGATCGCTTATCAATACAAACAGTAGGAACACTGAATACAAATCGTTGACAGATGAAGGAAGTAAGAAGTATGAATTAAGGTTTATGTGACATTTTTTTATGAAATCAGCTTCTGTTGTTAAATTGAAACTCTGAAAAGTATAACTTCAAAATTAAACTACTATTGGACCATCAGTGGATTTAAAGTACGTTTGAAAAAGTATGTATTTTTCTCAGATATTCTAGACAGATTTGATGAATATCATCCCCGTTCTTATCTATAGAACCTTTTTCTTTTCTTTTTAATAACATCGAAACTTGATACAAAATCATTGTTGCCCAATCAAGACTATGGATGAGAGATAGGTTCTTTTGGACGGGGCACCTCAAGGGCGGTAATACCACCCCATTCAAATTATTTAAAACCATTGAACTTCAACACCAGGACTGCGCTGTCTGTGACCATAATTTTCCGCCGTAGATAAAAGTCTCGATCAATAGAACATTCAAACCAATTCTATCGTCACTACACAAATCTTTCCCATTATGAATTCACAAATTATACGAAATATACGAACTGGATAAATAAATAGTAGTAGTTCTCAGATGAATTTCATTATCAATAGGAAGAAATCAATCAAATTTGGCAAATTTGTCCCAGGATAATTCATCCCTCAGGAAATTTTGAACATCCCGTAATTATATCATCAAAATAGAAACGATCATGGGAATACATTATTTCGAGAGATATGAGATGGAGAATGTAAATTGTCACCAATAAAAATATAATCCGACTGCATTTGGCCGTCGGAAATATCACATTGCTTCGACTTTTCCGATCGGACGTCTCCAAATTGAATAACACCATTGGTCAGGAGTGTCGACCCTTCTACCTTCACGGCGTTTAATAATGACGTCATTACAGTGTTCCATTAATCATGCAGTCAACAGGTGTGTGTAGCGGGTTGCAGACTGTCAGGTGACGGTGCAGGGTGGGTTGCAGACTTGTCAGGCGGTCAAGTGACGACATGATATAACAAGTCATACCTCGCAGATTATACTTTCAAAACAGTTATACTTTTCAAAGTTCAACTTTTTATTAAGTTCTAGCTGTATAATACCTACTCTAACGAAGTTTTGGTATATATATATATATATATATATATATATATATATATATATATATATATATATATATATATATATATATATATATATATTTATATATATATATCTTTATATATATATATATTTATATATATATGTCCACATTTATACCTTGAAAGAACAATTAATGACGATGAAACTTATGTTCATCTTTAATCTTGGCGTTTTTGATAATTTTGAGATTGGTAGTGGAAAAAATCACATTTTCAGTATTGGTAAGTTATTGATCAGTATTCTCCTCTCCCAACTAGTAATACTGCTGTATTACTAATACAAGCAGAATCACTATTTTTCATAATTGAGAAGTTCAGCAACAATGAGTGACGCTTCAGTTGTACGACGATCATTATAGACATTAGCTTGACTAACATCTCACGGCCATATTCCATAAACAATTGAAAGTTGAACTCATATCTCCTTTCTCAATATTTGGTGTACGTATTTTAGCCTTTCAGAAACTATTTCAATCGAAGTTATAGATTCTTCTTATTTTGATGTTGCTTTACAACACCACCAACAGCTAGGTTATACAGGAGGGGGGGAGGGGATTTTCTTTTTGATTTTCTCTTATTTGTTAAATTTGGTCAAATTTATCTCGGTCAAAGCTATATTTCAATATGTGAGCTGTATTGTTTCTGAGTTGACTTGAAGTATATATATTATCTATATTGAAGTCATACACATAAAACCTCACGGTATCTCCAGGAGTCTACTGGTCGGCGAATTGTTTCAAATATGAAAAATCAACTGCTTGTCTATCAAACATAGCTGAAAAAATACATCAACAGTCTAAAAATTAAACAAACAAAAATAAAAAAAGTTCCCAGGAAATTGACAATACATATTCATATTCCATCAAGTGTTTCGTTGTTTTAATGTAATTTCGTATATGTGAACTTAAGAAATATTAATTGGTCATTCATATTTCGGGTCATTTTGCGGCCTGAAAATGGCGGATAACACATGCAAAAATGTAGAGGTACAGTAGATTGATGTTCGTGAAACAATTTGGGAAAAACAAACATTTCCAGTAATAAATAATAGGGCACAAACCAAAAATGCCCAACTTGAAACTTTGCTCTCTCTGTCATCATTGTTGTGTATCTTGTATTATTCCAGTGTTGAATCATCGAGCAGGCCATGATATGTGTGTTTGTGTAGGGTGAGGGGATGGGTTGAGGGTGGGGTGGTTGGGTGGGGGGTGCTGTTTGGATCCGATAACACGTTATCTCGAGCACAGAGGCACGCGCTACCCGCTTCAAAAAGGGTGCCTGCTATCGACAGTATAAGGGGGAGGGGTAGGGGGGGTGTTGAACTTTAAAGGGTTCGGATTTTGAATTTATATTTTCACATAGTGCTTATTGTGTACACGTTTTGGCACGGTTATTAAACTGTAGTCAGTACACTTGTTCATTTTTTCTTATCTTTTAAAATTATTTATGTAGGCCGGACTGTGTGTGTAGACCAATGTTTATATAGAGTTTGGATTGCTCAGAGCACTACTTAACGAAATTTGATTCTCGAAAAATTTGTTTCAATAATATTTAATTATGTCGGGTAAAGCTGACGGCATTCTCAGTACTTTCAGAGCTGATATAAGAAAAATTGGTATACAATATTCGTAAATAGAAGAACCTAGATTTGAGCTTAAATACAGTTTATTCATTTTTCCGGTCTTTCAAGCAGTATATCAAAAATTGAACAAGAGAGCAAAAAAAATTCCCTATTCGACATGCATATACGTGCTTGATACCTGGGATGTAAGTTGTATACGTGAATATGAATTATATTGATTTATCAATTTCTATTTTCCGTTTTGAAAATTATTTCAATCAATTTTGTAATAAACATGTTTGACATAGAAGAAAAATTGACGTGTCACAATAAAAATGAATTTGAATCACATTTTCTCATCAAAATTGTAAATGACTCTATTGAGGATAGGCCTACTTACTGTCAGTCATTCAACGAATGACTCAAATCATTGATTCAATCAATCTTCTGAGAGTTTTTTTTTTACAAAACTCACAATAATTGTGCTCATCAATGCCGTTTCATTAGTAGTTTATGAATATAATATATTAAAATATAACGTATGATATAATGTGGCTTGGTCACAGTATGGGAACAAAATTTAAAATTTATACAAAATATGAAATGAAAATTTTTTCATTGTACATACAAAAATAGTTGTAAACGTTGTTATTGTTCCTTCGATGCAATTTTCATCACAAATGAATTCGATTTCAAATAAATGTTCTATCAAAATTCAGAAGTCACCAAAACGCACACCATACAAAATGATACAAATACTAATAATATGTGGTTTCTCTTACAGTAGCCTCGCTCTACCATGTATTACAGCAGCCTCATTATAAATTCCTCCTACCGTATAACTCGTATACTCACACTTTATAAAAACACAGAAACAATTAGATAAAACAATTATTTCTACAAATATCAAACACCAGATTCGTCTCACACTTTCAAAACCCCTAATTCACTTTGATGTCCACCCCTTAGAACCAACATCATTTCAATATATTAAACTGAAATGTTAATAACAGTTATTCAAAGATAATTACAAGTGTAGTTTTAATATGCGTGTGAGTGTACTTGTATTACTATTGGTCCGTTGAAGATGCTGCAAGGTGTGTTTGTGGTACAGATTGATCTCCAAGTCATGACGTATGTCTTGAAGAGAACAGCCATTATTCAGTGGGAAGGTGCGGGGCGTGGTTTGATTAATAGATGAAAACAGAACTGGAGAGGTGGGTTTTTATTTTTGTTATGGAGATTAAGGTTGGTATGATTGAGGAAAACCAGATTGTTGTTTGGAGTTGGTAGCAGTATACTGATCGAGTTTGATGAAGAAATTGTAGCTTGCATGTAATATACGACAGCTAAAAATGTATTGTTGTATAACATCTGAGTAAAAGATGAATAAACATGAGTTATAAGTTTTTTTGAAGTTTTTTATAAGTTTTCAAGTTTCACCCATGAGTTTTCAATGTATGGATACGTGCTTCATGGTGCAGAGGAAATTTAGCTGTTCATTTTGTAAATATTTCAAGAAAAAATTATACTCACGATTACAAAATTCTTTAAATCGTTAGTTTGAATAAGTTTATGTCTTTTCAACCAACAAAATAATACCATATTGGATATTTTTCTGTCGTTATTGAGATATAATAGAACTTATCCAGGAAACAAACTGCATGAAATATGCTTCTTTTCGAATGATGAACATTAAAGATGTTAATCGTTCAGTCTATTTTGTATATGGAGATATTATGAGTGTAACAATATATATATATATATATATATATATATATATATATATATATATATATATATATTTATATATATATATATATGTATATATATATATATATATATATATATATATATATATATATATATATATATATATGTATATATATGTATATATATTTATATATATATATATATATATATATAATTATATATATGAATACATATATATATATATATATATATATATATATATATATTTATATATATATATATATATATATATATATATATATTTATATATATATTTATATATATATATATATACATATATATATATATATATATATATATATATATATATATATATATATATATATATATATATATATAAACATCCGAAACAACATATATATATATATATATATATATATATATATATATATATATATATATATATATATATATATCTGAACAATTGATAGTATTTTATGGTAATTGAAAGTCGTCTGAGTACGTATAATATGTGTTTGATTGCCCGACGTTTCAACTACATTACAGTAGCCATTTTTAAGGGCCAAATAAAATATATATATTAATAAAAGATCAGATCTTTGTCAAGAAACACTAATCCTCAGTGAAAATATTTCAAATGTATAATAAAATAAAAAGATGAATGAAAACGAAAATAGAAATAAATAATAAGCCTATGCACATTGGTGTATTTTGATGGCTATCACAGTATCCAGGAAGTCTCATGTTGCTCGGGCTTATAGATGGGTCCTGGGTCCTGGGTCGTAGACTGTATCTCTTTCTTGCTAAGCTAGGTTCCATGGTTTTCCCATCGCTTTCTATTCCAATTCCATTTGGGAGTACGGGATGACATAGTAATAATAATTAATCAAATGGTGATAATACTAATAATAATTAAATACTAATAATTGTTCATAATATGAGTTGTGAAAGCTCTAAACAAATATATATATATATATATATATATATATATATATATATATATATATATACTCATGATTTCACAATCCATTATAATATACTCATATATAGACTGGCTTGACCATTTCTTCATCATCTTTTTTATGATCTGGTTAATTCAAATTAAAAATCACATTTTCTCCATGAAAGTTGAATTCCAAAGGCTCTTTGAAGTGGCTATATGAAAAAAATCGCTTGCAAATAGAAAAATGATGAAAATAAATGAATGAAATAATTTTTCAAGAGGTTGAGTCCCCCCATATTATAGACAGCGATGTCATCTGTACTCATGGAAGTCCATTTCATCAACCAGTGGCTTAGCCCCAGAGGCGTGCGCAGGACCTTTCATCAGGTACGGCCAATTACGGAAAATCGAGAATACATTTTCTTGATACAAAAAACGAAAATATACAAAATTCAAAATATGAATTGTTAGGTTGGCTGTTATCCCATTGCTAGCCCAATATGTTGAACTTTATTAGTGGAAACAACAAATATGTGAGCTGAAAATGTACGTCCATACTAAAATACCAAGGGCTGAGGGCTGATGAAAATAATTGCTCTGCATGATATTCATGGCTACAGTCCTATATATAAAAAATAAAGTCAATGATGTACACATTCACCAGCCGATAGTGGAGAATTGGCTCCCATTTCACCCCGCAGGGAAATTGTCGAAATTCAAAGGAATTGAAAATGATTTTATTGGTTTGGAATAATTAGTTGATGCAAGATTTGTTATTCTGTGACAACTGTTCGACATAATTTAGGATAAAATACTCAATGCACCCTTTCTTGTGATGCATTTGGTACGGCCCGGCGGCGTTCTCTGCGTATACCCTGTGCGCACGCCTATGATTGGCTCAGAATAGAGTATCTATTCTAATTTCAAAATATTAGGGTCTCCCTGCTTACAATAGTGTTGGAATAATTTCACGCTAGTTCATCATTTTTCACCTTTTCCATATAATTAATTCACAACTATCTATATTTAAACACAAAATGACATGAAAGGAATTCAGTGACGAATCAGTATTTTATGAACTAATTAATTTAATATTCATTCGATAAAAAACATTTATTTTTGTTGTTTTGGCAATCTATCAAAGATGTTCATCATACTATCGATGTGAGTTATTAAATATAATTGAATAATGAAATTTTATTTCTTCTTAATCATAATGAAAAACAAATCAAACTTAGTATCTGTTATACTTCAATATTAATAGAAAATATATCGATTTCAATCATTCTGCTTTGCTCCAAAAAAACATTTCCATCATGGTATAGACCTACATTTTTTCATCATTGCCCATTTTCATACTTTTACTGACAATAATAATAAAGTACATCTCTCTCTCGAAATGATGTTAGTTTCCTTGATCGAACCACATTCATTATTATTGTTTTTTATACCATTAACATTACTCCTACGACGTGTTATATATTAGGTTCTTACAAAACACCATTGTGTTGTGGTGCAATAGCGCCCAGCTGAGCTATTAGCTGGACGCGGTGCGAATCCATCAAGTAGACAATAACACGGGAGAGAAGTACAGTACATTTGTGAGTTTTCACCCGGGTTGTACCGGGGGGGGGGGGAGGGGTTGTTTTTTATGTTCGATCTGACAATAAAACATTCACTCCCTCCCCCCCCACCCCCACCTCCTGCACAGGACAGTCGAATGTGTATCGCTGAGTTATCGTTTCATCACCTTGATAACTGTAACTTATTTCGATATAGTCGTTTGCAACTATAATACAATATAAGTAAGAGTTTTTGGATTCCATTGATTTTATTGAACATAAAATTAGAATTGATGAAAAAATACAATCAAATTATTGTGAGACCAAACATTAAAGCAAACTAAATGAATAGTTGATTCGGGAAGGAAAATCGAAGAAAGATAAGTTCAAGTTAATGAGAAAATCGAAGATACTTCTCTCCAAACGAGAGTATTTCAGTTGCTCACTATCCCTAACTGTTCAAATTGTGATTTTTGTTTTTGAAAACAGTTACATCATAATGGGACCCAATACAATTTGGGGGTTGTAAGATCACCCTTGTAGTGTTCCGTCTAAACGATTCCATTCTAAGCCTCAAGTGGGGAACATTGCCTTTATGCCGTCAGTGGTATTGATGCTAATGAAAAACTACTCAATACGAGAGGAGCCTGATAATACTATAGGTGCGATTGCCGCCCTCTTGATTAATGCCCCAGTTCCCATCAAGAAGATATACTCAATATTATATTAATTTGTTATTGTATATTTATCAGCTGATCCCAATGATCTGGACGTGGGTGAACGTATACATCGACAGAGGAACCACTCTCGATGTACAAAGTCCATATGGAGTCAGAAATCACGTTGTAAACATGCACTTTTGATCGAAATGCCGGAAGCAATTGATTGGGTTATCGTTGTCTATTAGAAAGATTCCATCATTCTGATGGTTTCAGATAGTTTCAGTAGAACCTTAAACAATAAAAATAATTCAGAGTAACAAAACGCTATATTCAAATAATCAAATGAATTTAAATTGAAGCATCAGCAAATACAGAAAAGACAAATAACATTAAATACGCCATCTGTGTGAATAGCTAAAACCTAGAGAAAAATGTAGAAGGATTCAACTTGGTTCGAATGTTGACTTCAACTCATATGTAAACATTGTCCACTATGCGAATTTTAATGGCATTTTATAATGAAAACAGAAATTGCACAATAATATTGACAGTACTAGTATTATTTTATAAAAATTAGTGCAATTATCTGTATTTGAACATTGTAATTGGAATATGAAAAATTAAGTTTTCTCCGGAGACTGAAAGAACTATGTGAATTGAGAAAATTATTCAGATCATTCCAATTCAATATCTAAGTACGGAATCGGAAAAAAACTTCAACACAAAAAATGAAAATTTGTATGTTCAGTATTAATAAGTTATATAGCAAAAAACGTCTCACTGAGTACAAAATGTTTTAATATCTTCACGCATTAAGTAGGGCCGATAGATGATTCAGGCTGAAAGTAGAAAGACAAAAAGATTAAAGAAAGACTGGGTTTGACGACTTCAGTTTTCTTTACGCGTCGAAAAGACATGGCGTGAAGTTTAAGAGTGAGAAAAAGAGAGAGGGAGAGAGTTACAAATTGTTCTATTTTTGTTTTAATTCATATTTTTCTTCAAATAGTACGTAAAACTGATGTGGGAAATCTTTGAAATATCAACTCATCAAGTATTGCATGTTGACATGCACTGAGAAACAGAGAGCATAAATT
The DNA here is from genome assembly GCA_964007535.1 of Brachyptera risi. Taxonomy (NCBI): domain Eukaryota; kingdom Metazoa; phylum Arthropoda; class Insecta; order Plecoptera; family Taeniopterygidae; genus Brachyptera; species Brachyptera risi. The sequence continues at coordinate 32,025,349 of OZ023331.1, read as the reverse complement.
CAAAGAAAACGCAGATTGTCGTTTAATTGGACTAATTGGTAATTTAATTTGATTTATTCATTGTTATTGTTTGTTGTGCATGCAGAATGTGGTTGGCACGAGAATGCGTATTAAATTACATTTTCTCCACTTTTTTTTCAATTATTGTGATTATGTGTGATATCAACTATGTATGTATACACTTGTATCCACGAAAAAAGAAGCAGCTCGTCTATCGGATGGATAAATTGTAAAAACTCTATTAGTCAGATAATCTTGTTGCTTGCAACTTTGAGGATCGGAGTATTTCAAAGATGATGAAGAGTCTCCTAACTCAAGCCTTGTGCTGAAAAATTATAACATTCTGAACATATAGCTATACAAATATAACAATGATATTTTTGATTGTTATTTTGGTGTACGACCGTCGTCTTCCGTAGTTACAAGTAGGTCTATATAACTCCTTCTCATCTGACGTATCACATTGCACGTTTTCTAAATATTACATAAACATCACGATAATAAATCATGGATTCCAATTTACACGAGTGCACATTAATCGTTCAATTTATACTGCTATGCCATTCAAACATCAAATATAAAATTTACATTTCACTAAATCGACGCTTTTTGTACTCAAGTATTTCTTTTTGCTCCTATACTTATATAATTTCTTCATACATGTCATTCTTCATTTGACCAGACTTTCTTCTATTTCCTTTTGATCACCTTTATCTGATATTATTTGATATGTCCGTGTATTTTATCACCCCCAACACTGCACCCTCCCCTCTATATATAGCACCCTGCACTGAGGCGGTTTCCACACGACGCCCGAGATAAACGCGTGAGTTTCCGAACAATAACGACGTCTGATTGGAAACCATAGCGATATGCGATTTGTGTGGAAAGAATCTGTACAATTGTTTTCTCTTCTTCAGGAAAGATGATTCATTTATTAGTAAAAATGAAACGGATGTGTATACTATTTCCTGATAAGGAATGAGATGAATTTTTTTGTTGGATGGAAATAATGACACAATATTTTTGGATATTTTTTTTTTCGTGTAGGATGATATCATTCTTACTGACGGTCAATATTTATAACATAAGAGAATGAAAAACAAACATTCATCATATTTTCATGTGAAAATGTATTTATTCAAACTAAGCACCAAATGATCAAAGAAACGAATCAAATCGAGACGAAGGAAGAGGTCGCATGGAATGTCAATATAACTTATTTGAGAAACCATTAGTTGGTCATTCAAACGAATGAGAAAAAACACACACACACAGAAATTATCAGTATTGCCCATTACTTGAATTGAACCCGGGTGTCATAAACGGTTCAGTGGATTTTTCTCCAACATCTTTCGTTACTTTCATTAAAGCTCAAAACGTGTTTTTAGAAGCAATTTATAACATCTCGAGTTAACGTACAGGCACTATCGAATCCCAAACTAGCAGGCATCAAAGGTTTTACGACGCATTTCTCTTTAATCATTCCGGTATATAGATTTTTATCATTGTTTAACGACGTATCAACGACCAAGCTATTCAGAAGCAATTCTTTATAGACATGGAATTTCTTCTTTTTCCAAGACATCTTATACGTGGAGTAAACATAAGGAATGCATTCTCGATACATAACAATATGTATATTGTATTTGTAAAAAATCAATCATTTATTGAAAAGAGATGATCGTAAAAGTGTTTGTAAAGGCTCTTTATTCTTAGAAGTTGATCTTATTAAGGCAAGGTGTATGAGCTACCTTTTCTAAAGAAACGATCGAGTAAAAAAATAACTAAAACCAACAAACAATTCTGAAGTGGGTATAGTAGTGATGCCAGCGCGGCGGCGGAATACCGAAGTTGATTAACTTGAGGAATGTTTTGCTTGTTGGTAATTAGTTCTGTTATCTGTGTCGTAGGATCTCTAAATTATAGAGACCCTAGTTGTGGCTTCACTTTGCTGCATGGTATAGCTTTGACGTGTCAGGGGAGTAGGAAAATGGCGTTTGTACTTTGTATATTAATTGTTGTGAAATTGTTGGACTTCGGTACAATCTTGGATTCTAGATATCGTATACCGATGAATGAACAACAACGTTCCAGAATTGTACAATTCGAAGTCAAAATTTGCTGTCACCACGGTACAAATCACACCAGTTCCTTATGAATTGCACCACGCATTTAACCTTTACTTGAAATAATAATATATTCTATAACCTTTTCATTCATAAAAACAGAAGAGCAAATATACGTGTTCTCGTAATTTTATGAATTAGCATTCATTCTCTCTACATTTAAGTCTTCTCTGTATAGGAGATATCTCGTGAAAATCGAAAAAAGTAGTACGTCACTCAATCAAATAAACGTCACGGATCACAATCATACGATCCACAATTATAATTTGAACTTGAATTGCCACGCAGAAGTGAAAAATCCAACAACTCTTCTTCATGTTTTTTTGGCTCTTAAGAGAGTTTGCATTAGGAATTAGCATGATACACGTATCCACATAGCTATAATCCAAGGAACGAATTTCAAAATAATTTCCATACCATGTAGTTAAGATGATTCAACTCACACTTTTGTTAAAGTGCAATACCATTTAAAGCTTTGGGCCTACATATTCTTTCATCCACTTCAATCAATTTTGTTCTCAATCTCATTTTCACTTGAAGTTTTTCCGATTGGAATCTTTGAAATTTCATCCACACATTTTTTTAGAACTATCTCAAATGAAATATTTCGATAACTATAGATGGTTTGATTCTAGATCGCGATTATACTTCAGTTTGACGTCTCATATCAGACGGATGAGGTAGCGTATCTAGTTGAACTATGCCTGTCAAATGTAGCGTCTCAAAACTTGTACTGTGGTTTTATCAAAACACCTGCATAACATTATTAACAAGCAAACTACATTATCCGAATATCAGCTCTCCGATCTCTGCGTTGTTGTCCATATAGACTCATCTGATTAAATAATAATGAATTTATAGGATGCTGGCATTCATGTGGCTATACTATAGTCTATCGATCGAAAGTAATTAATATTTTGGAGCGTTGGTTGAATATTAAGATGTTATTAATAATATTACGATGTGTTTTTTTACGTTCATATTCTGAACGAATTTTTATTAAGTATGTGCAGATTGAAATACGTAAATGAATTCAAGCAGTGAAAATTGTTTCAGTATGTGTACCGTTTCACTTATTATTAGATTATCGTAAATGACACGGAACGCAAATATTTTTTCCAGCAATTAACGAGATGCTGAATGAAGTATGGGAAAAAGTAGTTGTGGTATAGTCAAAGTATATAGGAAGACGTTCATGCTGAGCCAATTAATTAAACTTTAAACAAAACCCAGTTTAATGTAATCAATTTATATTTAACCCAACATGGTCAATTCAATACATTTTCACAGCGATAATCGCATAATTCTTGAAACATATTACAGTCCCATCAGGAATCCAGTTCACAAAATATTCTTGCACGCGTGACTTGTGCAATGCTTTGCTTCGTACATTTCGTAAATTTCGAAAATTTTAATTTTAAATTGGCATGACTAAGTAAGGCACTGTACCAATACTTCATGCACAACACACTTACACACGCACACACACACATGCGGGTCACGTGTCCAGATTATCCGACACGCTGCATCAGACGATATGCAACTGACAACCCCCCTGCTTCCCCTTCCACACCCCACCACAAAGTAGAGCGACGCCAGCGCCACGACGCTGCGCTGCAGCAGACGACCACGCCTAGAACTAACATGCTGGGCGATTGACAGCACGGTTCAAACAGCTAGCATTTAACTCTTGACTGAACAGAAAGTAATTGCATGCATTACTGTAGAACAGTCCAAAGGAAATAACAAAATATTAAAGTAATTATTCGAAATATCGAATAAACTCGAGTGGCATTTTGATTTTTATCCATGAGATCAAATTGTCATCTTTCTAATCGAATTAAAAATAAGATGAAAATGGTAGCTAGGTGAAAAACTAACTGATAAGCTGGCTTTCAAGATACGACAGTTCATAAGTAGGCCTACAAATAAAACAGTAACAAAGTAGGACAATGCGTCTTGGTTTGCTTCCATTCATATGTAAATAGGGAACTGAATGACTATATTTGACCATCTGGTAAATCTTATATTGAAGTAAAATTGCTGTCAATAGTGTGATTCTTCACTATAATCACTTGTATTCAATGGATTCATTTAAAAAAAATAAAAAATAATAATATATATATATATATATATATATATATATATATATATATATATATACATATATATATATATATATATATGTATATATATATATCAGGTATTAATTATTGTCCATTATAAGTATCACAATGCGTCTAATATGGTATTGTGTTATCATTTTGTTCGTTCAATACATAGACTCTACATAACCAAAGAATAAAATATATATATATTAATATTGTCAATACTGCCGAGTAGTTACATAGTAATTTGTCAAATCCTAGCGAAGCAATCCAAAAAATTAGCATAATTAGTCTCGTATACTACATGCCTAATTCCGCATCTGTGAGGTCTAATTCCGAACACCGACTTGATATTTCATTGCTTCCATTATTGGTTATTAGCCACCCCGTGGCTTCTATTGACTCTGAATAAGAACCATCACCACCATTCAATCCGTGGCAACAATAATTGCCCAGCTAAAAACCACCCTTATAACTTAATAAAGAAGACCGTGTCGTTTGTACATCAAGTTTTGTACGATTGGTAACACGACAATGAATAGCCAATGACTATCATTTTGTCTAATATAGTCTTTGTGTTGATATTAGTGGGTTGGACACATGTGTTTCTGACGACTTGACTGTTTGGGAAGGGAGCAATCAAGTAGTTATGGTGCGTAAGGGTGCGTAAGGGGTGCGTAAGAGTACGTAAGTCGAGTAAATTACTGTTATTAAGGAATCAAAGTGTGTAGTGGATGGTGGCAGTGTTATGATTGTGTTGTTGAATCAAGGCAGTTGGCATTATTGGATGATTTCAGAGCAAGCAAATTAGAAGCTAATTTTATGTCGACTGCATGTTTATATTTGTATACTGGCACATATTCATTCGCGTTGTTTTATTCCATCATTAGTATACTCCAATTTGATACGTTATTTCATATTCATGATTTTTGTATGCATGGATTATGTCTCACATTTTTATAGTTCATGATTTAATGAATATGTAAATATATAAAAATTGAAATGAATAATGCCCTTCAATTATTTGTATTTTCACTCTTATATAAAAGTTCTCTACCTGATATCAATAATGAAATGAAATTTCATAATATATTTTGAATGAGCCAATGAGCAACCTCAGTCAGAGTTGTGAATCATTGCCCCCTGAAAGATGCTAGTGAAATAGTTCAACCACGATGTAGTGATGATACCAACCTATACTATCATAATATAAAGAAGGTCACCCAACTCGGGTCTTGAAAGTGTAATATTTCCGGGGTCAGAATCTGAATCCATCGTCCTGATTGACTGTAGCGCAACTATAGCTTTTATATCGAACTATTTAGAACAACAATGCTCAATAATGCTATACACGGCCCAGTAGATTACGAAAATTATAAATTTTGTTAGTTCAACAATGCCACCGGTACCGTAGCCTCTCTTATTTACATTTAGTTCATAAGGGGTTCCGCTAAATCGCGACAGGTAATCAGAACGATTGGCTCTGAAATTACCGCAAGAAACCACAAATACCTTCCATGTTATCAGTACGAGAGTTGGAGCACCTTCTTTATATTATAATGAAATAGGTTGGTATCACTACATCGTGGTTCAACTAGCTGTCCCAATTTGATTGGAAATCAATATGCAATAAGTGAATGGAATGACGGCATTCAAGCTTTTGAAATAGAAACATGATATTCATGTACACTATATGTTATAACATGATGTTTTCCAATTATTCACACAATGGGCCTACTTATTTCAAATATGGTAAATATAAGCTGAAATAAGTTTATTAATGATAATCTTCAATTATTCCATCTAGTTACTAGTAACGGATGAAGTATTATGTACTATAGCTATGTTATTGTGTTTTTTGAGAAAGCGTCCAGTTTGAATCGAGCGTGAGGTGAAGATTATGTGACATTTGGTGGAGGTGCCGTGTTTTGAGTAGAAAATATACCTATCGAAATTAACTAAAAATTTCATATAATATTCAAACAGATGAGCCCAGATTTTTATTCAATCAATTAATAAATTCAATTTATGTTTCCAATTACGTCATAATTAATTACCTATATGAGGGCAATATGTGACGCTGCGTTGGTTGACAAAGACGGGTATATATATATACACACACACACACATATATATATATATATATATATATATATATATATATATATATATATATATATTTATATATATATATATATATATATATATATATATATATATATATATATATATATATATATATATATATATACATATATAAGGTTGCGTAAACAGGAGAGAAGAAGAAACCATAGTTACTGCCTTTTACCAACTAGGCTTACAGCTGCAAACGATTGCGTTGAATAACGTAATATTTGTATTAGCTTGAATGGGTAGGTGTGGTAGCCTGGAAAATGTAAGCCTCAGCTCAATTGCAGTCTAAAGCCTGGCTTATGTAGAATCAATGAGGGTACATTCGCTTCCAATAATCACCAATACTCGGTGAAAAGAACAGTTATATACTTTGACCACTTTTGGTAGTTCAGAACAACTCACGGTAGCCTTAAACAACGACGTGAACTACTTGCGTAGTTCTTATCACCACGACTACCACTTATACTACTTATATGAACAAATTATCCTCTCATGCACCGTTAATGGTGAACTCACAACTACTTATGTCACCCATGGTCTACTTTCAACTATTTATACCCATAATATGATAAAGGAAGAGTCGATGGAGATATTCTATCTATCGCCTTCATCTATGCTACTAGTTATGGTAGGAATAACTTTTTTGTCCATGTTATAAGTAGGTAAAGTGGGGTAACATATACCGAGAAAAACGCAGAAATCAGTTCAGTCCTGCCTCTGTTATTCGATGAAGTATACGCTCATATTGATTAGTTCACAAAACACTTCTGCACACGATCGTGAAAGGTCACTTTTATCATTTTTTTTCATCGATAATTGACATTTTCTTCCATTCATTGGCATGTTATCATTGATCCATTTCGCGAAAGTTTGAAATTATTCATCAATACACATTGTATCGAAATGACAGACATCCGAAGTCATTTTATATTGCTCAACTGTAATGTTTGAACTTTTAAGTTTCAATCAACCATGAAGATCTGATAATTTGTCATATTATAAATATATATATATATATATATATATATATATATATATATATATATATATATATATATATATATATATATATATACATGCCTATTCTGTCGAATATTACTGTGGGACTCTTATATATTCTCTAAAAGCAATTTTTCCACATTACCAACTGTAAACTGTTCCTCCCTTACATCATTACCTCATGTAAATCCAGTCTGGCGGCTCTCAAATGGGGTAAATTAAGTTGGCTACAAAGTGTCGGGTACAGCTGGTAATCAATCATCTTGCGCTGTATAACTTATATGTGATTTGCAATATCACCATGCGACGGTCCTCTCGAGTGCCTTGTATTACTGGAGGGGTAGCTTTTCCCCATCCCACTTCTCACTCTCATTGCATCAACAGGTGAGGGCTGATTTAGTCGCACGTAATATCAACTCATAAGTCTTTGTGACTTTATATGGTAATGACTGAAGTTGGTAGCTCAGTGCGTTGCGATGAACCATTATTCAGGGGACCAGGCTTCGATTCTTGTCATAGTAGACTATTCTGATTGAAATTTTTTGGTGTTTCATCGATTGTTAAAATTTGTTCTGTAATTTAAGGTCACGAACGTCTTTTTTCAGCACTCTAACATACTGGAGGGGGTTATTCGTTCGTACAAATTTACCATGCACTGCATGGGCAATAAATCACATTGAAATAACATAATGAGGTATTGAAAGCCGAACTCAAGGAAATTCAAGTGAAGTCCTAATGAGTCTGATATGGATGTATAGTATCTGCTCCCATAAGTCGAACGAATTCAAACGAATGCTTGATATTTGTAGTATAATACTTTGATATAATCACTATAAATATATCAATACCAAATTGAAAATTTGTATCAATACTGAGACACACCCAAAATAAACTTGTACAGTTTTGAGAACATTAGTTCGGTCAAGCCATTTTGTGAGGGTTGTTTTTTCATTTTTGTTCTGAAATAGAATTTTTTCCACAGGTGACGTCAGCAATTTAGGATTTGAGGTTTCATTTGATTTTCTTCATCATTTCATTTGATTTTACCCATGCAGTAGAAATTGAAGACAGTTATTCTATCAATTTGTAATTTTCACAAAGTATGATCACACAAACTTAATCAATAATACTTTTGTCCATCAACACAAAAATACATAACTATTTCCTAACATAATGATTCTCAGACATAATTTTTCTAGTATCTTATTACTGGAAGTACTTAGTTCTTAGTCACTGGAAAAAAATAAACACATGCACTTCGAGAATAAGGAAAAAGTTCATTTCTGTTACAAAATCCCAATTTTTAAGTTAAATAATGATTAAATGATTTCCGTACTAGAATTGACATTTCAATTCGATCTCATCAACAATTCTCATTTCAATGTGATGCGCGTATGGAATGTCTTACATCATATTTCAATGGTATGTAATTGAGGAGGGCCGAGATTGAATCTGAAATTTAATTCTATAATATGTTCAAATTCACATTCAAACATGCATGCTTGTTCATGACCCAACTATCTGCCCCCCCGACCCGAGACATCACCCCCTCCTCCCGTGTGTGTCTGATTCTCTATTATCTGTCTAATGTCAGTTAGGCCTGTAATCATCTCATCAACTCGAAGGATGCAGGCTGATGCTCGCTTGACGGTTGGTTCAAGGCGCTACCGGGCGCCGTCGACGTCGGGACGCCCGACACGCACACACACAGTCACGTGATCAGGCCGCAATTAGTGGCCTAAAGGGCGCCCACCCTCTCGGCCTTGTTGAGGTGCGTGATTTACTATGGTATTGATGGAACAGTTTGTTAAAGAATGAGTTCAACGGATGTGGAGTGACGTTTCTTAGGAACTCGAGGATATGATAGAAAAAAAAACATGTAAATACATATCAAACATATGTCCAAACCATCTACACACACACACATATATATATATATATATATATATATATATATATATATATATATATATATAAATTTTCCATGTTTGAATGATAAATTGATCAAAAAGTCAGCGTACCAAAATAGAATTTGTAGTTTCGTGGTGGTGACGATAATTTGTTCAAAATAGTGTATACAACATATTAACCCTTACATTAACCCTTAAATGTAATAAATTGATGGTACTGGATTCAGAATCTTCTCAATACATCTCTAGAATACATTTTGAAGATGCTGTAAACGGAATTAGTTCAAATTTTCATATTATTGCTTGAAGAAACACTGAACATTTTCTAAGAGGATATCAAAAGTGGAATTATAATTAATCAAGATAATTTTCAATACTAATTTCGAATGTCCACAATAGATTTATCCAAGTTAATCAACCGTACCCATATGAGCATTCACGTGAAGGGGACATATGAATAAAAAAAGCATATATGTTGCCGTGTTGGGTATATATAAAGGTGACGTTTGATCTGTAAACAACAAACAAACAAGCTAGTAAACAAAAGCAAACCTCACTCAACCCTTCACTCATACCACACACAAACAACAAAAACTTCATGCACAAATTATCTTGTCCACCTCATCTTCCTACCCCTACCCCCCTCTAATCGGACCGGCCCCTTTGCATGATAACTCGCAAGACGGACAAGACAGTTGCGTGCTCAAAGAGGCCGTGTGACGTGTGCACGCCGAACAAGCGTGTGAGACATTCAGGTGGCCGTGTCGTGTGAATCACACGCATGCATCAAGAAGGCTTTGGCCGCCGCAACAACAACTGTCACTCACAGAATACAAGGAGACCGTGACTGTATATGTGTGTGTGTGTATGGGGGGGGGGGGGGGGTAGAGGTTAGGGGTCGATTAGGGTTGTTTGGAAAACAATGCATTAGGGTAGTTCAGTGGTTAGCACAAGTAGGGGTGGATGCATAGTAGATTCAGGGGGTAGGGGTGGGAGGGGGATGAGGTGTCGTTTGCAGACTATAGTTTAGGAAAACACGATATCACAAGAGTATTTGAGATTGAATGAGAAAATATTATCATTTACGAAGTAAGATCAAAGCTTTCAAGTACTACGTCATACAATGATCTGGACTTTACTGATACATCGATTCTAATATCATATTACTACATTTCGGTTCCATATAAGATGTTTTTCATTCATAATTATTGAAGATTCATGAATAAATCATTCATAGATTGAGAATGAATGACTGAATAAATAATAAATAATGAATGATGAGAAATTAATCAACACCAAAAAGTGTATGAAAAACATACCAATTGTGTAATAAACCCAAGAACAAAGAAGAAAAAAAGAGGAGAGAAGAATTCAATAATAATAGGCTATTAAGAAAAAGATCAATTTTATAAGAAGATTCAAGAATTTTTTTCACCTATGTGAATGTTTGAATTGTTTCCCATTCCTGAAACTATCACTTTAAGATGTATTGTTTGTTAAATGAGTCATCTTATTTTCTATTATTATTCGGGGTGGTAAGATTATCCTGTGGTGCCCTCTCCGAATGATCCCATCTTTCATCCATAGCCTTATTGGAAAACTACGATTTTGTATCAATTTTTGATGTTATTAAGAAAAGTGTGGTAATCTACCATTTTTCTTAAAGTAGTCGTACACTTGATTCTAATTACAGTTTCTATTTTCCAGCACAACTATTCGCCCTAAAGTTTCTAGCTCACCTCTAGTAGGTAGAGAAATTCGAGGATTTAAAGTTATCTCTAGTCGATATTAGTAGTACCACTTTCAAAGTGGATATAATGATTGAAAATGAATACCAAAACTGTTTTCTACAATCAAAGTTACGAATGTACTTATAATAGAGGAAGGTTGATTCTATTGTGGGCATATACTGTAACAGATACTGTTAAATAGTATATCTTCTTTTATATATCCTTCAGTATCCGTATATATATATATATATATATCCTATATATCCTTCATATATCCTCCATGTATCATTTTCATACATAGCTTTGATTGGGGAACAATGATTTAGTATCAAGTTTCGATGTTATTAAAAGAAATACATATATAGGCCTATATATATATCCTTCAGTTTTCAAGCTACATTTTGATATCAAATTCAATCGGCTGAATTGCAGTCTATAGTCAGTCAGTGGGAATATATGTTATATATTACATGAAGAGTTATCTAAGGGAAAAATAATGAAACGGAAGTGAAAGAATTGCTTGTTTTTCTATTCAAATGATATCAATTATTATTTAAAGTTTCGAGGACACCAACTATGCAGTCAATATAATCATCTAATATACAGCACAGTTTACAGCACAGTTGATATTTCACATTGTTTTCCATGCTTTGAAACACTTGTGGTTAACTGGAAGTTGTATATTTTATATTGATGAGCGTGTGTAAGTTACATATGTTAGGGTAGTTGGAGAGGGTTTGCTACTGCTAATTATATTAACCCCTTATTCAGGCCTCTTCGATTAGTCGAGCATCACTTAACCCTACATATCTTGACACTTGTTTATTGATTGAGCAGTGAAATTGTCAACGGACATTATGAACAACAACACGTGTACATGTACTACATTACTAATTGAGCTCGTTACTCAGCACTTGGAAATAGAGAAACGCTATAGGTGAATGTTGTTCGAGAGAGCGATGGATGAGGAATAACATTCAGTCTTTGTGTATCGAAGCGATTTGAAAATGATTTCAAGATTGTAATACATATTCAAATCAATCAGAAGTTTTCAAAAATATTTTCATGATATTTTTAATCCATTCTACAGCTGTGTTCATGTTGTGAATACTTTTTTGGTGAATTAGTTCATTTTATTTTACAAAGTTCAAAGTGTCATATAAATGAAATAAAATAATTGTTATCTCTCAGGAATATAGAACTGATATTAAGAATGAAAATATTGTATGTTTTACCCAAGATCAGATTCGTATTTGATGTCACTTTAATTAATGACAGTGACAATGATTGTGGATGGACAACAATGAAAATGATTCGTGAATGACAATTAGCAGCAAAGATGCCATTTTTCAGAATCTATTGCTCGTATCCTATATTTCATATGAACCACTACCACAGATAAACGAGTCAAATTATTATTTTCTTATTATTTTTATTATTATTATTATTTATTATTTAAATTATTTAGCTCGATTATCTGTGCCACTACCGCATTCATTCAATACATTCATTCCATCTACCGTACCTATATAATCATACTATTTTTTCTTAAAGCCAGTTGTGCCAACCGATAAATAAATATCAATGTGTTATATAATCATTAGTTGAGGTAGGAAAATGGCTTCAGTAACCAAGTGAATTCACTAATTATTGCTCGATCAATTAATTAATTTGATCAATCTTTTGGGACAACAGGCTCTCATTATCATATATCATCATTTTGATACTATTTTATATATTCTAAAATTGTATGTTCCAAGTTTATTTTCTAGAAAACATTACACTACAGTAGACAATAAATAATTGTTACTAACAATATTGACTATATATTGTACTAAGACCCCATGCATGTCACCAATAATAACAATGTGTTAATTAAGCTAATTTATTGATTAAGGTACAAACATACCATTGGTAACCAAGGGTAATAACAAGCTAATCCACTAATCATCGCTTAATCAACCAATTTATTATTCGTAAAACGGGACCTAACAATTAGTTTCTTATTGGACGTAATAACTTTATGTTACTATATTCTGATGCACAACTCAATGTTAATATTATTCCTTGCCCACATGACGTCATATCAAACCTATCATGCCTTATCACATGTTTAATTCATTGCCTCGCCGCCAGAGCAGTGACGTAGTCGAGAGCGGCGCGCTCCAAACTGATATCGGTTATTCCTTATGGACCAACAATAAATCTTTCATTAGTAACCCCATATAGAACTACTCTCCCCCCTCCCTTAGCCCTCCCCCTGGTCGTTCAACACCGATATCTCGCAGTGTGTGATGGGCATTTCCCCTCTCCCTCCCCAAACCACTGTAACCCATATCTATCTGAATGTAATAGGAATCCCCTTTCCACTCCCCGTGCTGTGCTTCCCAGTACTACAATATATATACAGATATGTGATGTATCAGATACTCAGTGGTATGATGATGTGCATTTTCTCTTGGACTGTACTTATAATGTACAATTTTCTTCGAATGTATGAAGTTGAAAGTCGAATGACGAGTTGATGCATGTAGGGAGTACGATAAGAACGCAATATTTGGATGATCATTTTCCAACATTTGGTTCAATTAGTGATTATTCCTTCTATTTAATAGTAGTGTTTTTGGCCACAGTAAGTTGTAGGCATCTGCCTTTATAGATAATATTTGGGGATACGATTAAGCGAATCATAGAGTAACGTTGTTCAAATTAACCCATACCATATGCAGGAGTCGAACCCACACTCAACTCGGGACTTCCGAATTGACTTCAGTTTTCAAAGCTCTCGGTGCCTTGGCTGACCAAGCCAGATGGGGAGAGGGAAAATGAGGTGAAAACAAAATAAGAATGTGATTGTAAAATATCGGGATTAGGTTCTCTCTTCAGATATGGTTTCAAGATGACATTTGACCTCAATATTATTTTAATATGTTATTGTTATTAAGATCAGGATCGTGATGTTATTATAAAATGTATTATCAAGTGGACCCCTATCAATATTTTGTTTCTACTTTTCATAATATCCTTCAAATTCAGAGTTTGATGTTTATGGTTATGGTGGATTTTTAGCTATAAATGTTTGTATAAACAAAACATTTTCCTAAACATATGCCTCATAAGTATATTCTCAAGATGCGTACGACTTTTAGTACCAATTTCTCATCATTTTAATTACCTTGAATGCCCTCAATAGAAGTGAAAATCACATAACTATATCTATTTTCATTATATTTTAAAATTCTCTATATGTAATGCTACATATAAAAAGATAGAATATATTAAAATAGTTCAACACGAATAAATCAGTGTCAAGTATGCGCCGATATCTCTCCTCCTTCGAGAGTTATTTCCCTTTAGAGTTGTTCAGTTGGTGTACTTGGTTTATCCTGATAAGATGGAAAGCGTTGCGTATGATTCATGCTTGTATCGCAGCGGAGTGAGGTAGGCTACTATATCACAGACACACTGAGGCTGAGATATGACGATATCGGGTCGCTGAGGGATGGTGCATATATCATAACAGTCACATGTAACTGATAGAGGACAACACTATAGCTGGGTATAAAAGGCGAGTGTTGAATATAATGGAGAAACTGAGGCTGCTGCATATGGTGATATGTAATTGGGAGGAGTATACGTATTCATTTATATTGGGTTCATTTGATCACCATTTTGATGACTGTGAGTTCTATTGGCTACATATAAATGATTAATAAGATGAAGGTTTCTTTGGTAATGGAAAGGATAGTGAAAAGAAAGCGGCCATGGCCTATATATCGTAAGAACCATCCTGATATCTGCATATAATATGCTACAGGCTACAATGGGCTACAGAGTTAAAAACCACGAAAAAACTCTATTAAGATAAACTTGGCGGGGATTGAACCGAGGTTCGGATCTACCTTGATCTTCCGGTCACATGGAGCAAATTCGTTGACACTGAGCTACCTGTGCCGGTGTATTGCCTACTGCCTTCGACCGAAAACAAATGTTATTTATCCAAGTTTTTGGTGCCACGTTTTAGCGTTGTCACTGAGACGAGTAGACGAGTGGCTAGCCCACTGGACCGACATTAAGGAGATCGGGGTTCGTTTCCAGCTATGGTCGACCATCCTGACAGGGTTTTGTCGTGGTTTTCCTCTGTCATTATATCAAGTGAAATGGGTCCTCAACAACAGGCAACGATCAAATCCTTCACACTATACAAAAGCACATAATGAAATAACCTTCCATCTCATTATCTCATGTTATTCACCGACGCCATAGATCGTAGTAACCAGTACAGTGCGTCGTCAAATTCAATATGAATGAACAAATTCAGCGGTGTATAGTTTCAAGATGTTCAAAAGTGCACTTCAATGCTTTGGGTAGAAGATGTTCGTACCAATGACAAAAGTCCGTGGATATGTACTGTACGCGATGTGTTTGGAGCTCTGTTTCAGACCACTACTTCAATTCTAAAACCTCAATTTTACTCATGATTTGGGATATTTTGTGAAATTGTTCATCATTTTTTGTTCAAATACTATATTTGTTGATGATAATATAATCTATACACATCGTTTAAATTTCGCCTAGCTTACTATAATTTTTCTAAATATTATAGGTTATTTTTTCCATACCTGTAATTAGGTAGACTATTGTATTTGTTTTCGACTATTGTATTGTGCTTGTATTTGTGAGTCTACTGACTCATTATGCTATTCCTCATGAAATCCCATCTATGTGTGGACACCCATCGATACATTGAGTTTTTGTCTCATATGATGCCTTAGCATGACAAAGTATAATCGTCCGGATGGGACATAACATCTATAACCGTAAAACACCGAAAGAAATAATCAATAATGACTTATTTAACAAACTTTTTTCTATTGACATAAAAAATTGACATAATGTCATCGTTTCCCAATTAGAGTAAGCAATTACCCTATACCACCCAAGAGAATTACATAACTCAGTTAACAAATTGTGAAACATGAATTTATAATAAGTCTATGGAAAAAGGACATTTCAACAGTTGTGTTGGGTTAATAGTGAACTTATAAATTCGGAGACGAAGAACAAGTATATTTTCCTGAAAATTAGAAAATCTTTATTAGATGAGTGTGTATAAGTGAATACTCAATTTCGGATGCTGGAAAAAACGTTCATTTTTGAGTATAAACGTATGGTATAGATGTCAAACGCCGAAACCAAATAGATCTACAGCTCCCAATATTTACTATATAACCAGTTTATTCCCACACAGAATTTTCATATTTTGAGACAAATATTGGGAGATTTTATTTGAGAAAAACATAAGAAATGAAATGGATTGTTTTTCTGATCAGGCGTGAATGATAACATCATAATTAATCTGAAAAAATTGCAGAGAGAAGAAAAAACAGCACAAATCAAGTATCTTTCAAACCATTTCTAATTAATAAATATTGCACAACGCACAAAAACATTTTTTTAATTGATAATGACTAATTATAAATCATTTAAATTGATGTTTGTTGAGTAAAGATCGATTAAACGAACTGCTACTTGTATCGACTGGACTAATGGAATTCGTGACTGTCAAGAGGCGTCATCGGTAGTAGCAAAAAAGTATAAACTTCGTGCCAAGAAGGTTTGAATGTGCCGATCGACTGTCTAATTCCCTGTAATGGTGTTTCGAATCTAGAATGCGAGTAGAACAACTGATATCAATCGGGTTGATGTTAGATAAATAATTATCATTTATAAAATGAATCTTTACTTTTTGTCTAGTCCAAAACGACAAATTTTATCGATCCATTCTTGTAATTTGATTTCGCGACTCAAATATTATTGAAGGTCGAATACAAAATATGTTCGGTATGCCTTTCCTGAAGAAACCACGTATGATTTGAAAACATATTATATTGTGACTGAAAACAGCGGTTGTCGACGTAATATGAAGTTTTGAATTCACCAGATTGAGCATATTTAAAGGACAACGCGGATTTTTTCTTGTTATCATTTTATTTCCGGTCTGCATTTTTGTAATGACTGATTATCGATGTTTGATTAACGACTCCATGCAACAGCCACGTAATTTGATTGTAGGCATTTGAATGATTTGATAATAGTCGAATGATTGTTTGTTGTTTGTCTGGAACCTCCTACTACATGATCGCCCCTGTTCTGGGAGCAGAGATGCCTCCAACATCACGTTTGAGTGACAATCCTCTTCCCACATTATATCACCGGGAGAAAAAACGGTGAGCTTCATTAAATCAATGACCATTCGAAACAGAATCTGTGAAACATGTAAGGTGATATCTTTGATTGATATTGTATTGGAATGTTGGTCGTGTTACCATGTAAGCTATATACAATTTGGGACGAATAATTTTAATACGTTTTGATTGGAGAACCAATTCTCAGAATATTGTCGACCAATCACTACAACAACGTGATAAATCACAATAAAGAAACATTTTGGAAAAAATAGCAAATTCTAAACCTACTAAGTTGGGTCTTTTAAGAGGATTATTTTTTTTATCGATGGAAATGGATCGATATAATATTATAAGCTTCCTAATACCTTACCGTGAACACCCATGAATGAAACGAATATCCAGCGTTTCCCTTTGAAAATAATTCCAAACTTTCATTTTAATTCTACAAATCTTAAAATCGTATGTAAACTTCGATTACTTAAACTTCGATCAAAAACCTACGATAAGTTAAATCGTCTCAAAGCCACCTCCTCCATATTTATATTTGTAACATTGGTAATTCCGATATATATCACAGTCCCACAACCACAGGTGTACCACGTGATATCCCAACAATACGTCGTTACACCCGGCTTATCTACGTCGGGACAAACAACCAGTAGCCGCCAACTACTTGCCACGTTCAGAATAAGTCCGCACAAGATACCGTGGTGGTGGTAGTACGAGTGTGCGGGTTTCAGTTGAACGGATCACCAGAGAGTGTTATCTCTGCACGCAGCATGGTGCTAGCCAGGTGGTTAAGTAGCCATTGTTGTCTGATCAGAAAGACACTCCTAGCTTACGTGAACAACATTGAGATGAATATTACTTTATTATACAATATTGATATACTAATTTTATTTTATTTTTGTCACCATTTATAACATTGAATCTTAGTCTAGACTCGAGACTCTTGAGGTTCATGTTTATTTTCCTAACGAGGATAGAATTGAGAATAGCTACCAGGTTTTTTTTTTGTAAGCACTCCACAGGTCGCAAGGGTTGACTGATCAACATGAAACTTTTTTTGTACACGCAAACTCATCCAACTTAGAACTGTATAGTTTTTGGAATGAATCGGTCAGACCGATTTTGAGAAAAATCATTTCAAAGTTTCTAAAAACCCCATAAGATTTGGCTGGGCAGAAAATGTTGAAAAATAAAATCTCTCCAAATAGGATGAAATTTTCTCTAAATGTGTGTTACAGAATTAAGTTGTTGAGATTCACTGCTTTCTAGATTCAAGAGTTGACCAACAATGAAGTATTTTTTATATGCGTCAAGGTGTGTAGATTACCAGAGTCAATAAGGTGGCAAGATTAGAACTACTTTAATGACTTTTATAGCTTATTCAGATATCAAGGTGTGTAGAATACCAGAGTCGATAAAGTAGCAAGGGTAGAACTACTTCAACGACTTTTATACCTTATTAGGATATCTCGCTCATTTTACAACGCATATTTCGCGTTTGGCTAGTAATAATTTTTAAATTATAATAATTGAAATTAAAATATTCGAAAACGGTCCAGCTTTGTCATCCGCAACCTTAGGCCTACTTGGGGTTAGAAACAATGAAAATTACTTTGTATCAAGATTCTGATTCCACATAAAAAACAGAACGATGTTATTACAGAAGGATACATTCATGTCATTATCCTACTTTCCGAGATTTTATCATCTTTATCGTGATAGCTGTTTAAATTCAGCAGAATCAGAGTTGAGTATATTTATGGTTGGTTAAAGTTTAGTTTCAATAACATGAGCCTATGTGATAATAAATATCAAATGAATAAATTCAAAGCACGTAATAACTTATGGATGTAAATTCTGTTTTGATTATGGTTGAGTGGCTCAATGTTTGAAAAATTTAAAAAATCGTTAAAAGATCACATTTTCAAAAGAAATAATAACCTCACTGTCACACTGGTGTTAAAATTGATTAAGTCAATTCGTTGCCAGATTCCAAGTAGCATTAGTATTTGCTGATTAAAAATACGTCATTTTCCCAAGCATAATGCTGAGTTATAAGAGTAGGTTTTGTTCATTGCAGCTTGAATTAAAATAATACAGTATCTTCTCATTATAAGTACTTGAGCTGACTATAATCCATGTTTGCAATAATCAACTATACACTATTTGCAACAGTTTTTGTGAAAATCTTCATTTGCTCATCATTATGGAAACGAAATAATATTGTTTTATATCAAATCTATTCTATTCTAGTCAACGATCACCACTCTGATGCTTTTCCTATCATTCATTGTGAGGAATATATATATTAACAAACCCAGTTGAGATTTAATATTAAAAAAGAAACCCTCGTCTATTCTATTTCAAAACATTTTTAATGAATAGAAGACATTATATTTTAAGTGTTTTACATTTGGACAATGTTAACATCCCACGTTTACTGCAATAAACCCACACTTCCTTTGTCTTATCACAAAAATCTCTCTCTCTCTCTCTCTCTCTCTCTCTCTCTCTCTCTCTGTCTCTCTCCCTCCCTCGCTCTCTCACGTGTGTGTTCGATGGATTGATAGCCCCCCTCCCCCACACCCGTCCAGTCAGCAACCCCCCGTCGAGTCTCGACTTGAGATGTTCGATAACCAAACAACAATTAATCAAAACAGTGTTATTGTTGAGGGGTTCACGTCACTGTTGTGCTCGTAGCTTACTGCTAGCTTCATGTTGCTCGTGTACTTAGCTTGATGCCAACTTGCATGCTAATTGGTTAATCCTCACTTGGCACATATTTCACTCGTTCAAAGCCGATTAATAGTGTTTACAATCCATTTCACTGAAACTGAAAGTGATAAAAACTGTGTCAAATTATACTCAAATATAGTCTATCATTTGACATGTTGTATGTATACATTTAAAACTCTCATGATAACTCAGAACCAATAATGATAATGATGGGTGAAAACAAAGTTTTTAAAAATGTGTTCATAGCCAAGTGAAAAGCATGATGAAAGATTGAAAAAAAATCAATATTGATAATCCCATTGTTATGTTCATGAACTGTGCTCCAGTTGTTGTGTCCGACCACAAATTCCAGTTAACTTTATTCTGATGATAAATGAGAAAACTAGTACAGAAAACCATGGTGACCACTCCAGTAGGCCCCTACCATCTTCAGTAGGGCAGTAATAATAGTAAATGAACAGTAGACTGATATTCATAATTTTGATAAAATCAATTACCATAATCGGGTGTAATATAATTCATATTTTGAGTTTTGACGCACACCTATGAGCCTAGAGTATAATTATGCGTAGAATAGTTCAATTAACGGCACTTCCACGCGTGTAATAATATCGTCAGTATTCATTTGTATATCTCTTCGTGATTTTTGTCCATGGTTTTCGCCATCAAATCAACCACGTCCGTGAACACATATCTATTCAATTAATAAACAATTGCTATTTAAATATTGGTGTGTTGCATTTCTGGGGCACAATAACTTATTTGAAAATCGCCACCCTCGGTAGCTCGGTCAGCTGAGGCACCGCTTCAGAAACTGAAGTCACCATTGGGCGTGGGTTCGAGTCCCGTATAAGGCATGGGTTATTGTAAACGTCCTATCACTTATCACCACCACTCCATAATTTCATAATCACCTGCTCATTCGTACCCCCATATAACCCAGCTGTTGGTGGGGTCGTCAAGCAAACAACAATCATCATCTTATTTGAAAATATATTATATGTAATTGTAATTTAATATGAGCATATTGTGAATGTTTCAAGAAATGCGTGCAATAATTCGAACAAGACTCAAACATTTTTTTATATTGGGTTTAACGACGCACTGTACTGATGACTACGATCTGTTACCGTAGATTCAAACAAGATGGAATAAGTAACGCTTTCTTTCAACGACACTAAATTGAAATTAATTACTAAATTACTGTACTTCAATATTCAAAATCAACGTTATATATCTTTCATTCTATGAATGCCTTGATAACTAGAGAGTTATAGGTTGTATCTGACGAGACTATAGTAAAAATAATGATAGAACCGCCCTAAGTTTTGTAATGTCGTAATGTCCGAGCAAGTGATACGTATAGGCCTATATCTTTGTGTATAGTATTCCCAAGTTCAGTAGTTTCAACGTTTAGAATCACATCAGGTTTTTAGGTATATAGCCTTGTCAAATAACTTGTTTTCATGACTGCAACCAATAAATAATATATTATTATAATACCAGTAACCAAGATTGATGAAATACATTATGTGTCATGCCTCAATTGGACTGTTAAAATTTGCCTGTTGTATTTATTTCTGAACCTGCATTCGCATTTGGAATTGTAATCGCGAGCACAAACGTTAAATTATTCATTACTTATTATGAGCAATTGTATAGGAAAAATTATACGCGCAGGTTTCAAAAGTGATATAGGCCATACAGTATTTCTGACAAATGACATACACACTTTTTTCTAATCAATCTACTTTATCATTCAAGTACAATCACCTTATATTCCAATGTGTATTCGTCTATATCTGTATCTCTATCTTTGCTGACTGTATTATTATGTTTTCAATTTCAACTTCAATCTCTCACTTTTATCTTATATATAAGATAAAAGTGAGAGATATAAGCAGTATAATCTTAATTTATATATTTATTAAAGTAGGCCTATTTTTCCTGAACACGTGACTCACTAATTGGGCAGAGCATCTTCTGAATGAAAATTTGATCAATTCACTGGAACATCCCAGTATCTTTTTAATAATTGTTAATACATTTCTTTACCACCTTTTATCAGCCATGCATATGCCTACTGCAATTTGTACCGCGTATTGACAGACGCTTTCTGGCAAGTTTCCATGATAGTAGTTACCAATTAGATCCTGGGACCTCGGCTGCTACATTCATTCTCTCGATTGGCATCTGCACTAATTCCATTTATTATTGTAGAATCTGATCTTTCGTCATTAATCTAGTAAAGTCGTTAATCAAACTATATATCCCTCTCACTCTCTCTCCATTTTCGAAGGAAAAGAAGAATGAAATCGAATAAAGGTGAAAAGGGGACTTTTAGGGGGCTTTAGGGGGCAACATCGGCACGCATTCTCAACTGTTAATTATTGTTCTTCATTTTGCTCACCGCCTTCTATATCTGACCGCATTATGCAGGAGTCGACGGCATGGTACGGCAGCCACACCACCGCCTTGGTAGGAATTGTGTTAAAACGCCCCAAAGTAGTTTATCGTTGTTGTGGTGGTAATAATGCTTCAAAGGTCAACCCCTGAGACTGCATGTTGCATATAGGTTGAGTAAAAACTGACAGCGAAATATTTTAAATGGAAATAATAAATAATTCAATGAATACATATGTTTTGTATAAGTTGTGTGGATTGTCTTGTTCGTTTAGAAACATGATGAGAAATTATTGAAATTAATATTTGAGTTACTCTAATATCAACAAAAATGTACAAAATGTATCTGCTGTACCATAACCTAGGGGTCTACTAAAATTGTTTATGATTATGAGAATGTATGAAAATCCTGATAGAATTATTTTGAAACGAAATTTAGTTAAATCAACATGTGAATTTCTATGCACCACATAATTTTGCTTGGAAAACCAATATTATAGCTTCTTACCTCATTTTCTTCACAAAAATTAATGTCTTCTGCTACTCATATTTTCTTCTCAAAACATTTTCGAACAGTCATATTTCTCTGCTGATTTGCCTCTTCAAGTTCCTTATTCACCATTTTATTAATGGCTAATTGAAACTTACAGAGTGATTAATTTTGATGTGTCTTTTTATCATCATCATATTATTATTACAAGTTTGAATAATTCACCCATAATAATGTGTGTACACTGATACATGGTGAATATGATATTAACTATACATTATTTATAGTAAAATGAAATGATTGATGTGAATCTGAGACTGTTCTTGGTTTAGGTTGCATGAAGATATTCATATTTCTTATATATTACTAAAATAATTTTATAATGGAATATTCACAACCACATTTCAATTTTATCATACAATATATCAGATGAAGAGCCCTTTACTTTTGTCAATGCATATGCCATATTGAATATCCATAAGCTTTGTAATCCGCGAATTTCCTTATTAGTGATCTGCAACTCAAATTCTTTGATCAATTATAATTATATCAATTAGATCAATTAGATTTGATATCAATTATAAAAAGTAGCTGAAATAATTCCAATGATTATTTCATCTTGAGCTATAATATACTTGATTTCAATGACCAGCTTGATTATAGAATTGGAAGTTTTGAATCCAATCATCATCTTCATTTTGTAGTTTGATTTGATTATGCATTTACTGAATGGATTTCATTATGACTGAAGTTATAGAATTTCTTATTGGGTCTTCCACACAAATAAACAAACTTGTTAGCACACTCAATGAATAACGTTTTGTTTTATGAGTTTGCTTCCATTCCCATTTCCAAAAGTGTAATAAACACAGATTGGTTTGTCTAAGCTATTAAGAAACTGAATAGCTATAGTAAAACGGATAATTAAGACCATTTAATAAAGATAACAAATTCGTATACACAAACATTAAACACACTTGACAATTATGATCGCCATATTTGGTTTCTTGTTTGACAATAAGGTAGTGTGTTGATTAAAGTATCACAAAAGAGGTCATACTCATTAGGTCAGAGAAGGTACTGATTTACATGTTCGTACTTCATTATATAAACACACAATGTCCAAATACTTCTGCTCCTGATTTCTTGAATAATTACTTCAATTTGATTTCTTCAATATACATTTATAGTCAAGTCTTTCAGTAAATTAACCTGTTTTGAAGGGTAATTAGAACTTGCTTGCATAAATAAATGTATTCAAGTCCTTATATTTTCGAACACCCTATACATCAGTGTGTATAAGCTAGTGACTTTGCAGTATCTATTTTATTTTTGTTTTTCTCTTTTCTCTTTTCAACTTGTTTTAACATCGTGTTTCTTATGACTTCGCATCTTTCAAAGTTGCCTTTTTTATTTTAAATTTATCATCTTCTTTTTTTCCAGCACTATAGCTATCTCTCTCTCTCTCTCTCTCTCTCTCTCTCTCTCTCTCTCTCTCTCTATCTTCAACTCACCTATCATCCTAGGGCTTTATAATATAGGAATGGTCTCTACATC
The DNA here is from genome assembly GCA_964007535.1 of Brachyptera risi. Taxonomy (NCBI): domain Eukaryota; kingdom Metazoa; phylum Arthropoda; class Insecta; order Plecoptera; family Taeniopterygidae; genus Brachyptera; species Brachyptera risi. The sequence continues at coordinate 32,000,954 of OZ023331.1, read as the reverse complement.
GCTGATGAGTTGCCTATATACAAGAAGTCAAAACTAGCTCCCCCTGTTTTTGACTGCTCCGCCCCGACTTCTTTTCGTGGCCCGTCTTAGAACCAGGTAATTAATGGATGCAGACCAACCTTCTTCAAATCTTCATCTTTGCACTAGAGCTCCAGCTGGAGAATTATACTGGTAATAAATCTTTCATTCGATTATATTTAACTGGAGGTAGTAAATTATTGAAATCGTTGTGAGTTAACCAATCGGGAGTTGTTTGTGTTTTGTTTGATTGGATTGGAGAGTAAGAGTGTTAATCGAATCAATCGAATTACAAGTGAGGAATTTGTAGTGGTTTTTAATTGTGTTTCAATTATCTTTTTGTGAAAAAAAAAGATTATTAAAAATAGATAATACTTCAACTGCAGTAGTTGAAAATATGAAAAAAAAACGATAGCAAGTGTCAGAGAAGTGGTTGAAAGGTGCCAAACGAAATACAGTCTATATTTGGGATCAAAGAGCAGTTCTAGTATTGACAGCGTCGAGAATAAAAAGAATCATCATTCAAACTTTCGAATATAAAAATACAAATACCCATACTACATGCAACCTGAGCATCATCCCAGGTTGTTATATAATAATTATGCAATATTTCTATGTTTGATTTATAATAATTTGTTCTAATTTGGATTCATTCCGATATACATGCGTCTTTACGATTCAATTCTAATTCACAAAAATGTTATCAAATCCTAAAATAGAATAATGATTCAGAAAGTACTACGTGACAATATTTTGATTTTGAATGCCATTTGACATTTATCGTTGAATAGAGCCCAGAAATAATTAATAATTCTTGTCAGACATTTTCATGAATATATATATATATATATATATATATATATATATATATATATATATATATATATATATATATATATTCATCATGGCTAACTTGACACAAAGTAATTCCCTCTTAATTACGAGCTACGTACGCCTTTTACAACGCATGGCATTCAGGGGTGTTAAGATTATTCAAATATTAAATTCAAAGTACATTTTTTTATTATAATTCATAATCAATTTTTTTCTTCTTCTGGAAGGTATGTAGTAGTATTTTTCCAAAATACATTGTCTAGTGTCTTGAAAACATTTGACTGCATACAGTAATTTGCTTGAGAATCTACTTTTGTTACTAACGACTGTACATCAAATTAAATGTCGCCGGCGAGGTCTATGTGATTTCTAAACGACTCTACCAGCCAGTGTCTTCTACGAAGTAATATACGAGAGAAAGGCGTGGTGGTTCAGCTTGCTCGAATCCTAGGCCACCTTTTCAAAGACCGAGCAAAGAAGAAGTAAAGAGTAAAAGAGAAAGAGAGAGAGAGATAAAGAAAAACTCTAAAAAAAAAACGAAATAGATAAAAAAAAGAAAGGCAAAGAATTAAAAAGAAGAATTACTGGAACGAGCTCCTACAGTTGCTTGTAAAAAGCATGTATAAAAGATAGATATAATATCATGAAGGTTGGAAACGGATGGTCGTTAATGGTAGACGTTACAATGGGACTGCCGATTGAGGTTGGTTGTCTGACGGCACAGGTTTCAAGCAACGCTGTTCAATGCAGATATGCAAATGGTTGTGGATATTATTTCTGTATGGCTATTGTGGGTAAGATGGCGCCTACAGTTGGAAGAATTGTTGGAAATCGGTGGTGCCAATAGAACAGATGCACGAGGATGTGACATTGTTGAAGAGAAAAGGCAAAGCACAATAGTTTTAGAATTGTTACGGATGATAAGTTTGACTGATAAATTGACGTTTTAATGGAGTGGTAAGGTTTTTCATCAACATTTACACACTTGGTTGATTATTTTAGTTTATTGCTACAAATATGAAGTATAAATAAGAAAGAAAACTTATTTGTTTTAAGTATAGTTGGGTTTATTAAAATGATGAATGCAAGGCAAGTTTTTTCATATAATTATATATACTTGCACATCCACGAGAGATGAAGGTTCCGATCGACCGTGTCCCCTACATCCCGCACCACTAGTGCACGGGTAATTAGTGAGATCTTGAGTTCACGTATATTTCTCCGGAGTCTAGAATATGAATCCTTTAATCACCTCCAGAGAATAATTGATGTTATTTCCATTTTGTTTGAATAAAAATTAATACATTTTTCAATACAAAGTACAGTTCAAATCTGGGACTGAAATCTTCAAGAAAACTTTGTTTGAGAACATTGTTATCAATATTATAAACTCAATTAGCTATAAACTCAATTATAATTCTCATTAGCCGTCCTTTATAGACTATTGCAGAATTTGTCTTCCTCAGATCTCAGTCAAGTTGGAATTATTGAAACAGTGAATATGTAACCTATCTATCAGAGTCACCGTGAGTGAATATAGAAGAACAAATGTTGCATCAATCTCTTGGATTGAGTCTATAATTTGATATTTTGAAATTCATAAAAATATGGGATAAAATCTAGATAAGTAAGGTCACTTTTAAATCACCTTTGATTCAATTCAATATCTATCTATTCAAAGTACATTAACCATCTACTGGAATTGAATTTCATGTTTATTCTACTGTACAGGGCTAGTGAATATTCCACTTCACTATTTAGTCTTTTGAATGACTGGAAGGAGACAGTCGTGGCCTAATATTCAGGAAACACATCAGTATTCATTCTTAACGACAGAAAAATCAGGCCTCTTTAGGCGCTAAATGACCTCGCTGTCGATGCGCCTTAAAACTCTAATATTCATTCAGGAGAGACCTCAGTCAGGATGATCGACCATGGCGGGAATCGAATCCTGGTCTCCTGAGTAACGATCGATTCAGCGTGCTATTCACAGTCCACCCGTCTCAGTAGTCCTGCAATATAGTTTGACGCCCAAGGCTGGGGCCTACATCTATAATAACCTGCTGAGATAAATATATAGAGATTTAAGATTTCTGATGAATGACTATCACAACGGCCTATAACAATGACTAGAAATAGTTACGAAAGAATATTAAAAAAACAGAACACTTCTGCCAAAATTATAATCACCTGACAGTCTATTTGGGTCGTTCTTCTTCATTAAGGGACAATGGAACCTGAAACTGTCACATGAAATAAAATACGGAATATGACTGGATATGAATATGAAAGAATCTAATGATGACTACAATACAGCTGGTTGAAAATTACAAAAACCTACTCTGGACATGGAGAAAGTACGAGGATAGGCAGCGAGAGAAGTGAGATGGAGGATGAAACGATGGAAAATAATAAGTTAAGAGAAAAGAGAAAAGAAAAGAGGATGTGCAAGAGTAAGGAAACTAGAGCGACCATAGGGAATAATTGAGAAACCATGAGTGAGTATCGACGAAGAAAAGAATTTGATAATGGACACAAATTGCAATTTCTCAATTGGTGATGAGACAGCTAGGTAAAAGTACCAGGACGGGACAGGTAATGGTTTTCTGAGTGGAAGATGTCAGTAGATTTGAAGAGGTTATATAAGTGGTATATACTCTATGGTGTATAAGTTCAATCCATGAAAACTTCATCCAGAGTGAGTCTAATTAAGCATCACAAAAATGAAATCATATTCAGTTGTACGTTTTTGTTTCGTTTGTATGGAGCGGCTTCGCAAGTTTTAAGAAGTCAAGAAATATTAATCGATTGCTGATACAATATATATACCCATATACCAATAATGATCCAAAATCAATTGAATAGTTATGGAATAAAAAATGTTTGCACAATGCAAGTAATACGGACTATTTGAGAACCGTATTTTTGATCAAAAATTCCGATGAGCAAAGCTAAGATTCAATTTGACCGTATTTGAACCGTACGTGTTTGACCGTGTTGTTCTGATTGTTGGCGCTCAACAGGTCAAACAGATTTTTTTTCGATGAAACCTGGAATGCATTTATGTCATTAGCTATTCGATACTTAATAGTTTTGAGACAAATAATTCCGAGAGTTTGATAACCCGTGTGTAAGTAGGCCTATACCTAACACTGTGGGGAGAATATGGAAAGACATTTTCTCCGAATAGATCCAAATTGATACGGAAATTGAGAACACAAATATTTCACATCATTCCGAAGTCTTACATGAATTGAACCAGCCGTTATGAAGATAATAATCATGTATATATTTATTCAAAATCAAATTGAAAAATATTGACATGATCAACAGGTAAAAGTGATTAGAAATGAAATCTTGCTCATCTTACAACGGATATGCAGCATTTTACCAGTTCAAAAACATTTTTATTACATTTCATATAAATATATATATATATATATATATATATATATATATATATATATATATATATATATATATGTATATATATATATATATATATATATATATATATATATATATATATATATATATATATATATATGATGAAGAGCAACATTTCTTCAACTTCAGAGCTCATCTGAAAACGAAATACAAATTGAGTAAGCATCGTAAGCGGGTTTCTCCTATACATTCTTTATTATTCACAAAATCTCACCAACTGCTATGTTGGTTAGTTATTTGGGGATGAGAATGAATGGATAATATAGATGGAGGGTGAAAATAAGAATGCTTATGCAGGACTCGAACCCACTCCCGACTTGACTCGAGTTACAACAGCGGAGTCAATTGACTGTGTATGGAGTCAGACGGGCGGCTGGGTTCTCCGGTACCAAATAAACCGTGGCATAATTATGCATGCACGCCTCAAACAATATACCGTAATACAACTGATCTACGCACTCGCAGTTGCGTAACTCAGCGTAACGTGATGCGTAAAACTGAAGAAACGCATTGTTTAAGAAACTGACTAACAAATAAGCAAAACTAAATAAATCTTCCAGTTTTTTTCATCAAAGTATTTTCTAACCTCAGATTTCACGCACGTCTTTTCGTTTTTTCGTGACTTTTTTCCAGAGGAATGCGACAACGAGTCGCCCGAAATGTGTATAGGAGTATAGGAATCGTAGAAAATGTGTAAAATAAGTCGATAGTCGGAACGAAATTTCAAATAAATCGAAATCATGCAAAGATCGTAAACAGCTTGGGTGTTCTGAAAACTTGTGAGTCAAAAATACGAATCGTCAGAATGGAAGAAATCAACTATGAGACTACATTCAAAATACTCAAAATTCAAATACAATATGAAAATGCACGAAAATATCAATAATCATTTTCAAATTGTTTTTATTGTTTATTTGGCCCATGACGAACATTATTGTCAACAGTATAAAAACGATACAATTCAACGAACTCTGCTGGGGACATTTTAGTGAAATACAATTTTGTTGGGTACATCCACTTCCGAATTATTCATCACAATTCTATTATATGAGAAGCATTTTTCACACGTGCCAAAATTATGGTACGCATGGCAATCGTCACATACGGCTTGTCAATTTTCAACTGAAGAATCAAGTTTTGAAGCATGGCGAGTGCGGGTTCGGGTTCCGCTGTTAGGTTATGTTTGGATAAAATAATTCTTCAACCTATCATCACTTATTGCATAGCTTCATACCTTCTCTCAATATTTTATTACCATATAGTCTCCAACTGTTATGAAAGAACCTGAAAAAAAAACAATTTAGCTGCACATGTAGCCTAAATTTACAACCAAATAAGGAAATTGAATCAGTGGTTCAAAATGCATTCTAGTTTCAACGATTCGTGCAATTTTTTCCCAAGCTGGAATACTCAAAAGATCAGCAGATCAAACAAAACTCAAAACTCGAAAGATTACTCAATAGATGTTTCAAAAACTGATATTTCACCGAATCAATTCCTATCACTCAATTGTAATGAGAAAGCTATACATGAATATCGTTCTCTCAACGATACAAGTCATTTCAAGGGGGTAGCAGACGGCGACTAGTATCCTCGTGCTCTCAGTACACGATGCTGCTGGATATATTAGTGATATATAAGTGATATATAATTGGTATAATAATTATAGTATAATTAGTAGTATAATTAGTACGTAATTAGGTTTCCCTACAAACATTAGACATCTTTTCAAATGATATTGTATTTGACATTTGGGAAAATATGTTCAATTGAATATTGGAATATTTAATATCATAGTCTTGATTACAACTCAATATTTGTATTGGACTCTAATCATTTCACAGTTTAATATTTTAAAAAATAATGCTTACATCTTTGCCCCGATACGTCTATACATTATTATGTCATGTAAACATTCCTACTAGCTGCTGCGTATAATGAGTGATGATGTTGACCTTTGACCCGACTTGTTGCATGCGGGAGAGTATCACACTGTGCGATGTCTATTCTCTTCTTCGAGCGTCGTGTGTTTTTGTTTGAGCTCGGTGGACGTGGAACAAATTGCAGGACATTTGTCACTACGGTGGCTCGATCGGTCAGTTAGGAGAGAGTCACGTGACTTATGCTTGAGTGAGTGACGTCACTGGGAAACTGGAGAGTTGGTGATTGAAATCATTAGAAAGCTTTATACGCTTGTTAGATAACCGTAATTTTTTATTTATCCATATCGACATGTTTTAGGCATTGTACCTCAATTAAGGAAATGTGGTAAGGTAGGATCGTTTGGATGGGTTACCACGTGAGATCTTACTACGTAATGTAAGTGAAAACGTCAATTTCCCCCAAATAGCCTCACTGCTTTTGAGGTCTCGTTAAGCAATAACAATACCTATATCTTGACTCTTTGATCGATGAGCAAGGAAAGATTTGACAAGTCAGTTCGACAGGTCAAAGGTCATAAGAAGTTCATCACTCATTATAGGCACAGCAACAAGTAGGAATGTTTACATGACATAATACAGAGAGGATACTGTCAGATCGACACAGACGATCGTTATTGTTTCAAGATGTGCAGGACGGACGTTCGTACCGTTGAGTGTAGGGTGAATGTGAAATATGATATTGATGTTTAATTAATGATAATGACCCCATGGACGGTGAGGTTATTTTGGGGATGTGAAAGATGAGTTTATAAATAATGTGTTTATATTAGCAGGGCTGCGAACCTTGGGACTATATCTTAGAAGATTACAACACAATCTGCAAGATTAGATGTGGAAAAAAAAATTGTATGTGTGTGCAGTTGACGGAGGTTCTCGTGGCCGATGGTATATGGTGATATGAGTTCTGCGGTTGTGCTACGTCTTTTAGTTGACGGAAAACGAGGTTTCGATGGGATATTTCATCCATCATCATCAGGTCTTGTCGAAACGAAGATCAAAATTCAAAATTCACAAATGTGTCAATCTCAATTGCTACATTTAATTGAACCCCGCTAATAATATCTAGATAGAGAATTAATGGAAATAAAGTAATATAATGATGGCAATTTGTTGCAATATTATGAATGGAGATCAACTTATAATGGAGACTTTTAAACCTAATCCACATATAATAAAACTATTCAACATAAGAAACAATCAACCTGAAGTTTTTGATGCCATTTTTCTAATGATCTCATTACATATTCTATTTATATCAAGTGTCAAAGTCCTCCACTTCTCCCAGCGACTGTACCATCTTCAATTAACAACAGCATGTCGAAATGAGTTATGCTACAAAACACAATAGACAACAATGTAAAGAAATACATGTCAATGGATGGACTGTATTACATTAGGATCTGATTAGACTGGAAGATTAGACCCGAATATTATTGTCAGGTCTAATTCTCAACGGTTCAACAGCACGGTGTATTGAGTAGAAAGAAACAGGAGTCAAGTTCCGGCATTCGATCATAACAGATAGAGAAGTTTGATTGCAAGTAGGCTATATAGCTTACAGGCATTGTACTGAATAAAAGGACGTCATACGTATATGTGACCGTAACTATACAATAGATGTTTTGCTCGGGTAGAATGAAAATCATTATACATATTGAATTGAATGTGTTGGAACTATTTAACAAAAAAATGTGTGAGATCATTCTCCACATGCATTCTAGTCTGTACTTATATTCTTTTGTAGTATTTTTCATACTAATTTTATAATTTTCTAAATCTAATTTGACTTTTTGACGGTATTGTATTTGTTCAATGTACATTTTTATCACAGTGAATATAGGAAATTTCTCCGTGATAATGAGTTGTTGTGGTGATCATCGGTTCATTATCATGATTTGAACGCGTAATAGAGTGCATCAAACACACAAAATAATTGGTTGAATATCTTTATGAAGATCTAAGGGTGGATTGCAAAGACGGAGTTTAAACCCCGGCCTACCTTGGACGCCGTCTAAGTAAGAAATTGCATTGCAGTTAGTCAAGGGAAGTACACTGGTTTAGTCTTATAAGATGAAGTCGTCGGGTGTAGATTAAATTCAGGTCAATGTATGTGCTTTGATGAACAACAATCATCCATTAACCGCTCATTCGTAACCCCAAATAATTGTTTGCGATATCTGTTGGTGGGGTCGTTATCAAACAATAATAATCATCACCAAATAAATGATGGAAAAAAATTCGCTTCTCATTACTTCATGACTTAACGCCACCTGATTTATCACATTACTAGCAATTCATAGAAATGATAACCTAACATTGTTTGGAGTGCAACAAATCTATCCTGTCCGTTGAGTAAAGATCGCGCATTCTCGTTTATCTTCGGTCAACTTCGTTCAATTGTTGTCAACAATACCATCACGTTCTGGCCAATTCGTGTCGACTGAAGTATCGACACATTACTGTTCGGCAACAACTTCTCTTCTACGAGACAAGACATCGAACACAACCCAAACTGAACAATAGTACGAGAATGTGAGGATATACCGGCGGCCAAATACTGAAAAATCGAAACAATACTACAGTGTGATGGGTGCTGAAAATCTTCTTGTTTTCTTGGCACAAAGTAATTTGTATGGGGCTTCTCGATTTGTTGGGATGTCAATCAAAGAGCCATTTTGATTAAAGCGTATCTTTTGCCTTGCCTTTAGTCCTACGGCTACCTTATATATACCTTTACTATATAATAAACCCCGCCTGTTTTGCCTCCTTTTATACTACCTATGAAAGCCACTACAGGGCATCTCGCAAGCTGAGAAGAAGGCTATTGAGCGTTGATTTTATAATGGAAGCAACGAGGTTTTAATAAAATAATTTTTTCATGCGGGATCATGCCTAGACTTGAAGGCACCCATACATTCAAATACTGTGGATAGATTGATTGAAAATATTATTACAATGTTATTAATATCACATATACATTTTGAATATAACTGAATATAGAAACGATCTGTATCTTGAATATTGCATGGAACGATGTTTAGTATGGAAACGATCGAAAACTTTGCCTTAATGAATCTCGCTTAAACCATATGCATGGTCTCAATTGAACGTATTTTTTTCCTTATTCGTTTGCTTGCTTAACGACCCCACCAACAGCTAGGTTATACGGGGGTTCTTATTCGTATATATGTCAACTATAAATAGTGAATACTAATTTGACTAACAATTTCTAATCAAAACTGTATGACTATTTGATAAACTGAGAAGGAACTGAGGACTACTCAGATTAACTGAGGTCAAGTGGCAGGCACACTGGACTGTCATTCAGGAGTATGTACCGGGGTTCGATTAACTCCCCCCATAGTCGACCATCCCGATGGGTTTTTCTTGTGGTTATCCTCTGTGGGTTGGTTAATACAAAAATGGTTCCAAAACAACAGGTCACGACCAATATCCAAAAAGACCCATGACAAAATAAACTTTCATCGCATCATCTCATCATATACATCGTTTATCGACGTCAGTGGATCGTAGTCAACAGTACAGTGCTTTGCTACATCCAGAATAAATATAAATACATTATTATTCGCTTATTTGTATTGAGAAACTATATAGGCCTACAATTGAAAAATATGCATTCTCTATACAAGCCTCTATAAGAATTAATCTTGTTATAACCACAAATTTATGTTCATCAGAGTCAGAACCGTTCTTCTACAACACTAGAACTTATTTATTCACAAACTATCACATAATGTTATATTGATTCTCTAGTGATATGTGGTGAAAAAATCCAATTTCATGATCTTTAATTCATTATCTCTTCGTAATTTTATCATCTCTCTCTCTCTCTCTCTCTCTCTCTCTCTCTCTCTCTCTCTCTCTCTCTCTCTCTCTCTATATATATATATATATATATATATATATATATATATATATATATATGTATATATATATATATATATATATATATATATATATATATATATATATATATATATATATATATATATGTATATATATATATATATATATATATATATATATATATGTATATATATATATATATATATATATATATATATATATATATATATATATATATATATATATATATATATGTATATATATATATATATATATATGTATATATATATATATATATATATATATACATATATATATATATATATGTATATATATATATATATATATATATATATATATATATATATATATATATATATATATATATATATAATCGTGTAATTATTATGAGATATTGAGATCGTACCGTGTCTAAACAATACTATATATTGCCTGGACATCACAGTCACTACACACTGCAAACATACACGGCTAATCACTCCGTGCCAAGTTTTTGACAGTGAATATATCCAATCATGTGTATTGGAAAATAGTTTGAGGTTAGCAATTTCAGATATAAACAAATTAATTCATTTCTCATTCACTTGTAATAAATTCGCAATATATCTCTCATTATTTCCATATTGAATTCAACTACAATTTGAAGTAACACTAAACCACTTGAGAACCATTTAACTACACCACATCTTCAAACAAAACCCTCTTATTAGTCTATTGAATACGGTTCATTTCCAATTATACTTTAATATCTCTATAATTGATACCAAATAACAGCAATTATCTTGAAAGCAGGTCATTAAAAACAGTAGTCTACGCTATTTCAATCCGAGTGTATGTAAGTCTGAAGGGTTTTAGCCCCACGGCAACGTTACTCTAAAACTAAGCGCGTCCCCTCCCTCCTCCCTCTCCCCCCCACGCCCCACTCCCTTTCATCTTTTTGGTTTATTACTTCTGACCTGGTCAAGGCCTTATGGTTAATTACGAAATACAACTCTCATATGAAACAAAGCCCACTCATATCTCTCTTGCGGACGCGACGTCTTTTCTTGGATATAAGAAAGGTCAGGAATAGATTATGTTTTAACCCGTTTTGAAACAGCCCTCTTCTGCTTGTTTCATAGTTAGAAGTAATTAACCTACTCATATCGGCAATAATAACGGATGGTTTGATACAACACACGTTGTACTGGTAACATTTGGAATTAGGTCAAATGAGGGTTCAGAAGGGTTGGGATTTAGGAGGAGCTGCTATGTAACATTTTAGAATATAAATTATATTTTTTTAATTTTTGAGGATGTGGAAACAATTGCTAATTAAACCTGTGCTCAGTAAAGATATCTCAAATGGAAATCTACACCTTTCTTCACTTCCATATTTCATACATGCATGCTTTTTGTGATGCGTTTATTTTTAATTTTATACAGTGGGACTTGCTACATACATGCGCACATGAAAACATGTGGCGATGAAATTAATATGATAATTGGTAGACCTATAGGTCATTATAACACATGTGTAATTTTTCATGATACATTTTTTGAGAGGTGTATATTGGAAGATCTGTGTTAGGCCTACTCATGTTTTATAACCTTGAGGCCTAATAGTTGGAAAATTATGAAAAATATAATTTTTCACCAGATCATTTTCATATAATTCTATATACTTAGTTTTGATGTTATTGTCAAAACTCTATGAAATGTATCACACAATTTTGCTACAATACTTCATTTTCACGTATGAATTATGATACATCTTGTCCGAGGCAATTTACAATTTTTCAATTGAAATAAATATTGAAAATAGAAATAAACTACAATTCATGAAAAATAGCAATTGACCTCTGATTATGGTGATGATTCAATCAAACTTAAATGCATGGACCTATCATTTTCCATTTTCAATCCAATTTCACAGAACATTACAAACTAATGATTACATTTCATTTTTAGTATATATATATGTGTCAGTTTATATGTCAGATAATCCAAATCACTATGCATTCAATCCCAATATAACCAATATTTTGATAGGAAACTTTCATCTCACATAGTTTATCTCATTAGCTCCCTATCCATCCGCATGGATAGTTATAATCAAAGCCATGCTATCACAAATATTTCTCTCTGACAGTCTCGCATTGCAGTCTATTATTATCACATATGTTATTGCGGCACCGACAAGGATATGATCAGGCCGTGTAACCACACCGCCGCATGATGCGGTTATTGCGGTTATTGCGGTTATTGCACCGCAGGGCGGCAAAACGCGCGACTCTAAAAGAAACAGTATTCAGGTCAATTTATTAGATATTGCTTTGAGTTCGACCAGAGGCGGCCGTGCGAGTACTGCATGTGTGGCTCTCATCAGTCGCGCAACTAAAGTGGACATGTCTCGTATAGCTGGGTCCTGGTCCGATTTCAGAATAGGCGGTTATGTCATAATCTACCGTTAACAAATCTTCTTTGGGATTGCGTGTGATATTTCTGAAGGTATACTCTCAAATCAGAGAATATTTTATGTAAGAAATCTTTGAAAATGTGGTATTGCATAGAATAGTTTTGAGACAGGGTATTTGAAAGTTTTTGTTAGTAGGTTTTTCGGTGGTTAGTATTTGTTTCCATTATAATCATTCATATTTCAAAGTTTTTCCTACAGTTTAGGGCCTTGCCACCTCACTTTGTGCAATTGTGAGTGTATATGATGAATAAATGAAGGAATAAAAGCATCTCTAGTAGAAGATTCAAAATGAAAGTTTCTGAAAATAATGTATAAACTTGTTTCAACTGTGTATTTAGATTATATTAGATATATTATCCCAATTCAAGTCATATGAAATATATGATTTCATATGCTCATACATATTATATATTTGTCTTAATGGAAAGATAAATTCAGTCTGGTAAAACTACTCGGCACCATTATAATACTATTCCCAAATGAGTAGGAAACGTCCAACTTTTACCTCGTGAAACTTTAATTGTTTTTCAACCACTCGCATGTAGTAAAACTCAGAAGCTTTCCTGTTCGTTTTGTCAACCAAGAGTTGGTGTAAATAATATCATATATAACGAACAGCGTTGACAGACGTTGTAAGCTCTCTGACTTAACCTCTGTCACCTAGCGCTCCGACCGCTACCACCGAGATTAATTGTAACTAACTCACTTCACTTCTCGAACTAACTGAAGTGCTTTGTGAAGTAGGCCAATAGATACCTTGACTCTATAGTCAGCTGTTTTGGTTTCGGCTGTGGGGGTAGTTTGTAAAGTAGAGGTACTGTTGTAGAAAATCTTCCTGTAATAAGTATATGATTTGAAATGAACTTAATTTTCAAAAGTGTAATCGTTTGAAGTGAATGATGAACTTTCAGATTATTCTATTGAAAATTGACTGAGTTCCTGAATTACCAACTTTGAAGTAGGTCCAACTGGTAGTTCGAAGATGCTATCACCATGGTTACCCATCATATTCATTTTCACCAATTCTCGGATTAAGTCCAACTGGAATTGGTAATATCGGGTCTGAGAAATCTCCGTAAATGTCGTTGTTGGATGAGTGAGAAAGTATACCTATGAAAATGTCAAAAATATGTTTTTGAAAACCGGCAGTAGACCCAAAAGTACGGTATGGTACGGTTATAGAACAAAACTTTGGAAAAATATAGACAAAAATCACCATTGTTTCAGTAAAAAAGTTGTTTATCATATTGTTAATAATTTTTGAATTTCAAGAAGTTTTTTTTCCAAACTCATTCTGCTCAATAGAATAGTTCAATATGATTCTCCCCATGTTGAATATTATTGTTCATGTGAAAATAGTATCAGGTTTCGAAATTGTTATGCAAATCAATATTACTTGTTTATGATAATTTGTATATAATTTGTTTATTATTTATAATTTTTATTCATGCTGTCGTAGTCGTAGCACATGTCTTAATCTGACGAATAAATTTAATTCATCACAATTGATATCACTTCTTTAAAAGATGTTTATTGGCAAGTGATATTCATTAGCAATGATATTATCTTTTGAATGCGTCTTTAAAACCGGCACCTCCACCTATACATTTATGAGCATACATCTGTTTGATTGACATGTATTCAGCTGGATGGATGGAACACATCATCATTAAGTTGTTTGAAATGCTTTCATTCAAAATTCGAAAAGTGATGATATTTTAATTTAAAATATCGCAAAATATCTTAAATATCGTCATTAAGTTGTTTGAAATGTTTTTATTTGATAATTGAAAAGTGATGATATTTTAATCTAAAATATCGAATATTTGAATCCATTTGAAGATGTTGAAATGATTTTCAAGGTATCACACATGTACTCATGATGCGTGATTCTCATAAAAGCCCGAACTTTTTTAGATTTCGTTGACAGTTTTACTGTCAAGATTAGTTCTCAGAGCTGATGACCGTCATGCAGATTCATATAATTAAATATTTTCAAAAATTAACTGTAATATTTTCCCTGAATTGTTTTCAAAGCTAATATTTTATCAGAATTTACCTATCAACGCTTCATAACTTTGCCTTTGTTTGCATTATCCTACTCCAAGCGTCTGTTCAGTTAGCGCTGCCTCGACCTGATCGCTATGGTTTCTGTTGCTATGGCGACCAGGCAGCCACGCTAGCAGGCGAGCTTGCAACTGCGCGCCAGTGACACTAGAGCTGCGACGTTGCCATAGTAACAGTGGCATCCCTTCTTATTGGCGACATCGATTTCTTGAGGCAATGCAATGGGTGGGGGGTGGATAGGGGTGGGAGGGGCTCACAGAACTGATCGGAAGGGCTGGACGGAGACTGATAAACTTGGAGGACGAACTGATTTCAAGAGAAAAATTACAGTATTCTTTATTTTCTTTGAGAGGGTTCTTTAGGACTTTTTTTGTCATTTTTTGGTCTGAAGAGTCAAATTTATTGGGGGGTGTATCTGAGGTTAGTAAACGCTGTTTCTATGAAGAGGAATGACAAAATCTGATGACGTTTATTGATTGCTTACCCCCACCATTGACTTTTTCAGGACAAGAACATAAATATGATATTCAACGTAATGAAAAAATTTGCCTCAAAGATGATTATCAACATTAGAATCAACATGTATACCAACATGTTGGTATAAAGGGAGTAGTCAAATTCTAGAATTCAATTATGAGTTAATTGAAAAGGTTCAGTAAAAGGTTCTGATGAAACATTGCAACAATATTGAATCATTACCGATCATTTTAGTTATATTTCTGTGAACTAGAAATTGACAATTATTTTATGACTCTCACTATTTTTGGTAATTGTCATTTCAAATTTGATAGTTTGATGCTTCAGAGCATGGCAATAATTAATAACGCTTGGAGAAAATAAACCTGGCACGTCCACCAATATGTACATATCAATATATCCGATTACTAGAGATGATACTTTCTCCTCTTCAAAAAAATATATTTCAATATTATCAAATTCGAAACAAATAACGACTGTTCGAATTTTTGTATACATTGAAAAACATCACTCAATCCAAGTTTCAGAGGCGTCCAAAACATTAATCAAAAACTAATAATATAACACATTTATAAAATCATTTTTTCTCACCAAATTTTCTATAAAACTGAGGTAGTTGTCATAACTCTTCAATTTTCATCATTTTCTTCCCATGCAAACGTTTCTTCTTCTAATCGATTGTATCCGGTTACTATAAATTATTATTAAGAAATTGTATTCATTTTTATAAAAGTATGCGATCGTGACTTACAAAATTATCTCATATCTTATGTCATAAAACTCCACGTAGAATATTATTTCTTGAATTTCTCCTTTATTCCACATTCAATTCTGATATGGCAATATTTACACTGCAAGTTTGCAAGTTGCTTCCTTGTCTGATGGCCTAGCTTCCACCACACAGCCAATGCAAACTGCAGACTTAAACGATGTAGTATTAAATGAAACAATGAATTTTCATACATTATTTATAAGCTTAGATACCGTTGAATCGCAGACGTCTCATTTCTTGTACAATCTTTCTTCCAAGTTTTTCGTCTCAAGAGGCTGATTATCATTCAGTTAGTAGAAAAGCTTTTGAATAACAAACTTTTGTAGAGAACATTGAATTAATTCATTGTTTAAATTAATGTGTTGCGTCTGTTGAAACATAACTTGTAGTCTATATCTTAGTAGTTTTGTTAAAATGGGATACGAAACAATTATCTAGTGTCGTAGGATCGCTTTTGTGGTGCATAGTTAGAACGATCCTTGCTTCTTATCAATTTTAGTACCATTTTGAGAACAATGATTTTGCGTCAAGATTTTCATGTTTATAAAAAATCTCCTCATTTTAATTCATGATTTCCGATCGGTACTCCACGCAAAGAATCATCAACAGGATAATTACATCAATATTTTGTTATTCATGGTGTAATAAAGAGAAGAAATAGTGATGAATCCGAAGATTCATTTGATGTCTAGTTGAAGTGTGTTTCGTTCAAAACTTGGCGTCACATCAAAACAAATCAAACTACAATGGGATTTTTTTGAAACCTGAAATGTTTCAAATTGAATATTCATGTTTCTATCATTCATCCAATCATGTTATTAGTTCTTTATTTTCAGTTTGTTCAATGAGATACGTAACAATGATTTATTTTCTGAGATTTGGTGATGTTGTCCTTGTAGCGCCCAGTTCGTACGATCTTCCCTTTTCATCCTTATAGTCCTTATCCTCATAGACTTACGTTCTGAAAAATAAACACAACAAAATTAACAACTTGAAAATAATGAACACAACAGAAGCTATTTACCGGAGCTGGTAAACGAATTTGTCATTGAGTCTTCATTGAATCCTACTACTCCTTCCCTTATTCTTCATCTGACAACCAGACTATGTGTTCCTAAAAGTTCATCCAGCACCGATAAATTATTCCCAAGATAAACACTGCACAGCCTGCTATGTTTGAGAACGAAAGTTCATTAACCGACGACGTGGCCCAGTGTCTCTGATTACATTAAAGCTGATGACTGATGAGAAGTGGGAGTTTAACGTACCGCTCATTCAAGGCACGACCGATAGATAATCAGGTATATGTGGGAAAACAATTAAATGCACGCGATTTAATTGTATAGTTTTTTTTTTCGTTGTGAAACATGCATATTTCATGTAAAGATGGAGTGGGGGTGGAGGGGGAGAGGTAAGGGAGAGTTCAGAACTATAGGCCTAAATTCAAAAAAAAAAAACTAGTTTTACTGGTACTTGTAACAATTTCTTATATCATCGTTCAATAATCATACCTATATCGTGATTTCATTATATATGTTTCATAGGCCTTTTGTATCATTCTTCGAGTCTAAAAAGTGATGAACGAGTTTCTAACTTATAAAATAACATTATAAAAATAATATTGCTCGGTCTATAATTTCAGAGTGAGTGTTCATCAAGTTCAATTCCGAGAACACAGCTTCCACTTTCAGTCTTTTCATGCAATAAAGTTCGAAAAGTTTCTTTCTTCTTTATACAAATATAAATTGTTTTTCTTTTGAAAGGTGCCAGAGGTAATTCCTTCCATACTATACGCTATTCTCAACAGAAACAACAAAAAATGATAAACCTCCAGCTCCTAGTTTTTCCGACGCTTGTGTAATAGAAGTGTGGCGTGAGGGTTGACCGGATGTCTCGGCTGTATGCTCAAGGCATATGTCGGTCGTCCGTGTCGAGACGTCAATGTTCAGGGTTGAGATCTAGGTATATATATATATAGCGTTGACGCTCGATGTCTGTATTTGACATTTTCCTCGACGTCATCCCCCTTCTACCCTTCCCAATCCTCGCTCATGCCACCCCTCAAGGCAGCCGGGGGCAGCGCAGATCTCAGCTTCCACCACCCCCAACCCCTTGTAAGCCGCAACCCGCCCCACCCCTTACAACCCCCACATGCTTGGGATCGAGAGACTATCCTCGCAGAAAACACACGCTTGGCAGCGCCTTGATACGCCGCAAACCGCAATACATTACTACAAAACAATCTCGAACTCAATAAAGTTGCTCACAAGTTTACGTATAATAGATCTATTTATTTTTTTGTCATCATGAAAAATTTGCCAAAAAGTCATTTTTTTTCTCAATAAGGCTAACGATGACGGAACTGAAACTTTCAGAGGAGCTACGAGGCACCAGATGAGCTATTCATACCGCCTACAAAAAAATAATTAATTTTATTGTAACATCATTAAAGTGCAGCATTTACAACATATTGAACAATTTAATCAAATTTAATCTGGGAAACGGAAAATTTGATATTATTTCCACTTACCCAATATTCTTCTACATATGTTTTTTGAGACAGTTTGTTAATCTCAAATATTCACATTATTTCTATCCCCACTACTACAATACCTAGCTATCTTTTTTTCCATATTATTGGGACAATTTTCAATTATATTTGTTTTATTCATCATTCACTCTGTATTCATTGATTTTTACTCACCAGTTTTCACATCTCATGAAGTGATAATATGATATTTGAGTTTTTAATGATAGTTACCTCTGTTTCAATCATTTGCTACTTATATTGTCAATCACGTTCTCTATAAAATGTAACGACGCATGATTATTCAGCAGCGGTGTAAGTAGTTCTACCTGTTGGTCTTCAACTTTCAACTTTCAACTGCACTTTGTGCAGCTGTATAGTATACATACATCTTATTATATGAAAAATGATATTTATAGTTCTGTACTTCTGGAAAATCACT
Organism: Brachyptera risi; assembly: GCA_964007535.1. Taxonomy (NCBI): domain Eukaryota; kingdom Metazoa; phylum Arthropoda; class Insecta; order Plecoptera; family Taeniopterygidae; genus Brachyptera; species Brachyptera risi. The sequence continues at coordinate 31,982,081 of OZ023331.1, read as the reverse complement.
ATATGTAAACGACCTAGTTTCGAAAATTCCATGAATGAGTTTTTATGTATACGAATGAAAACATTCAATATTTCCGTTGATAATTTTTTCATTCAACTTATCCCTATCTTTTGTACACATAGAGGGGTAGCCAAATGTTTCTCCATTTTCCAAATAATTGATCAACCCACTGTGCAGAGAATTATATACGCTCTCTTTAGAGTCGTCCAACCAAAAAATGCAGGTATAATATATAAGAATAAACCAGAATATAAGTAATTTGAGAGGTCGTGGAAATGGGTCAATGCCTGTTGAAACGTAGTTCCACGATTTTTTTTTTGTTCTCTCTCCGATTAAATGTCACCAACGAATAAAAACTATTTATATCAGAGATGTTTATTCTGTAATAAGACCTCGTACGTAGTTGCGTAAACATTAGTATTTTACTTTATTTACTTTTGTTACTAGCTGGTATTAGTTAGTCATAGGTTGCTCCCTTTCTTAGTTTGAGGCATAGCTCGTCAGTTATCAAAGGAGGTCATGAATTCCAATACTTATAGCTTATTCCTTTTTTTTTTATCAAACCTCGCTACGAATTTCGATTTTATTTTATTTCTCAAGCTTCCATTTTGTATCTTCATATTTAGCAGCCGCATGTTTTGTGAAAAGACTTTATGAAGAAAGGTTGCTAAGAAATTCACAAAAATCAATTTTCCTCTCGAGTTTCGAAACGGCAGCTTTCTACGAGTTTATTGCTGCAGGGGTGAAGAAGAGACGGAGAAAAATACGGACTCACATTTTCTAAAATAATATAAAAATAATTGGAAGCCTCTATAAAAATACCCGTGACGTTATAGCGTTCAAATTATTTTTTGTTCAATAATACCAACGTGTGAATTAATTTGTTCCGTGTTGACTAGGCCTATAACTATTTGGTCTGTGTTGACTTGATTTTCTCCCAAGAAATAAACATGGTCGATTTAGGCCATCTTATACATCTATCATGAAGATTGAATATGCATTCGAAATTTAGATGAAGCTAGAAAGTATCAATTATTTTCAGAGAATTAATTGGTGAGGAATAAAAAATGGCATTTCAATAATGTTTTGATCTTCGATGAATACTGGAAAATTCAACACAATATCAATTCGGATTTTTAAATTTGGTATGAAAACTTCAGATTTGTAGCACGTATAGTAACAGAAAAAATTACCATAGTATTTTTCAACAAATAAGTTAACCCATTATCAAATGGTGAAAATAATTATTGTGGATTCAATAAAGAGGTCTACATCTCTCAAGAATATAATGTAGAGAACTCTCATATAAATTACTTTCCGCAGTGGCTCGATGTTTAAGAAGTTGATTGGTTAGGAAGAAAATGAGGACTCTTGAGTAAACGGCACAGTGCAGTGTTTACGGAAGCACTTCCAATTCGACCTACAAAAGTCCCATTGTCAATGAAAACACTACGCGTATTTATCTAGTACAAGAAGCGTTCGAGGGTGTAGTCAAGGGTGTTCGGGGGCGTTCGGAGGTGTTCGGGGATACTCGAGTTTCATTCCGTATGTTTGTTTTTATGATGGCACATGATCAAGTAGTAATTATGTGTCTTGATAGGGGAGATGCGAGGAAGGGGTGGCATGGTGGCGCATAAGGAGGTAAAAGAGGAATGGAGAAGGGGATAGGGAGTTTCACTGCTTCCGGTTTAATCTCCTGTTTCAAGATTTCATTTCCTCTAGAAACCGGGTCTGCAAAACGCATTCCGAACGTAAAATGGAAACAAAACTGGCGTAAAGAGATTAAAACAGATTTTAGAGAGAGAAAGAGAATGTCAAGTTGAGTTTTGCAATCTTATTCCAGTTGTTGAAACTGTTATTGTTTTGAAGAATGAGTTCCATTGTGCATGTTTAAAGTAGCGCTAGTAGCGCGAGTAGCGATCTGTGAATAGGCATATCGTACAAACGGAATCACTGAACATACATGGATAAGAAGAATTAGCAAACATACAAATATCAAATGAAAGCATGTGTATAACCTGTACACATATTGATATTAGTGATGGATATTAATGAATGATTGTATAGTACAATATTTGGAAAGATTTCGTAAACTTGGAAAATCACGACAACAAATTCGAATATAATCGATCTCATCAAGATATAAATATAAGCATTCAGCGGGTCTAGATAATTCCATATTGGAAAGATATTGTTATTGAAAACAAAATTTACTCGAATTATTGAAACAATTACTAACATTTTATGGGCCTGCAATGTAATTTCATAATGGTCTCATGAATTATCTGAAAATTATTCAGATCATATCGGTAATATATTGTAATAATTGATTCAATATTTCGTATTTTTATATGAAGCAAATTACTAAAAATTCTGGATTAGATCAAACAGTCACAATAAAAACAATGTATATGTGTCATGATTTGCTACTGCTAATAATCCGGCACCTCCACTCAGCAAGAGATCTGAAATATTAAAAATGATACCTGACTTGAAATTTCATTGCGCACTCATTTAATTTATCACATTTTCACATATATAACATTCATCGAGACCTTGTTTTTGAAGAATTTGCAATGTATTCATATATATGTATATAAATATATATATATATATATATATATATATATATATATATATATATATATATATATATATATATATAATATATATATATATATATATATATATATATATATATATATATATATATATATATATATATATATATATATATATATATATATAACCTATGTAAAACAAACAAAATCATCACATATACACCATCGAAATTGTTGAAGGATCTAAATTGAAATTAGACACTTTGAATCAAACAACACCATGTGTCTATTGAAGGCTATACTCAGGGTCTACAACAAATTATATTCATGCGGTTATGCGAATTCGAGACTCAGATTCGGAATCACCCAAATCACTCATTTGTTTGTGAACATTCGAAAATATATAATACTCGTATAGCAAATCTGATAACTTCATAATTCTAATGATAAGAGATAAGAAGGAAGTGATAATATAGTACGTGGTTCATCCTATGTTGAAGATATCCCTGCTCATTCAATATGAATCACATATTTCTGTATTAAACATATTTTGTATTAACAACATTGGTATTTGAAGGAATAATACACATTTGTATCACTTTTTTCAACACTATCCGTTAGTATTGTTATTTGTGATAGTTTCATATTGAAGATAGCAAATTATATACAGTAGATTGGTTGAAATCGTACGCAATTTTGTTCTCCATTTTCAGTGCATGTATTCACTGAATAAACCATTTGATCCGTACCACAGCGGGACTTATCGCAGCTTCTAATTTTAATTGAATCCAAACGTATTTCATATGTTGTGTGGTTTCCACTTTCATAACGCAGTTCAATAAAACAATCTTTTCACTCACGTACAGAGCCAAAACGTCGACTAAATGAAGTGTTAATACGCAATTATGTTTTAATACGAGCGTACTTGATGTAAAGTACGCGCAAAAGATAAGAAGTATTACGGCGAGTTTTGTGTGTTGTTGAGAGTCGTCGGTGGAGGGGGATGGGGTAATTGGTTTTTACACCCCCTCACCCACCCACCCACCCACTTCCATCCCCGAACCCACGGTCCCCTTGATGCGATAGCGAGGGTTGTGTATAGCATTGGACCTAATACACCCCCCTGATGTACACCCTCTCTCCCTCCCACCCAACATCCACAATCCTTTAACCAAGTGAACTGGAAATGTCAAACCCATGCATGTAGTCGTCGTTCTACATGGAATAAGGGTGTATGTGGGAGTAACGAGAGTAAATGATTGCTTATGGTGTATTAAAGTGTATATGTGGATAAAAGAGTATTACTAAGCGATGCAATAGTTTTGTAGGCCTATATATTTGTTTTTACAATTGTGAAACGAATTTTAATTTGTCTTTAAGCTTTATGAGAAATATTTGTACGTTTATGTTAGTGAAATTTTAGTATGACACAATATTCAGATTGTGGAATAGAATATTTTGTATTCCATTTCGAACGAACGTCGTGCAACACATTTCTTTAAATGCTCGATAATTAAAGTTGATGTGATTAACCATGACAATTGTAGGTAAATTTAAAATGAAATGTTCACATTATTTTTCACATTGATAAGATAAACTGTATTTCTGATAGAATTGGTGACCTTATGTACATTTCAACAGAGTAATTATTTAAGATGCCATTTATACTTTGATCAATAAGAATTAATCACTTCACTGTTCATCCCAGCTTTTGACTTGTCAAGCATGGATTTTCGAACCCTCAAATAACTCTGCACATATTTTGATTCGTTTTGTCAACCTTTTTTCATTCAATAAAACAACTAATTATAAATTATAACATATTACAAAACATACCCTCGTCTTTTAAAATAGCTTGTATTATTTGATGCATGTTGACGACACGGTCATTTAGTCTGTTATTGCTCGCACCCTACCGGGGTTGACGTAGTGTCCAATGGCATGGAAACCAGAGAGGGGTGGGGAGGAGGAAGGGTGTTCTAATGTCATGACGTCATACAGCAACAAGTCACCGGTAGCACACACTCGATTTACTGCCCGGTATTTTATCTGCTTGCCCGGCACAAATTATGATATGCTTTGTTGTTTTGTTGTAGGGAATATCACTGTTCACTGAATGCCAGCATGTAATGAGTAGGAATATAGGATTGCATGAAAAGCTATGAAAGCTGAGCGTGGAAGTTGATTATCCACGGTTGAATAATATTGTAGAAAAACTAATCGTATATGATGAAGCGAGTGAATAAGTGAAGAAAGTGGTGAAGAAAATGATCAAATATATAATATATATTTGATCATTTTCAATTTTATTAATACCTATAAGTATTGAAATGATTAATATTTTCAAGTATAAGTGGTCGAATACCGTTGTGAATTGTGAAAATAATTACAAAAAACCTAACCCAACCTAACCTAACCTATTATGTATTACTTGCTAATAATTTGGTGAAAAAATGTATTTCTTTCCCAAATACTTTTTAAAGTAGCACCATTGTTTGACGTCTAATCAACTCTCTCAAAATTACCAATTTACATAATATGTAGGCTCAAAATAACCTTTATGTCGACGAGTAAAAAAACTCAAACATCCATTCATGCATTCATTCGTCCATCAACATTAGGTTTTCTTGACGAATCTTCCTCAACATAATTGAAACATGTTCATACAAATACAAATTTGAACAATTCAACGGTAATTCTCTCCATATTTTACTGAGGCCCACATTATCCTAAGTAATATAAGATTCAAAATACTTTCAATTTTACACAAAACGAATTCATCAATTTTATTCCACGGAACATTTGAATTTTATAAATATGTGGTCATTTTGCAATATTAGATGATATATTTCTAATGTAACCAATTTTCATTTTGTTTATTTTAAAATGATATAGGAATGTCATTGGAATATATATTATTGGAATTAATGCGTAGTCAGTATTGGATGTGAGTCGAGCCTACGTTGTATCTGTTCCGTTTTCCAAAGTATAGCTTATCAAAAAATCATCAATTCGATTTTAAATTCTTATCACAACTCTATTTTCCCAAGGCTATATTATTTTTAAGTATTAATTATTCTGATCAACATACTCTGATGATATATGTTATTTGATCAGATGTTCGTAGAAACCACAGAAAAGTCGGTCTCTCGTCTCTCGTATATGTATACAAATAGGCCCCTATATATACATATATATGTGAAAGATTAGCGCAGAGTAGAGAGGGTTGCATAACTCATGTATTGCCAGCGGGTTTGTTGTTCTTGTAACGCATATGTTTGTGTTACAAGAAACATGGGTGAACGCCTTTCAATACATTATACGAGACCATCGCTCGACACACACTGTTTAACATTATCGAGTGGGTGTTTTGATTTGTAAACATGATTCCTAGTATATACCATCAGTTTCATTCAGGACTGACGATCGTGACACATTTTATCATTACCGAACTGGTGTCGCGATATGTTAACAAGTGAGGGGTGGTTTTCACCCTTGATTGAGCTATGATATAGGAAAACATGAAATAATAACAAGGGCTGTTTAGAGGGATGGCATGAGTGGAGGTGATAGTGGTACTAGAGAGAAGTTATGGGTTGAAGTAGTTTTGGCATAAATGGACCGGAGAGCACTATACTTGCATCTATAAATCGGGAGCAAAGCAGTATACAAAGATTTTACTGGTTATACCTTCAACCCCTAACCTCCACTTTTAATTTTATCGGAAATATTTTGAAATGATAACTCACTCGAATGCATGTATATAGATTTCCATTAGTGATTAATTCTTATTTTAAAATCAGATTTTCAGAAATGAAATAGCCTTCAACTACAGAATTTGAGGAAATAATGTACAATGCATTTTTATACCATTGAAATTTGGATGATAAATGGATGCTAGAATGAGTGAAATCTGATGATTCATTGAAGGCACACTTTGGATTTGCTTTCAGTTTTGCTGTATCACAGTTTTGAAAAGTTATAAAATAACTTAATTGAAGCAATATTTTCTTAAGAAAATGAAATTGCAGCTGGTTGCATCTCTGCCAGTATGTAAGTGGCTACATATATATAATATATATATTATTAAATACAATATAATATTCATATTGAATTATATATATATATATATATATATATATATATATATATATATATATATATATTATTATTTATTATATATGTATTAATTATTCAATATGATAATAATGCGTATTATGCGTATTATTTGATTATCAATCAAAGAAACTTGACTTTTGAACTTAATTTACGAATATTCGTTACGGTACATTCGCTACCGGCAAATGTAACTCAGTTGGTAACGCGCTCGCTTCATGTGATGAATGATCAGGGCATATCGGGCTTCGGTTTGGTCCCCGCCACAATTCATCTTTACAGTTTTTTGCGTACTCTTCGTCTGTAGTCTAAACTAATTGCCGGGATGGTTCCTCTAATATAGGCCACGACCACTTCCTTCCCACTAACCTTCTCACTACCTAAGAAAACTTAATCTCATCCCATCACCTCATTGATCATTCATACCACTCTAATAGATCTTATTCATCATAACAGTGTGTCGTTAAACCCAATATGAATTATGAAAAAAGTTAAAAAACAGGGAGTTATCAAACTTGTGAAGAGACGTTGATAATTCAGTAAGATTTGGTTGATCTGATCATTCAAGAGTCCATGGGAGTCGATTTATCGATTTATCATTATTTTGTAATCATTCTAATACGCGAAAAACGCAGATAATTATAATAGCTTCAAGATGATATAGGCTTAGTAGTCATTATTCAAGGCCCGGTATTACCAAGTCTAGTTAGCCTTTATCTGACAGTTCGAACTTGTTATCACCATGGTTACCTGTGGTATTTGTTCTCACCAACTCTCAGATAAATACTAACTGGACTTGGTAATACCGGACCTAAGTCATGTAGCAACTTGACGAGCAACAAGTTGACTTACCATGTATTTTACATTGATCCTGATGTTTCTAATTGTATTATTAACAAATGAAATGTAATAAACTCCTTGGAAAAATAATGAAATGAATACATAAATAAATAAATTACTGTCAAGCGTATACAGCTGAAAAAACACATTTTTTCAGCTGTATACGCTTGACAGGTATGCGACATGACTTGAAGAGTTATAAATTATATTATTTTGAAGCTATTATAATCATCAATGTTTCTCGCGTATTAGAATTTTGATATTTCATACCGTTTAAAAGTTATCATCAAAAAACTGATAATTCGCTTAATCGACTCCCGTGGACTCTTAATGAATTTTTATGAATTCCTTAATCACATATATTGAACAAACATGCTCTACAGAAAAAGCTTATCAAATGATAAATAATAATATTTGAACCAAAGAATACCTCGATCATATTCCTGAGTAACTCACATATTTAAGATGAATATGTCACTATATGTACGGTGACTCATGTGTAATATTATACCTACATCTGAAATTGCTGATTTAATTACTGTCTTATCAAAAGTTTGATCGAAACAATTTTAAACAGAATTGATATGCCTATAAATGTTGAATATTTTCCATTTTTGGATGTGAATTAACATTTTTCTGAACGAGTTTCTTGCTAAATATGTCTTGAAGGTTATGTTCAACTCCTTTGTTTGTTCAGTTTAGATCAAGGAGGACCAACAGATAATATATTTGTTTAGATCAATATAAAATAAAGGCTCCTTCCAACCGTCTACGACATTGCCTCGTACGTTGTCAATAGATACTTGAGTAAATGCTAGTCAAACAATCGATTACATCATTTTTGTTTTCGATATATCGATATATTCAGCGTTTGGTGTCCACCACGGCTTTCTTGAAAATGAGATGAAACAACGAGTGGATTACGTCGACGTCAATTAGGTGTGAGAAGCCTCCACGGGCGTGGCTTATGACGCGATCATATAGATTCTAGATTATTACAATTCAAGATACCTTCCGTAATAAACAATACCCACTTGATTGGATTTTATGTGTTTTATGGTGTCAGAAAAGCAGGAAAATGACATTGGACAATTATTTGTGGTTTCATTATGAATTTATGGTGCTCGACGGTTGAGAGCTAGGAGGATTTAATTAAATCCTGCTAGGTTGAGAGTGCATAGAAGTTTTTCTTTTTTTTGTTTCTTCACTGACACAAAGTGCTTACATAGATACATTTATATATTATATAATACAAACAGATTACAAAGCACAACACATTCAATCAGGCACTATACATCCACTATATCTCACAAAACTACCTAAGGGTAGCTTTACCATCAGTTGAAATAATAATGATATCAACGGATATTTTTTATGAATAAATAATGTGACCACAATAAATAAAGCAACGCGATATCAATGTCATGGAGGAAACAACATGCATGAAATCAAATCGAATTGATTAATTAGTATATATTCTCAAAAACAATTTGATATGAATCACTGTAATGTTGGAAATACTTTTGTTTGAAGTCAAATGTGACAGTAAAAGGAGACGAATTGAGTGTGAATTTTGTGACCCGTTTTTTTATGACCATAACCATTACACAGTATAAAAATGGATGTTCATCAATATTATTCTCCTTTCATTAACTCTAAAATTTTGCCCCACACATTCTTGAAGTAACTTATTGCTTTAGTCCTTGCTAACTTGAAGTAAACCTAGAATATTTTTACTTTCTAATTCTGTAACAATATATCAACCGTTTTTTAGCTCCAGAAATATATATTTAGATAAAACATCTTGAGGTCACTATTAAGATATTAATTATTTCTTGAGAATAAATCTGCACATATAGGGTCGAATGGGAGGGGTTGTTCAATTGAAATGTGACTATATGCATTTGATACATGAAGAAAAAAATGAAGATATCTCAATGATTTGTGCAACCCTGTCTGAGAATTGAGCCTGTTTTAGATCAAAACTCGATTACAAAACCTTGCAAGTTTTAAGTATAATTATCTGTTAAAATTACATCAGCTTCCATCTTCTCGGTGGCAATAATGAGGCATAGAAAGCAATATTACTAATATACCTCATTATCCGGTAGAAATTGCCTCAGATGCAATTCACTTGCAATTATGTTCTGTCAGTAATTTGCTTCTCGTCCTTAGCCTTGTTAGGTTGGCTTCTCGATTTTCTCTTGAGAGATATAAACAAACATGGCGGTTGTGGAATTTATAACCAGCTGACATGAAGCATGCTATCTGTGGAAAATCATCCATTGTTATATATTGTTGGGAGATCACAAATATATTCGATCAGACTACAACAAATAATCAGGCCTATCTATCTCTATATTACTCTTATGGCATTTTCTCTGTGGTTCTTCTATTATTTCACGCGATCATTTTTTATCGACGAAAAGGATACAACTTGGATGTTTTTCATTCCTCAGCAATATCAGCGAAACAATATTTTATTATTTTTGACAAACAATATTCAGATTTTTTTTTTTTGCGAATGAATATAATTTAAAGGTTTTGAACAACTTCATTAGTAATATCTAATAGGGAAAACTTAAAAGAAATAATCGATCAATCAAACTTTTTCCAAAAAATTTGAACACAGTAATGATCCACGCTATTTCAAATCTTCACACCAACTATTCAACTATATTATCCAGGTACCGGTATATACAATCATTATGAAGAAAAAAAAAATATATATATACGCAACAAATTAGGCCTATGTAGAGCGTTTTGCTAGATTAAAACTAAAATTTCTCTCCGGCATCCGAATCTAAAATATCTAACAGCATTCTCCTCACACTCCGTCATTGTCTCGTAATTGCAATGTTCCGCATATTTCACTGCACAACTGAAACCTCACCTTTTTCAACATCCCGGTCCCGAACGACCGTTTCTTCTATACAACATCGTGAACGAGCTAGAGTGTCGACGCGGCTAATCCTCCAGGAATAAAGTGTTACATTTCTCTTCGTGGCTCCAGGCTAATATTACATGCAGCTTCTGAATCTGCTGATGTATTTCGTGTGGCGCAGAAACTAAGCTCTAACGGTAACGGTAAAAAGTAATGGTTTGACATCACAGCATTGTCCTTTAATAAACCGTAGCATCATCAACAATGGTAATAAAAACAAGTTGTTATATTTAGAGCGGATTTTAAATAGGTGTTTTTTTAATAGCCATGTAATTGTTTTATATTTCCAATCGATGTAAATTCGATATTTTATGCTACGTTTTCGTGTCATTTTTCTGAATCACCGGGAGAAACTCTATGAGAAACAATTGGGATTTGTTAAATTGTATATTTCAGTACGTGTTGAATTTATAGTTGGACAAAAATAATGATACAATGATTGAATTTATCACATACCGTATTGAAAGACGGCAAATGGTAACACGGAGGAAAATGACAAATATTACAGAATATATACATGAAACTTGATTGAAAACTTCAAATTGTATGTATTAGATTTCATTGAAAAAACATGCGTCTCAAATAACCTATATCAATTGTCTAATTTCATTCAATTGTTCACCTTGGTTTTTAAACAATATGTAAACATCCTCTATGGGCCACTATACAGCTACACTATACGAATATTCTCCATCCTATTTTTTTATTCTTTCGATTTCTTTCATTGACAACAGAATCTTGATATGAGATCATTGTTTCTAAATTACTGATGAGACACATCCTTCATCTGTTACTGAAGATGAGTTAGTGAGATTGTTTCGAAGATGCGCCTCTTGGTTGTCAATTTCTTGTCACCAATATAAATAATCAACATATAAATAATATTTGATATATTGGAATTTGACTGAAGAATAATAGAACAGAGATAATCTGTCCGATACCAGAACAGAATTGAATACGAGAAAAACATAGAACTAAATATTATATATGCTAGCATAGATGCTAAATATTTGGAGTCAACATTTTTGGAGGCGGAATCCACTATAATTCAAGTTACAAATTCCTCAAATATTTTACATCCTCCATTTATATTTATCCGTTAATTATTCCTCCTACATAAACTGCAAATCTACAATTACCACCTAAATCTTATTTCATATTGTTTATGGTAACCTCCCTCTCCCCTCCCCTTCCTCCTCCCCCTTCCTCCGGCAATGAAACCTTCAACCAGCATTGACAATCACAATTACAGGTTAGGAAACCCAACGGGCTATTTTCACGTCATTTCTGACGTTTCGGGAGCCACTTTTCTGTCTTATTATATTGGTATCGTTTGCATTCCACAGTTAATTATATAAATTGTAGATAATATAAGCGTAAAGGTGAGAATCACTAGTATTATTTGATTTCAACACTTAATGAATGATTGTATTATTTCGATAGGTAGCAATTTAACTGTCTATAAGTCTATAGCAATAATGTATTATTGAGAAGATTTATCTTGATCAAACTTTTAAATCACATGTTATTTATTAATTGAACAATTTCATTTAATTCACGTGAAATTTGATTGTATGTAATTTTAAATGTTGTTGATTGAGGATTATGTAAACATGAAATGGATAACATTTACTAAATGATTGGTGTTAGTGTTTGAATTGATGACGTAATAATGTTTAGGTGAATTAAGTTGGTGAATTCAGAATATAATTTTGTTCATAGGCCCTACTATTCGAACTTTGAGAGGGATGGAGATATTACAAGGAAAATGCGAGATATGCTCTGTGAGATGAGCTTAGAAGTATGGAAATCTGGAATGAAAAATATTGTGCGCTCGATCTACATTTACAGACCTTGGATCACTTAGAAAGTTTAAAAACTTCACCTGCAACTTGTTGATATTTATAATACTGCAACTTGTTGCATAATACTTTGGAAAACTTTGAAAAACCCAACTGCCCAATATTCAATTAAATGTATACTTTTATTGCGTTTTCTTTGTAATTTGTCATACGATTGTTTAGAAAGTCACTGAAAATATGAATAGTGGTGTTTACCATATTCGATGAGAATTTTAAAGCTTTTGCAAAAAAATTATATTGTAAGTATTTTCCATCCGGGTTATTCTCATGGGGATTATTTTTATGGGTTATTCTTATTTTCCAAATTTCCCGATTAGTTTTTCGGAAAAATCGTTCGGTCAATTTTTTTCTGAAAAACAACTCCAACCTATTCTGTATAATGTGTACAGAAATTTTCAAGCTGTTTCATTGTTTTACCTGACCTGTACATGCCACGTAAACAAAAAATATGAAAACGAAGCCCAATTTTTTGGTATATAGAATGGAAATCTTCACTACGCTCATCTAACAATGAACAGTTAGGTCGTGAAACAACTGGAATGTTGAAGAATTCGATATTCTGAAGAGAAAAATAACTCAAGTTGACATTTGTTTACAATATTGATCCATAATATAACAAAAATATATCGGCAAATAATTCAATGTCACGTGAATTCAATCATTCTCAAATGATATATGTATCTCAATATATATATATATATATATATATATATATATATATATATATTCATATATATATATATATATATATATATATATATATATATATATATATATATATATATTCATATATATATATATATATATATATATATATATATATGTATATAATATATATATATAATATATATATATATATATATATATATATATATATATATATATATATATATATATATTATATACTAGATGTAAGATGATGAGAGATTTTGATATAATTTATAGGACTAAAACGGGACCTTGACCAACTGTACGACTGTCTAGATTTTACAATTTAATCAAATGAAATATGATATCATATATTTCATCATGTATAGCAATGAAAGACTTTTCATGATTTCACTCTGTTTATTGCTTTTCAACAAAACCATAGATCTTATAGCTCGATGTATTATTCTAGTTCCAAAACTTTGCCAAATCTATATTTTTCTGTTTCCCCAACTTCAAAAATGGAAATGAGGGAATGTGATCGAACGTGTTTGCAAAACAATATTATTCTTGTGGAAGCAACTTTTTGAAAGTTGAAACTACTTGATGATAATATAAAAATAATTAGTCTTCATTCATTTTTGAGTAGTTAACAAAAGAAACACAGAAATAACAATTTACATATAAAAATTAAAAATGAGATGATTATTGAACAAAAATGAAATAGCGAGGTTCACATACATGAGTTTCTGCTCTTCCACCTAACTTTATGAGTATAATTAATGACTAAAATGCAAATAATGATGTAATAAAAAGAACTACAAATTTACAAATGGAAAAGGAAAAAAAGAACAGAAAGAGCTGACAGATTATAACTAAATTAAACATGTTTTTTTTTAATTATCTCTCAATTTTGCTTCACTAAAAGATGTTTCTTGTATGATAATTTGAATAGACCTATAGGGAACTTCATAAAATCATCTGGATAATTATCTTGATGAAGTTATCTAGATGATTATCTTGATAAATGTATCTAGATAATTATCCAGTAAGTCTTATCTACTATAAAGATCACTAATCATACGCCATCACAATGAATTAACACAATAATATTTTTTTTTATCTGATTGCAATTAATTATTCGGCTAATTTTTTCACGAATTTTCCCGAATTATCAAATCATTAAATCATCAATTGTTGAGATATAATTCGGGAAACATTTTCTTATTTGCTCTAAAAACGCTATTATGTAGTTATTGCAATTTCGTCAATGCGCGGGCGCGTGATCCGTTGATGAGAAATTATCCAGATAATTAGTATTTTCTTCATCTTCTTTCCAGACCATTTTCTAAAAAATATCATTCATTTTCTCCAGACGGGAACTGTTATTTTCATCTCCATCTAGATGAGAATAAACATATCCATAACAACACCAGACGTTTCTCAATCACTCAAGTCATTTCTATCGGTTGATATTTTCTCACAATTGAATATGTCTGAGAAATTTGTAACCAACATTTCCGAAACAGAATTTTAACTCATATACCTTCAATCAATAATTTTTTCGATTCTGTTGAAGTTGAAGTTGAAGTTTTGTCTGTGAGTGTACAGAAGGTCGTATCCGGAACCCTGCTGAGCATGACAAACTGTTTTCTAGATCACATAACATTGGGAAGACAATATACTTGGTCATGCTCACGGTTGGCTACACAGTAGAACCATATCTCATATTCATTAGAAGTATATAATTTATTCAGTATATTCTTCATGGGATTCAAAGTTTAGGCAGACAAAATTAGTAATTAAGCATCTCAGTTGATTTTTTCGATGGTGCTTAACGATTAAACTGAAAGCTAGATTGTATGGAATGATCTGGTGATGATGAAAAGTCGAACTGTGATAATAGGGTGAAAGAACGTTTACAAGATACCTGTGCGTACGAGAACTAGAACCTGCGCTCGTCCGCTTTTAGATTCCAAAGGAGTACTGAAACAGTCTCAGCTAAGCAGACGTCTTATACAATTAAACTTATTGTTATATTTTAAAATATTACATGTATTTGAAGACATTGATGATGGGCCATCTTGAAGTCCTCGATAATCTGATCACACAACACTTAAGCTGTGACGAGTTCTCTGGGAAAAAAAATATTCCATCACATTACATATGTTGAGGAGAAAATTAATATTGAAACTGAGAAAATTAAATTATTCTTCCAAATTAACGACTCGAAATAGGCGTGAATTCACCAGTACGCCAGTTGAATCCATATCATTCGTGGTCAGTGTATAAGATAACCCGATTAGATATTTGAATTTCACTATACAGTTCTGACAGCCCTGTTGATTGAACGGTATGATTTATGACGTCAAGGGGGCGGAGACAGTGAGTCGTCAACTGAACAAATTTTTGCTATTCACATCATTTCTTAAAGGAGTTGAGAAATCGTAGAATCTCAAAATATCGGATGAGGTAATATCTCTATTATGAGCTAATTTCTCATCTTTCTATTACAAACACTTTCGAACACTATACTGTTAATTCAGTATTCAACTCATAGCCCCTTCAAACGTTCTCCATCCGAATTTTTTTTTACTGTTCACTGTAAATCTAATAAATAACATGCTGTACTTTAAGGCTATCTGAATAATGACGATACAGACATAAATGTTGTCTGTGGCATGATTTAGTATTTTGAAACCACATCCAGCGCGTCAGGTGTGTACTGTGCAAGGCAATGCCTCTTGATCGCAGGAAGTGTGGGGGTGTAGAGTCAGCCTTAGCTGGAGACATGTATAGTCAGAGGTTTCATTCATTTCATGCAGTTCGTACATTATTATTTCAATTTTACACCGATGAAATCAAATATAGGCCTACTCTTTGCGTTCGATATAGTCCGAACGGAATACATGTCGACGCTTCTTGTATTCTAGAATACTATGTATAGTTTTTTTTTTTTTATATAACATCGAAACTTGATACAAAATCATCATTCCCCAATTACGGCTATGGATGAAAGGTATATGATCGATTGGACGGGGCACCACAAGGGCGATCTTACCACCCCATTCTAATCATTTAAAACCAATGAACTATTTTTTTGTTTTTTAAAACCAAAAACACACAGGACTGCGCTGTTTGTGACCATAATTTTCCGCCGCAGATAAAAGTCTTTCAGTTTCCGAAAGTCCGGAACACGTTATAGGCCCAAGTGAAAACCGTTTCTGTGATTTATCCGGCATTACCAGCATTGATATTGAGAGTAAACAAAACATACAAAATAAAACATATTGAAAGTGAATAAATACTATAAATGAATAAATGTATAGTAATAGTGAATCGACTTTTTATATGCATTTTTTTTAAAATTTTAATTGACATTATTTTCATTTTTACACAGTGTTTTGTTTCTAAGAAGATGTATTTTTATATATTAATTTAGTTCTAGTCCAATGATTTCTTAGATAATTTGTCATTTTCTGTTATTTGTCGTACATTGAGAACTGTTCGAAAGTGCATATTTATTAGGAGCTGCAGCGCCCAATTACAACAACCGATATCTAATTCAGAATCGTATTTTTTCATACTGAAAGTTGGTCATGGTTGTTTGACTATTGGTCATGTTCACCTATAGCTCATTTTTGACTCAATTTAATGATTCAATATCATCTAGATAACTGCTGCGCTTTCCTAAATGAACTTATTATATTTTGTTTAATTGTTGGAAGTTTGACTGGAAAAAGTTTCTAACAACATCAAAAGTGTACAATTTCAGTCAACTCTTCACTCGACTCTACACACGTTTTTCTCTTTCGCTCTTGTTTTTCACTACGCCCTTGACTATACCCAGCTCGTATATACTCTGCCTTGGGATGGGGTATATACACTTATATATACGAAGTATAGAAGGAAGGGCCGCTGTGTTATAGCTTGTACTACCTTGCCATTGACGTGCCCATAACAACGAAGCGGCGTGTGGAAACAAGAGCCCCCCACAGGGCCGTGAGATATTTCACTGCAACAGGCCGCTGAAACTGGCCGTGATATATTTCACTGCATCATAAGCCCTCTGGATCTACAGCCATCCGCGACTACACGCAGCCGACCTACGACGGTCTAATGACAATGGTATAATAATATGAGGATGTTAATAATTAATAATAACATCTGACAGATTTGTAAAATAGAATGAAAGAAAGGTTTTAGCAAAGAAATTAATAATAGCTGGAAGGTTTAAAATAATATAAGTTTCTATGCGATATGATCTATGACTTCCCAAACTCTATTGCCATGACCAAAACGAAGTTTATGATATTATATCTTGCTGCGTTTTCTGTCGCAGGAACATTAGTTCATGGAGATATAAATATATATATATGGTCATGAATCGAAAAGTAGTGTTATACTATTTTTCAACTATTTTCAACCACTTTTGTATACTCACTAAGAACGATGAAATAACAAAACAGGGATTTCATATAAATTATGAGATATAATGAAGAAATGAGTATGAAAATGTTCAATTGTAATTACTGATTTGATTTATTTGATTTTGAAATATGTAGGCCAAAGTAGAAAATTGAAGTAAAACATCTCTGAAGAAAACCGACAAAGTGGATCAATGTAACGTTCTTTTTTGAAGAAAAAAGTTTGGATCGATTCTTGTATAGTTATATCCAGCTCGAGCAAACGATGGCAAACTGTCTCAGGGAACCATTCAAGAGCAGAATCGTCATTTAGGAGACCGGGGTTCGATTCCCGCCATGGTCGACCATCCTAACAGGTTTTTTTGTGGTTTCCTTCTGTCTTCAGGTCAATACTGGGATGGTTCCTTAACAACAGGTCACGACCGACTCCTTCTCACTATATCATTCAGCGCGAAGCCAATAGATCTTTGTCATCAGAAAAAGTGAGTGATTGAACCCAATAAATGAATTGAAATAAAATCATGAGCTAGTTCGATGAAGTACATGTGAATAGACCCCCCAACACCGTCATAAAAATGAGAACCAACAACTGAAATGTATAAATCGTAAAAACACAGAGAATGCATTTTAAAAAGCATTATTATTCGATAATTATCAAGAAAATCATAATAATACCGTCCACACACAATAGCCCCCCCCCATCTTTGTGGTACTCAATATTCCAAGAGATGACTCGATGGAATCAAATTCAATCTATTGAATAATTTTATTAATTAAAATCTTTTCCAGATCGGTATACCCTCCAAAAATAAATCTATCTCTGGGGTCGTCAAGCAAACAGTATGACCATAAATGAGATCAAAAATTCCTCTTCTCCAACAAAAATGATCAAACATATATATATATATATATATATATATATATATATATATATATATATATATATATATATATATATATATATATGTATATATGTATATATGTATATATGTATACGTATATATATATATATATATGTATATATATATATATATATATATATATATATATATATATATATATATATATATATATATATATATATATATATATATATATGTATATGTATATACAGAGAGAGAGAGAGAGAATCGAAAATTTTGGGTACAGTGCGTTAACCATACTTGACCCCACATCGTATCGGCTATTCGGGAGTAGGCCCATGATTGTTCATGTGGAGCTAGCTTGTAAAGGAACCAAACGATCACCCCAAACTATATATAAGCTTCTCGTGTAAAAAGGATGATGATTCCAGTTTGAAACTATTATCAAGCTGAACCAATCAGAATTTCTTTTGTTGGACACCGATTAGCATCAGGTGACGTCACGTGATGACAGTTTACGAACACCTTCGAGTGCGATCCATTCTTTTGATTACATTCCGAACAGGGTCATTCTTCGAACGTTACACGTGGATTTCTGTCTACCCTGTTGATTGTTACGATCGGCCGTTTTCCCTAGCAGATACTAGTGCTGCTCGGATGTTTCGATATGTCAGTGTAGCACACCATAGTTGATGCGAAGGATTATTTAAATATATTATTTGATCAAGGTTTTCTTTTTTAATGTTACGTCAATAGTTAGAATTGGAAGCGTTCGAGTTACGACTTTGTTTTAAACGATATCAGTTGTATTGTGTGAATAAACAACTGACTAAGTCTGAATTACATTTTCAGTTTCCACAGTCCATTGTTTGATAGACTGAATTTGATCAGTTGATTGTTTTTTTTATCAAGAATAATGGAAATTGGGTGGTATGATCGCCCTTGTGATGTCTTGTACAAACAATCCTACATTCATCCATAGTCTTAATTAGGGAACGATGATTTTTTATTAAGATTCGATGTATTCCAAAAAAAGATTCATTGTTGTTCATTCTAGCGAACCAACTATATTGGATTTAGAGTATGAAATAATTTCAATTGAACCTATGTCTTCTTCATACATAAAGCCAAAAAGTCGCGAATTTATCAAAACTTCATTATTTTCCTCAAAAACAGCTCAACTGATGAGTTTATCTTCAAGAATTATATATATATATTTATATATATATATATATATATATATATATATATATATATATACAGAGAGAGAGAGAGAGAGAGAGAGAGAGAGAGAGAGAGAGAGAGAGAGAGAGAGAAAGAGAGAGAGAGAGAGAATAGGAAAAGTAGAAAATAATGATCTGATATCCTACTTGTTAAAAAGTATATAAAACATTCCCATGCTGAAAACTTCGTCTGAAACTTTTGATTTCTTTACCCCTTGCCGTGTTTCCAATCTAAAAGTTTCAATAAATATTTGTTGACGCTCTTGGGTTTGACAGGTGGCTTCAGTGACGTAACTTCTGTCAAGACGAAATAAGAGATTTGATATACTTTCTCTAGTCACCGCACTAGCTTCTTGGAAACTGTTCCAAAGTTAGCCGCGAGTTTGAGGGTTTGGTGTTAGTCTTTTTAGTCGTATGCCCACAAAAAGTTTCAACGTTGAATGTTTTTAACGTTGTATACTATCTATAGAGATATAGTAATGTGTATGCCTATGCTAATAAGAGTATGTCCATCGAAAAAAATGTATGAGTTAACAATCGTTAGCATGGCAACAAAGTGAAGGGGAGCTATAACAATGATATTGACTGATTAATATGACCTGCTCTGGTGGACATGGTTATGTATTTGCATGTTTCTTTCAATTGGGATCACTTCAATATCTCACTTGAAATATTTGATGTATTCGAAATATTCTGTTATTTGTGTCCGAATTGATGTTTTTCGTTACAATAACGTTTTCCAAAGTGATCCTAGACTTACTGGTTATTTGTTGATAATTTGGTTATTTGTTTTAATATAGTTATAGGACTGCCTATCGCTGTGAAGATATCCGTCATCAAATGTGTTTAAGAGCGTTAAAAAGGTGTGCCAACTTCTTTACAATCTAAAAAATCATCATCACCGCTCATTCTATATCGCATTTTATAGTATTTTATTGCTTCTGTCGTATATATATATATATATATATATATATATATATATATATATATATATATATATATATATATATATATACATATATATATATATATACATATATATACATATATATACATATATATATATATATATATAGAGAGAGAGAGAGAGATAAACATAACAAATCTGAGATCAGAACAAGGAAAAAAGGTGTGATATAGATTTGTTTGTACATAATAATTCCCTATTGGGGGGCATGTTTTTTCCACTCGTGCTGTACGACACGGTATAGGCAAAGTTGTTTTTTCGAAAGTGGCAGGGGGGCGGCGATGGTGTGGGGGCATGTGTATGTTGTGCGGGGTGGGTGGGTGGTGGGAGAGGAAATACAAAAACAGTTTTGTAATGGTTTGCACTGCGGGCTTGCTCGTCTATACGCGTAGAAAACAAAAGAGTTCGCCGCGGGACGCTACACACTAGCGCTGGGGCACAGCGTGGTGGCCGCTTAGGGAACTACCTTGCTGCTATATAGGCTTGTCTGTGATAGGCCTGGATACGTCTCGAAATAATAATGCTAACATACATAGTATATAATACTCTCCTACTATACGACAACAATATATAAATATTCTCAGCCATGACGTATGATATATTCGAATTTAAAATATTATATTCATCACCAATACGTCCGAATTGATATAATTGTCTTTTTGGGATGATTATCCAGTTTGAACTGTCATAATTACCGTACTTTATTATCTTCAAGATTTCAATCTGTCTATAATTAAATATAATATTTTCATATAAACTCTGCTCTGGTAAGACAATGCAATAGCATCTGCATATTATAAGATAATAGCAGGTGCAAAATGATCTCACTGTCGACGCGCCTTTAAACTCTAACAATAAATCAATCAGAATCCATAATGGGTGATGAAATAACTTCCAATATTACAACGATGATTGTTTTTCATATAAAATAGTATTTAGTCGGTATGGTAGACACTGATGTCACCCAAAGACAATGTCGACCAAAGCGTGAGTAGATTATACATATACTTGAAGAAATCGACAGTTTCACCAGATATCTATAAAGTTATATTTGTTTCCCAAAGAAATTAATTTCAACAAGAAAAGTATCTAATCCATGTTTGAACGAATGAATCATATCAGAAGAACATTTATACAATCTCTTTTCTGGAAAGGATAGAAAATGGTGGAGGAGCCGGGTATTTTACTTGCTTTGTCAAATTTATGACTCATGTAATGATGGCATAACATCATATATACATAACATACATCAACACAATGACACAGTTATATTTGTAGAGCTGTGACATTTTTGGATTTTTAGAGCGAAGTTTATAAGATACGAAACACTTACTATTATTTCAGAGCGACAACTATGTAATGTTTAAACGAGATCACGTATAAGTGCCAAAGATTTAACACTCATTTCGTTAGTACATGATACCTTCTTCTTCTGTCAATACAAGTATATATAGCTTTTTCTGTCGATAAATCAAGAATATACTGATTCGACAATAGTATTTCAAATATATATTTTTGTTTATATTCAATTCAAGTCAAGTCCAGTTTCACCAACTTCACTTCAAACTCGGCTTTGTAAGACTTGGTTTCATGAAACAGCTTCCCAGATACGAACCTGGATTAAATATTCGAACCAGGTTTAAACTCCAGTTAATAATTGGTGAAAAAGGGCTTCAATGCTTCATTTGCCAAGTTGATTTTTACATCTTTAAATTAGGTCAAAAATCAACATAATAATATGTACTAAAACTAAACTAAATGTATGAGTTATACATATTTGAAAAAAACAAACATTCATACACAACATACAACACATTCACAAATTCATTCCCCACACTTGCATCTATAAATTTAATATAATTATATTCTTCAGTCATTTCCTATGCTACTAATATATCCTTCTTGCATGTGTCAAAAACTCATTCTCACAGTGAAAACAGTTGAAGATTAAGAACCTTTTCAATTATTGACGTAATCACTCTCATATACCATTGCACACATAACAGCGTTTATCCATCATCGTGAAGATATTATAATACTGTTTTCTAAGCTTTGAGTGCGAGATTTATCATCTTGTCCCGTGGCATCAATCTAAAGCCGAGAAGCACAAGTCATTAACGGACAATAGCTATCAACAACCTGTATTATCCTAGCCGTTGCAATATCATGTGACCATTGTTGTCTCCATGTACCGTTGTTCATACTATCTGCCTGCTGTAAGACTGCCGTGGTAATGACTTGTCACCATCAATTATTCGATTCCGAAATCAAAAACAAAAACTTCTCTAAATACCATATTTGAAACTTTAGAATAATGTGTATCGTTATCATGTTCAAATATGACTTGAAACTTAAATACATTCGAAGAAATTATTTCTACCAAATTTTCTCTTTTGGATTATTCTTATAGGATGTTTAAAAAAGTTGTGAATATTACTTCTGAAAAGTGGTTCAACCGATTGAGCCTCAAAACTGTACAGTAGGCCTACGGTATCGCGTTAAATGATGACACATGTGTATGCCAAGTTCGAAAAAAATAGTATACTTTCGACCTGTAGAGCACGAACAGAGAAAAAGAACATCTTCGTTCTTTTCGAGTACCGGTATGGTAAAACTGAGTCGTCGCACCACTCATCCAAATAATATCTATTCAGTTACTTCACAAATTCACACATTTCACTAAATTTCAACGAACCTATTTATCTGCAAGGCTGCTTATTATTGTGTATTCATTTGCGTTACCAACGTGAGAGTAGCTCTATAACTGGAAGTTTGAACTTGTTATCACTATTGTAAACCACGCCATTTGTTTTCAATAATTCTTAGATTATGCTAACTGAAATTGGTATAATACCAGCCCTCAATCGAATATAATATAGACAAAAAAAAATCATCATAGAATACATTATTACATTTCAAACTAATTCATTTGACAATTCTATAGTTACTTTTATAGTCTCTGTTTGTCCCTGCGTAATTCTCAAAATACAGACTATAATAATAATAGGATGAAATTGCCATCAGTATTGGGGTCATGCAGTGTGATCTGGAAGGCTTATTGCATACCAGTTCTCAGTACAATGGACCGTGATTGACAGTATCATAATAATATGAAGTAACTATAGCAACAGCGTGACAATGGCCACGGCCAAACATCATTGACTTCTTTTCAAGTGAACAAAACAGTGGTCCAAGTGGTATTGAGGTTTGAGAACAGCATGTGGTATACAGCGAGAGAATCGTTTCGGCGAACTTGAAAACGAAGACATTTCCTTCTCGAATGCGTTTTATGTCTTAAACCAATGACCCGTGAGAGACCGCACACAAATAAAGAAGTTCGTAAATTTGTTTTTTTGACTTCGTTATAAAAGTTTTATAAAAGATGATTTTTATATGATAGTTGACCACCACTATTAATCCGTGATGATATGAACCTATATGTACACAATGTTTGAAAAATTAACATTTTCTAGTTCGAGAGTGCTTTATCGCTCTTGATTCTTTTTTCGAATAATTCATAATCATACCATATCATAATCGTAATTTATAAAGTGATATTTCACACGATTGAGTAGCATTTTATGATGCCATAATGTTTTTGATGAATAAATATACGGAATGAATACGAGTAAATATGTGGCATTCCATGTGTATTATTATTATTCAAACATCATTAGATTTCACACACACATATTTTACGCACATTTCATTCACGACTGTCACAAAAAATTTACAATTGTACTATATTAAAATTCAATCAAGGTTTAAAAATGTTCATGTTCTTGTGTATTTGTGAATGAGAAGAGTTATTCAAATCTAACAAATGAAATAAGCTTCTGTACATTCTTTGGAAGAGCTTTGTTGATATTACTTACCGTCTCATGTTATGTGTTATACATGTTATTGAAAGTATATTTTGAAAAGAATACTGAAAAACTGAATGTTATCTACAAGATGTGTCCTGATTTGTTCACATTCAATGTTCGTTTAATGGTTCGATCGTTATTTTTAGATTTACATTTTGATCAGGTAACATTCATTACTATGTATTGTCATTATTTTCGTTTCATTATGATATTTTCATTCTTTTATGACGGCTATTGTGAGTAATTACATAATATGCTACTTGATTTGTGTGTATATCTTCTATTGTGATTTGTAAATTTTAGTGACAAGAAAAGATGAAAATTTATTGTGTCATTCTTGAGTGTCAATAGAATATACTTACATGTCTTAAATGTGTTAGGCCTCATCGCTACACACTAGAGATACATGTAAGAAATTCAAAAAATTCCATGTAACAAGTGGGTGTAACTTATATTGACACTTTAAAAAATCGACCTCCATTCTAAAATACCATTAAAAACTGTTTTTGAACGTGTAATCTAAACTCTCAATGTTGAGTGATTTCCGTAATTATCTACAGTTTGCACTCTCTACACGTATATATACGTACCTTACTTCTTGTTGTTCGTTTGTCATCATTAATCTTGACCCGCCTCTGCGCTCGGTACAGTCGCACATCTTGGCGCCAACTTCACCGTAGTGCTGACCGCGGTGAAGAAGCCGCCGTTTAAACGAACAGTCGCATCGACATTTGTTATCATTAGTAGTGGTTGTAACACCGCCCCCCCCCAACAATGACGCTGCAGGATGGGGTCAGATGGATATGTGATTAATCACGTAGGAGATGAGCTAAATAATTTTCTAATGATGATATGTGGATGGGAGGATTCAAGATGATGAACCACAGAGTTGATGAAGTATTTTTGTTGTTGTTAAAAGTTGGTTTCTGTTTCTAGAATCAGGTGTTCTATGTGCAGTGGCGTAACTACCGCAGGGGCAGCCGGGGCAGTCGCCCCGGGACCCATGCCCATGCTGTATCATCAAAAATACGTTTCAACGATTACCGGAAAAATAATGAAGTATTTATTTCTGAGAAAAATACTTTTCAATATTGCCTGAATTTATTTGAAAATTAACTGACTAATTTTGAAAATAATTCTATGATTAGGAAATTCAAGTTGAACTCAGTTAAACAAGTATTTTCTTGAATACGAATCGTATCAGAAACACTTGTCATATTTTGTTTGCTCAACTTACAGCACTTAAAGTAAATATGAGCTTGCTAATTTGACTATATTTTGGTGAAAAGCCAACTATTTTTCCTCTCAAGAGTGAGTGTCATTCAATCTTCATCTTCAATAGAAGTTAGAACCATTTTGTTTCATGAGAGGACATAATTGTGAATGCATTTTAATCATAATTTTGAGTGTATTTCAACCGTCTTCAATAGTAAATTGAGAAAACATGAAATATGGAGGTTGCATGTTGAATTAAATCGAAATTTCATCATAATTTGTATTGATGTATATGTTTTTTTTTTGGGGGGGGGAGTCCAAGTGAGTCCTTTGCCCCGGGGCCCAAAATTCCTAGTTACGCCACTGTCTATGTGATGTTATATAATGGATATGATTAATCACTGCATAGACAAAAATTCTTCTTCTTAAATGATGATATTAAGTGGACGTGACAATTCGAAGTACGATTAATGAATGTACATATCAGATGCCCTATCGTTTCGTTTGTATTGGACCCTAATAATAATAATGAGCAATTATGATGAAGAAAAAAATTGAGACAAAATATTCAGATGCCGATAAGGATGGAAATCTACGAAATGGGAGATTCAAGAACAATAAGAAGTTCGAGAAACCTTTTACTCACAAAAATGATTGAATTATCGTTTTTGTTATACGACAGACAGTACAATTTCAGGTCAAAGTGTATATCTATTTCAAAATATTCAACTTATTATTACCCCTAATTGAAAACTCAAAATTGTTAAAAGAAACAATGAATTATTAAACCTCATTTCAATAAAACATCCAAATATATATATAGATAGACTATATACAAAAAATCCATTATAGAAAACAATTAATCTCAATTAAAATTTACTTTATTTCTCTCATTGGATGAGATTCTATTTCTCATCTGTCGTTAATTTACATTACTCAGATATACAATCAGCAATTAATCATCCTTTCCAAGAACGTATACTGACAAATGAATTCTTTAATGCATTTTAAATGTCTCCAGTATTATTCTATAAAATACACCATAAGGAGGAAAAAGAAACAATAAAATCATACCACTAACTTGAAAGAAATGCTCTCAGATTTGCCCTCGATCTTCCATGCATGTCAATATAGACGGACGGTATACGTTACCGTCTATACGTATAAGCTGTAGGTGGCGGGTGGGAGTGGTGGGAGGGAAAGGGATACTTCCTAAGGCGGGATCAGGATCAGGGGGGCTTCACTTGATCCCGGTGATCCCGCAGGATCAAGACACTGGAGACGTGCGTCGTCTTGCGCTCGTCTGGAATACAAAACAGGAGAACATACGTGCAGAAGAGTATAACATAGGGTAAAGGCAGAGATAGTCGTCTCTGTCTCTACACTGATCTTGTTTTTGTTATAGTTTACTTCGAGAGTAAAAATCATGCACATTATATTAATTAGCTTATGATTTGAATGATATTTTTATCTTAATATAGGCCTATTAGTTTACTGTGTGTTGAATGACTATAATTAAACATGTATTGAATTCAGAAAAAAAAAATCGCACATGTAGGCCTAGTCCAAATGGTCTCACCTTGTAATTCATAGTCCTAATTGGAGATCATTAACATGATGTCAGGTTTATATTTGATTATTGAAAATTCATTCTTTGAATTCTGGTTCCACCTCACACTTTACAGCCTTACAGGATTCCAAGTCAAGTTTTAACTGTATTTTGACAATTAGATTCCTTTGATGTGATATACGAAAAAATTGCATCAAGTCTCCAAATGAAATAACTTTTCTCAGAAATTAACAACGGAGGATATTAATTGTAAATACAATTTTTAAATTCATGTAATAAATTAAATGATATTTGTGCAAGTATGATTGAAAACACAATTATTTTATGTTCTCTCTGGAAATGTACTTCACACTTCTCTCTTCATACTATAATATAAACTTCGCAAATATACATATTGAGCTAGCCAAATCATTTCATAGATATAAGATAGTGAATTATTTTGACAGCTTACACAAGCAGCAAGTATGGACATTGGACAATGTAAATACTGAGAGTATATGTTGATATATATGAAAATATGTAGTTGGAATCGAACTCGAGTCTCTGTGAAAACAGGTGAGCATTATGAAAACTGTCATCAATTTATTTATTGATATAATTATTAATTTCTGTATCTCAATAACTATGGCAGATAATAGGACCATGGCCAATAATCAATCGCTGGAGAAAATATTAACCGTTTATATATTTTTATTTCCTCAATGATGAAATGTTCAGAAATAAGAATGAGTTGGAAAATAAAACAAATTGTAATTTGGAGAAATTAAGTTCAAATTATCATGATTTTATATTTATATAGAGAAATTTATAATTGCGTCGGTGAAAAAAAAAAAAAAAAAATATATATATATATATATATATATATATATACTTCGATCACTTAAATTTATATACTATTTATTTTCAGTTGTTTTCGTATTTAAGTATGTTTTCAGTTCTTGTTACGTGGTCTTCACGTTTTTCAACAAATTATATCAAATATTTTTTATCTTTAATATAGTGGTTTTCAAAGTTATTAATTTACACATTTTGTGATCGTCCTCCTCAATCTTGTCCAAGATGGTAGATAATTGAACTTTTGGTGAACAGCCAGGTTGTTTAGGGTTACGAAAGTGGATGATAGATGAGTTATGTTAACAGAACTCCATGTCGCATATGTGAGTTTCGAACCCACACCTCAATTGATCTTTGCTTTTAGAGCAGTGACTTGAATGAATGAGCCACGGTGAACGAATTGTAACTTTTTATTTTCTACAGAAGACTGTTTGGAGTGTTTTTGCACTTAGTTTATCACAAATTTCAATTGAAAAATATATCAAAAAATAAAATACAAATGTGCAAACTTCATAACTATTAGACTCAGTTCGCTTTGACCCATGTACGACCTAGAATATCCATTGAAGTCAAAACAATCAGTTCGCTCATCCATAAAGTGACCCTCCAAGTTTGTCAAGTGGCAGATCACGAATCTCCTAACCAGACCAATGTACCAGGTATAATAAATAATTGTGACCATAGCAACACGGCGGCGTCTTCCTTGACAACGACCTCCCAAATATCGCCCAGTGATCTTCCCAGTGATGCGTTACATTCTATTGTCGTGTCCAACACGCATGCGTACTACCGTATTGTTGTCACTTCGGTCAGATGTAGGGTAGCTGATAAGAGTTGACATGGATACGACACACAACGAGCCGAGTTAAGCCGAAGTTAAGCCGAGTTAAGCCGAGCCAGGGTGCAACCATGCGAGGGTGGACAATGGTTTGGGACAGGTGTGGTGCGAGGGACGATAATCTCGTGTAGAGTCATTTCACTTCTTTTCTGTAATATGTTTGTTGTCTGTTTTTAATGTGGGTATATGTGAAAAAGTAAGAGAGGTACAAGTCTACTTGTATGAGGAAATGACGATTCAAATTTTTAAAAACTTTTTCAGAGCAAGGATTCTAGATTTTACTGTGCACTGCTAAGCTTGCTTATGACTTGTTGGATGAGCGATAGCGAAGACATCCATCCATCCCGCTCATATGGAGCTTTGTGTGTGTGTGTTTGTACGCACTATACAGCTCGCACGGTTTGCCTTATCAACATCAAACTTTTTGGGATACTCGGACTCATTCAGATTAGAACTGAATCGTTTTGGGGCAAAAACCATTAGACCACATCCGAGAAACACCATTACAAATTTCCGAGAAACCCCCAAAATTTGGTAAGAAAATTATGAGAAAAGCTTCAAATTTTCACTGAATATAATATGGATACAAATATGATAGGCCAACATATCATCACAAATTTTCATTGAGATCGGACTACCGATTTCACAGAAAAAAATTATTTTTCGATGAAAACTTTTCATCAAGTGATTATAGTGCTTTTGACTATAGTGCTTTTGTATCTTGCGCACTGGAGTCACGGTATTGCAGACTTGATAGTATCCACCAAGGTAAGGTGTGTATAGAATTTTCGAGTGTATTTCGTATAAGTCAAGGTGTGTAGAATTCATGAGTATATTTCATGTAAGTCAAGGTGTGTATAGTTCTCGGGTATATTTCATATAACTCAAGGTGTGTAGTTTTCGAGTAGACCATACAAAGGTCTCGTTCAACTTACAACCCATAAGCTGCGTTGGCTATAGTATCCCATCCGTTCATGAAGGCTGTCGTACAGTTTTCTTGTTGCAAAAATATTGGTTCTTTGCAATATTACTAAACTTGTTTGCATTACTGTTTTAGGCCTTCTCGATGAAAGTTCTTGTACGTTTCTTGTATGCCAACTTGAACACGTTGAACTTCATGAATTTTTACAACAATACAACGCCACAATATAGATAATAAATAAATCCCAAAGTTTTACGTATTGGCCTACTATAATGTGATCACTCTGTTATTCTCTCATTTATATTGTTATCATCTATAATTATTCTCTCTCGGACATGCGAATAAAAAGAGGTGACTTACGTCGATATTCCTCTAATCGACTGAACTATTCGAGAGGATCGCGGGTTCAATTATGTTGTTTTGTTTGTGTTGTGGTCTGGACGCCCATCCTGGTGCCTTTGTGTTGATGTTGGCATTTCCACCCAGCTGAGAGCGGGTCGGGATAGTCCACTTGAAAGTGATCGTAGGTCGGGAGAGGTCTGACAGTGAAGGGATTTGAAAATCCTTGCTTCTCTGAGAATGTTCATGATTATTGTGTTTGACTATTGCTTTATAAAGAATCCCACCTATAACTGAGTTCTTTGGGGGAACGAAGTAGAGGATGATGAATTACGTTTTATAAAAACTACAGAACTCTTTCACGCTCAAAGGGACTTCAGTTTTCGATGCAGATCCTTGATTGACTGATTTAGAATGGGTGCTATGTCGACTCATAACACTGTCTAACTACAATTATTGGACATCTGGATCGAAAAAACTTTCCTAGCTGTCGCATCTAAAGCATGCACATGAAACATATACTTTGATCATAGCTTGATACTACATAATATAGTCCAACTTTTCGTGGATGAACCAACGAATGAGAGTGGGTTTTGAAGTAATCTCGTTCCTGTACATACATTATGCAAGTTCTTAATTACTGTGCAATTCCGACCATCGTATACTCAAATTATTTTGAAACATAATCAGTATATGAATAAGTTTATAGGGTTCTGCTATGCGTAAGAAGAATATTGGATTATTTATTCTGGTGAATTTGGTCCTGTTTCTTGATCGAATAGCGGTACACATTACCGGATTATATAAACTGAAATGTATATCTACTCGACTTTGATAATCAGGTGTGAAACTACCATAATTCCATTTAATTTGCTCTGCATTTTGAAATTGCCATATACGATACATATTCATTTCACATTTCTTCTTCATTTCTTCTCAAATAACTTGACATTTCATGCAGTTTATAAATAAAAATACACAAACTCATAGCTCATAACTCAATAATCATATTTTACAACTTATTTATTACGTGTTCAATCTCGCAATCAGTCGTAGGCCCTACGTCATATATATGCACTTATAAGTGTGCCATGCATACGCTAATCACAACCGCGCGTACCAACCATGAAACATTATAAAACTACGAAACAAAATAAGCCAATTTCACGTCAAAAAACCGTTTAAACTCCAACGAACCACTTTCATTGACGGGTGAACCTAATTTCTAATAACACTATTAAACGTTATATTTAACGCTATGGTGGTGATTTCATTTCTAACCCATTATATGTCTGGTTGATGGGGAGGAGGGGGGTTGTTTAACATTGTCCACTGTACAGATGGCATCCCAAGGGGGGTGGGACTATACGACATCCCCTCCCACCCCCCAAGGGACACCTCCACCCCACGACGGGGTGGCCAGCCGAACGTGAAATTGGGTTTTGGTAACAGTACAAGCATTATACAACCTCATAGGGCCTCATGGCTATGACTCATGTGTTATGACAATGGAAATCGTTTAGATAGGGTGTTGCATTGTTTTAGATCGTCAATTTACAGTAAGGAAGCTGAAGCATTATGTCGTGCAATTGGTATAGTGAGCATATGGACCGGAGGTGCAATATAGAACGTGTAGGTCTACTTTAGGTTGTAGTTGCTCTCAATATGCACGGAAAATAAAATATACTTGCGTCAATTCACCAGGGTTGACGGGCGCGTCTACCGATATAATATTCATATTTATTGATTATTTTATCATGAATTATTATGAAGTTTGAGATGAGGATGGAATAATTTTAATTTTTTTTTAGGATACAAATGCGCTAAATGACCTCGCTGTCGATGCGCCTTAAAACCCTAATATTCATTCATTCAATCTATAATAAAAGAGCAATTTGATGACAATATAAGAGCTGGTCAGACGGATTCTTAGTCACGTAATCCCCTAATCATCGCATATTTCACTAGAAGTTTGTACAGTAGGGTGTAATTGATATTGATATGCATTGAATGTAATTATTTAATGTATACAGCTAAGATCACCATGCATTGAAGTATCCCATCCGAATCCGACCTTGTCATCCTCAACATCAATTGAGGAACAATTACGTGATGTAATGTTTTCAAAAAAACTGAAGAAAATAGACATCTATTTTCACGTTTACAGGCATATAAAATGATCGATCAAGCTACATTGAATTGCACTATGATAAAAAAATACACTGATACCGTATACGCAAAAAAACTAGACGACAATGTGCATACTCACTCCACTCATGGTCTATGCAAAAATTAGTTGTTTGAAACTTGTAATTCTAAAATTTCAAAATTAATTTCGAATTCAATTATTTTATATGACCTCAAATGTACACTTTCATGTACCTGTGAAGCCTGACAAGTGTGTGTGTGTGCATGTATATGTATGTGCTTTGAGTGGATAAGTCCTATATTTGTTGAATATAAGGGATGCTACTAGACCGATGGTGGGTGCAAGAGGCGGGGATGTGAGGATGAGGGGAAAAGGGAGAGATATCAAAGAAGTACAAATATCGAACCTGCCACATGTTGCTGTACACTAGTTTCTTACGCACACATGCACACCGATCAGCAACTACATGATCGGGTGACACAGATGTGCAATTAATACCCCACCAGTATGCATGCCAACGATCTAGTTAGATGAGTTGAGGAGTGAGCATGACATTACCAGAGATTACTTACTTGTATCTAAGGAAGAAGAATTAATGTGTCCGATACAAACATACAAATAACGGTCATTTTGTGTAGCTGTGTTATTTTTAGAATATGCTTCATTAATGATTCATATTGCATATTTTTAATGAACAACTGTTCATAACCGGCACAGTAGCTGAGTGGTTAGCGCACTTGCTTCGTGTGACCCGGGAGGTGAAGGGACATATCTGACCCGGTTCGATCCCCGCCACCGTCCATCTTTACAGGGATTTTTCGTGGTTTCCCTCTGTAAACTAGGCTAATGCCGGGATGGTTCCCACAATATAGGCCACGACCGCTTCCTTCCCACTATCCTTTCCATTACCCATAAAAACCTTCATCTCATCATCCCATCATCTCATTAACTATTCATTCGACGCCAATTGATCTCAGTCATCAATACAGTGCGTCGTTAAAACCCAATATAAAAAAAATGTTCATACTATGGTAACAATATACGGAACATTATCTCACAAAAGCTTTAAATCCTTAAAATTGTATCGAGATTATCCAGTCACCAAAGTGTTGATTATTATTTATTTGGTAGACGACCTTCGTCTTCTTTAGATGCAAGTAGAGCATTTTTTAAGGTTAATAAAACATTGAGGAAGTTTTGAGCTAACAAACTTATACTAAAGATGTGATTGGAGAACGCAATTTGGAGCGGATTGTTTCATGAATACTTTTCACAATAATGAGTAACATATCACTTGGGAGATAACAGTTGTAACATATCAGGAAATATTTCAGGCTCATTGCATTTTCCTGCAGTTCATTTAGAAGAAGTACACAATTATCTGGACTTTTATTTCTCAAATTTTCAAGTCAATTGTTAATGACAATGATTTTATACACATTTCATATCACGACCCACTTTTTTAGGTTGATTATACTTCATGTAAACCACAGCCTTCTTTATTAGAATCATTCATTTCTTATACTGCCCTTTCACTCGGGCTATTTTGACGGGTTCGCGCATATTTGCTCACGCAGGCAAAAATGACGTCATGGTCTGGTATGTACTGCACCCTGGTATCTAAAGTTCCAACTTCGAACAATTGTCATTCTTTTCAACTGTCATCCTTGTCACAATATTCTGTCAATTTCTTGCGACGTTATTGAGGTTATGTCATATCTACAATTTGGCGAGGGCCTATAGGCTTACCCAGATTTAGACGTGAACGATATTTATGTTGACCCAAGCAATGCACATCATTCAAGAACTTGTCCCGGTGATATTCCGGATCCATTATAGTATTGAATAAAATATTTCATATCATTTACTATCATAAACAAAATTACAAGTCGGTGACCTCGCGAAGTCACGGCCTAATAGAATGCGTGCGTAATTTAAATTATCTTACGGAAATTCCCAAAGTTATTCGTATCTTCACAGATATGACACTTCAAACAAACTGATTTACTTAAACATCTTTGGAAAGTGACGTCATGGTCTGGAAACAACGGCACCATCGGCGATTTTGTGAACTAAAATAATTGGACATCGGTTAACATGGGAAGCATACCCCGAGTGAAAGGGCAGTATCAGAGAAGAATGATCTGAATAAAGAAGGCTGTGATGTAAACATACATACAAACACACACACACACACATATATATATATATATATATATATATATATATATATATATATATATATATATATATATATATATATACATATATATATATATATATATATATATATATATATATACATATATATATATATATATATATATATATATATATATATATATATATATATATATATATATATATGTGTGTGTGTGTGTGTATGTGTTTGTGTATGTGTATGTGTGTATACACTATTTTAACTTTCATGTGGCAGAAATATATGTGTGGAAAACAAACGAAAAGAGCAACTGAACATATAACTATGCCTTTTGAAGGGCTTTGAGGATGTTTTTTTGCTGTAATTGTGTTTTTCTTTCTGTATCAGTGTATGTGACCAATAAAAAAAAACTCTTGTCAACACACATTTTCAACTATAAGGAAACTATAATCTCGTATTTATATGAATATATGCTCATTTACTTAGTTGAGGAAAAAATTCAAGTAATTCTCATTCAATATTTGTATTGAACCAGATGATATATAATAATTTATGCATTTCTATTGATTCAATTGATTTTGATAGAAAAAATAATTTGTAATTAAGCTATAGTACAAATGTATCTAATACTGTTTTTGATTTGAAAATCATATCTTTATTTTCTTCTCATATCCAGGCTCGAACATTTTAGTGAACAAAATAATGCCGCACAAAAATTCATCTTTAAAATCGATTTTATTTATAAAATAAATTTCAAAGCATGAGCCGTGTGGGAACCATTACCACAAACATCGCGTCACCGCTAACTCTTAATACTTCTTTCAATCATTCGCATCCTCAACAGTAATACTAACAGCTCAACACACCTGTTCGTTGATACTAATCTATGGAAGAGACAGTCGATTGGAACCTGCCAACAAATACTACACACGTTCTTACATCCTACATTTGCCCGCATCCACTACTGTATATATAAAGTACGAGCCCACGTCTTATCCAACTACCATTATTATCATTACCAGAAGACTACGATATTCCCATCCTAGGGAGAAGCCAGTTGCATTCTATCACGTAAGCTACTGGTTACTAGGCAACAAAACGTAAGACAGATCAGAGATTAGAAGGCGGTTTACAATACCTTGATTACAGGGAACGAGTTGCGCCAAAACACTAATTCAAAATCAGAACGCAATATTCGTATCGGTATTATATGGGATTGTGTGCGGGTTTCAATTGAACGTGGCTTAGCTCAACGGTAATTGTCCATGATGAAGATAAAATATACCACAGATCACGAATTTCACGAACGTGGGTCTTGTTTGGTCGTTGGGGGTGTTTCGAGCTGTGTTGAAAGTTCGAGGCTTCCGGAGTTCTTTGCGGCATTACTTCAAATGCGCACATTGCATATCAACATTATGCGCGTAGTACCTAGATTATATTATTATGATGCCTTCTTCGGAATTAGCAATACTAATAGTCATACTCTTAATGATAGACCGTAGTTGATTACATTTTCA
Organism: Brachyptera risi; assembly: GCA_964007535.1. Classification (NCBI taxonomy): domain Eukaryota; kingdom Metazoa; phylum Arthropoda; class Insecta; order Plecoptera; family Taeniopterygidae; genus Brachyptera; species Brachyptera risi. The sequence continues at coordinate 31,946,219 of OZ023331.1, read as the reverse complement.
AATGTGACTTCTAGAAAAGTGTACAGTCCCTTTTTTCTATAAAACAATTTTATTTCATTTCCATTTGATGACTGATTGATCATTTTTTTAATATATGAAGATGATATCAAATGCCAACATGTCATTCACGAAAATTCGAATTCGTCAATCCAATCTTTGGTATTTAAAATAATTGTTTGGTGAAAGTTCAAGAGTTTCATTATTGGATGTGGCTGTACTTTAGATTAATAATATCATCTCTTATATTATTGCTTACTGTTCAGTAGCGGTTCTTTCATTATGGTATAGCGAATTATGGCTCATATTGTTTAGATAGAAAGTAGACACAAAATGATGGGCTACTGAATTGAAATTGCCTAGGAAATGGAGAACAGTATTATTTTTAATAATAAGATTATAACTCTGTATTTTGTGCCTATGTGTGTCAGTGTAGGAGAGCATAGATTGAGTTTATATGTAAGACATATACACGTTTTATATATATATATATGGTTTTTATTAAAAAAACACTGCCGACAATACGGTTGCCACGTGGACACAGTATAACAAATAGCAAATAGCAACAAATTTAAAATAAGCAAAACACTAATGAAAAACACAAATGAAAAATTATATAAAACACAATGAAAGAAAGAATGGAAAAAAAATTGTATATATATATTTATAACATCAATAACGTAGGCCAATTGAACCACTGGGAAACTTGAACGTGGACGCTTCTGTTTGACAGAGATCAGATCAAGACCTCAGCTGTTGACCATATATATGATTTCTGAGTATTGCGATCGAACCTCTCAAGGCCAGCATACTTATGTGATGAACTGTTAGCTTACTAATTTTGAACTGTTCACAAAAGTTGGTGAAGAACTTGGTAATCGTACCTCTTGCACCAACAAATAAACCAACTACTATGATATTCTTGGCATTGTACTTCTCAGTATAGTACGGAATTGTCGCGTTATATATGAGTTTTTTCTCTGTGTTCACTTCTTCAGCTTGCGCTTCATTCTTTTCGAATCGAATTGTTGGATCCAGGATGAATCCATCGCGCGTGATTGGATTTAACGCAATAATATCAATCCTGCGATTACTGCCATCGTCAGCTAGGCCGTGAACCTCCTCAGCCACCTCCCAGCCACTCTTTCTGAATTCGTTGGCAATGACAGTCCGAATGCTGTGATGTCGACTGTTCCTCAGAAGAGACCCATGTGGGCAGGAGCCGAGAACGTGTGGTAAAGTTTCAGTCTCTTTACCGCATCGGCGGCAAAGGTTACCGTTCTGGCTCCTGCCATGGAGAGCTCGTACCGGGGCGACATTCGCAGTCATTTTAATAGCATCACGCCACTCTGAGCAGGAAAGTCCTCTTTTCTTAGATATCCAGTTGTTAACAGGTGTATACTCCTGGTATAAAATAGCTCCTTGGCCTTTTTGAGGCAGCTTACACCATTTGATATATTCCAACTTACGGAGGTGTGCGCGAATTGTTTCGGACTTTGAGTGATCACCTCCAATGTCCTTGAAAGTCAACGCCAGCTTTTCGATGCATTGCTTTTTTTCTCTATCGAGATTCCTTGTCGCTAATATATAAGGATTCTTATCTCTCTCGAGGGCGTTACAGATATTAAATTTTTGAATATATGCTTCCCACTTTGCTCTGAATATATTCAGGCCTCTGAACTTGTGGGAGGTGTACAACATGGCGTCCGGGGTATCAAAAGGAAGAGACAGAATGTCCTTGATTGTGCTTTTTATAATTTTGTCCAGATCATCTAGAAATGAGATGGGTAGTTTTGATATTGGTGCATTTTGTAAGGGATATATGAGTGTAGGCCATATGTATTGGTTGAGGATATTTAGTTTCTGGTCTGGCATTAAAAGGGGGGACGCTGACAATTCTTGGAGTTTCGTTTTCAGATCATTGATTAATTTACTGCTGTCAAAGACAACACATGTTCTGAAGTTAACGCCTAAATATTTAATTGTTTCTTCGGGACCAATCGCTCGAATGGTTGTAGCATCGTCTACTTGGATGTTGGCTTCTTGCAATCTACCACTCTTGATATTAATTGCAAAAGATTTTGTTTCATTGATGTTTAGCCCAATCTCTGTTAAACGACTTCTAACCATCTTGGTTAGGATTTTCGCCGATTCCATGTTCTTGCCCACCACTACGGTATCATCGGCAAACCCCAACACGGATATACAATTCAGTTTATCATCAACTCGAAATCCGTGAGTGTTTGCGACGTCGTACTCGGACAATTCTTGGAGTATGTGGTCGGTGGCAAGGTTGTACAGTGTGGGAGACAATGGCGCACCTTGCATTACTCCACGATTAAGCAGTATTGGTTTAGTCTTCTGGTTGTTTGCCTCGATTTGAGTGGTATTGCCGGACTGGAGTTCAATTATCAGGTCTTGAAGCTTTGTGGGTACGGTTGAAGCTCGTAGGGTAGATGTCAGGTGCTGGTGACCAACATTATCGAATGCCTTAGTTATGTCCAAGAATATCAACGTACAATCTTTTTTCTTTTCTTTAGCTTTTTCTAAAATAGCGTTGACTATCGATACGTTAACGTACGTGCCTGGACTTTGGGTGAATCCCTTCTGATTTTCATTAAAAGTAATGTAATACCGAATGCGTTTATCCAACACTTTTTCAATCACTCGTCTCAGTACCGAACAAATTGTGATTGGTCTCCAGTTTGAGGCATCATCTACGTCACCGGATTTGTATATCAGTACGGTGCGAGCCTTTCTAAAACAAGCTGGAACCCACCCTTGAGTTAACATTTCGGTTGCAATGAGAGAAATGATCTTTGCGACTCGCTCTGATTTGACTATGCGCATAATAACTTTATCTGGTCCGGGGGCAGTATCAATGCGGATTAAATTTAGTGCTATTTGAATATTCTCTGGTGAGATATTACAGGAAAAACACTCATTCATCTGATGTCTCTCTTCAGGAGTGAGGCAATCAGGATACTCTTCTCGAGTGTGATTGTTTGGTTCGCCATACCTATCTTGAAATGCTGTATTCAAGGTAGACGAGCCAATTTTGCATCCAGGATTCTTGCTATTTATTACTGAATTTAAAGCTTTTTTTCTCTGGTTGTAATAAAAGTATTGGGTTTTCTGGAACAAATATTTTTCTTTTCTTTGTTCTTTTTCCCTCTTGCTTTTTCTCATTGGGTTAGTTGTTTCCTTGAATTGTCTTTTATCTGATTTGAAAGAATCTTTTTTCCTGGCATTATAAAAGCGTGTGGCTGGATTCTTTGGCCCTGGGAGAAGGGCGATTGCCCCTGCAAGATATTCTGAGAACTTCTGGACGTATGTGTTAAAATCGTCCTGAGTAAAAATGGAATTGAAGTTGGTAATATATTCATCTAGCTTGGAGTGTAACCTCTCGGTTTCTTCATTACGTGTTTGTATAACGTCTTGTTCTACGGAATTTTCGTCTCGATCGCTGTTGGTTGTTAGATCGATAGCAGATGTTGCATATTTAGCTGAAATTAGCTCACGATGTTTTTCGGGGTGTGCTCTAGTGATGTGAGATCGAACACCTTTATACATTTTTCCACAGTGTGGGCAAGGGGATTTACCTCTGGTATGGTTCTCGTCCTCGTCGTTAACATGGGAGTTTTCGCCAGGCGTCTTCTCTTGCTCGGCATCATTAACGCAAGTGAAGAATTTGGGTTCAATTTTTGAATACACATTCTCTGATCCGTTGTTATTGACTGATACATCTGGGTGTATTAATCTGATGTGGACATTCAGGCCACGGACATTTTTACAGATTTTGTCGCATAAAGCGCATTCAATAGATTCTTGAGATTGTACCACGGATTTGCACATTGATGATGTGCCTTGAATTTGTGACGATGTTGCATAAACATCCATATGATAATTTTTAACATGTTGCTCCAGGTTTCTCACATCTGACTTGCTACAGTGTGGGCATTTCATGTCGACTCTTTCCAAATGTTCACCTATCACATATCGTCTCTCTTGGTGTTTATAGTCTGTATATCATATTGGTATTTTCTATAGTCTTGCTTTATTGAAGACAAAATTAATAATAATCAATCTCTTCCAATCAATATTGACACTATAATCAATATAAAGACCTTGCCACATATGATGCGTCGGGAACACTCTGGTACAGATTGAAATAATACTGGCAGTGATTTTTCTTAGCTCATCAAATAAAATTTGTTTTCTTCAAGGATTTAGAAATATATCTACAAATTTTCAAACTTGATTAAGTACTCACGCATTGAAGGAAAGTTCATGAATATTGTCTTGACAGTCGCAGATATTCAATCTGATCACTTCAATACCAAACTTTGTTGAAAACTGATGGGAATTAAGGTAAATTTGAATTAATTTATGAGAGCGTAAAGTCTATAATTCTGGATGATTCGAATCCACCGCCTTCCCAATTCACTTCAGATCGTAACAGAAACCTTCACTGATATTGAACGACAGTCTTTTCACTCGGATCATTCTTTTTAGATATCAGAAACGATATACCTGATATGTCAAATGTACTGAAACTCATGAAGAATAATTTTCATACGCAATCTGCGCATAGTCTGTGGAAAAACTACTATGTACACTTGGTTTATAGTTCAATTTCAATTTATATATTTAAAATATAATATGATGAAGATTGTGTTTGAATATGTGACACTTGAAATGAGCTAAAATATGAATTGACGAACAAATGGATTGAATAATAGAATTTAATAATGATGCGAATGAATTGAATGGATTGAAAAAAACGAACGCAGATTACCGATATTATAATGAAGACAACAATGAGATACAATGAGGGAGAGTAGGAGAATGATAAGGAAGAAACAGGATGAGAAGAATATTCAAGACTTTTCTCTCCCTGATGCAAATATTTGGATTTTTAATCATCCCTGAAATTATCCCCTCAACATTTATTGTTTGTGAAATGAGTTAGATTTTCATTGATGTTTTTAGAGGTGGTTTGACATTGTGGTGCCCCTTCCAAACGATCCCACCTTCCATTCTCAGCCCTCATTGAAGAACTATGATTTTGTATCAATCAAGTTGCGATGTGAATAGGAGAGAAATGAATGTTCTGTACAATTTTACTGTACATATGTCAATAATTCTACGAAAGTGAGATATCGAATATATATATATATATATATATATATATATATATATATATATATATATATATATATATATATATAGATATAAATATATATATATATATATATATATATATATATATATATATATATATATACATATATATATATATATATATATATATATATATATATATATATATATATATATATATATATATATATACATATATATATATTCACATATATGTAATTTCTGAAGTTTTGAGGGACCGGTTTAGTTGATGGTATGGATCTGGTTTTATGGAAATTTACTCTTCTGTGATGAGTGTGGGATAGTTCTAAAAAAAACATGGTACTCGACGTTTCGGCACAACACTGTGCGTCAACTTCTGCAGCCGTTCTTGTCTCGTAGAGGTCCTTGAATCGAGTAGACCTCAAGGACCTCCACGGACCAGGAACGACTCAAGAAGATTGCGCACAGTTTCGTGCCGAAATGTCGAGTCGAACTAAATTATTCTCAGATCCACGCACACTCATCATCAATAGAAGGGCGAATTCACGCAAAACTAGACCTGGCATAAAAAAACATATATATATATTTATATACATATATATATATATATATATATATATATATATGGCAAGTCTAGTTTTGCGTGAATCTGCGTAATATATATATATATACATATATATATATATATATATATATATATATATATATATATATATATATATATATATATATATATATATATATATATATATATATATATATATATGGCAAGTCTAGTTTTGCGTGAATCTGCGTGATATATATATATATATATATATATATGGTATGATTGAAGTTGATTCCTTGATCCATAATTATGATAAAGATAAAATTTCCGGTTGATCAAGTAAGGGCTTTATTTATTTTAAAATTAAATAAAATAATAAAGAAGCCTAACGTTTCGATGTGTTCGCACACACCCTGGTCACAGGCACAAAATGAGTATTGTTATTGGCATTGGAATAGAAAATTCTGTTTTGCAGTTCATTTTGTGCCTGTGACCAGGGTGTGTGCGAACACATCGAAACGTTAGGCTTCTTTATTATTTTATTTAATTTTAAAATAAATAAAGCCCTTACTTGATCAACCGGAAATTTTATCTTTATCATATATATATATATATATATATATATATATATATATATATATATATATATATGGCAAGTCTAGTTTTGCGTGATTCTGCGTGATATATATATATAGATATATATATATATATATATATATATATATATATATATATATCTCAGTGATGTTCTTGGGTGAAGAATGAGGAACCGGGTACCCGCTGAAATTACTCGGGTATCACTCGGGTAATTTCGAGAGAAAATTTTCAGAAACTCTTTTTTCGTTTTTACAGCATCCCTTTCAATCACAGCTTTTCTGCCCTGATTGTGAGTAGAAGGGTTATGATAATATGACATTTATTGACCACGTTCAACGGAAACCATATCTGTATCACCGGAAGACGCGAATGGGATTGTTGGGGGGGGATGGGGGGGGGGGAGAGATGTGTATTGTGATTCAACAATATATAAACATATGAAAGGGATCATGTTCTTACTTTTCAGTACATGTTGATAGAGGGTTATAAATTGAATATATCCATATTTAGAGAGGATATGATCGACTGTCCGTCTATTCACTGGTTTGCATTTACACGTGCTATTTTCTGTATTCCGGGTACCCAGGTAAGACATACATTACTCGTACCTGACTCGGGTACCCGAGAAACCGGACGCATCACTGAATCATATATATATATATATATATATATATATATATATATATATATATATATATATATGAGTGTATTTTCAGTGATAATAATATCCAGAATATCATATATATATATATATATATATATATATATATATATATATATATATATATGATGGATGTTCATTCAAGATTCATCATGTTGAACGTATTTACCTCAAAATGAAATACAATGAAGAAGAACAATGCAAGTTTGTATATCGCGCTTTTCATATTTGTATATGGGACATTCTATTCATTCAATGAAACAATTCATGAGAATACTCCACGTAAAATGAGATTGTTCGCTCTGGATCATTGCTATGAACAATTGATCCTAATTGTAAGTTTTTTATTTCGAAGTTGAATCTAAAATTTCACCTCCACCGATTATATACCTAATGTTATTTATATTCGATATCAATAATTGGTTGAGGAAAAAAGAATTATCATTCAAAATGAATGAAGTGTATAATTATTGATGGAATATATGTGGCACCAAATGATCGATGAAATATTCGGAAAAAGCTACCATCTGTAATTCAATAATATATAATGATAATATTTCCATAAAACTTTGTCTTTCATACTAATAAAAAGCGAGTGTTCATAGCTTCTCTTATTTTTCGACTCTAATATCGCACCGGGTTTTCTAATCTACAATTATTTTTCTTTCACCTCGTATCTTCCCAGAGATATTTCAGTTTCTTTCAATTTCCCACCCCATCCTTACCCACCCTTTTCCAACCCCTCAAGGCATATAGCAGTGAAGTGGAGCTCTGGCCGTTGAAATAAATGTTAAAACATCTATCCTCCTCTTCCCTTGATTGTGTATACGTTGAGACTGTAGAGTGAGTGTTCTATATATTCCAGTTCCTACCTCACGGGGTAAAATGGTTCCATTTCATAGTATATTTATGCAGCTCTCGCATCTCTCACGGCAGATAATTCACAATGCTAAATGAGATGAGATCTCCTATCTCTCTCTCCCTCTCTCCCTCTCTCTCTCTTCCTCTCTCTCTCTCTGTCTCTCTCCCCCTTCCCTCTCTTTCTCTCCTCTCATTTATATTCATTGAAACTCGCGACTAAAATTGTGATGAAACTTCGATTTTCTCTTTTATTTTTCACAATTATATATTATAATAATCTTGATGGAACATCACGGAAAATCTTCCTCATCAGATTGTAATTTATGGTGATTTGATTTAAAAAAAAAAATATTCAGAATTCAATCGAGTATTTTTGGAATGAACATCAAAAGTCTACACGCTGCACTTTTGATGCTTCAATAATGAACAAAAAGTTGCGAAATATCTTGCAAAATGTGATTTTACCATCCATTATCTGTATCTTTTTGTGTATATTCTGCCAAAATATCGTGATCTCAGTTGAATAATTTGATGGTAAACATGGTGAACATCTGAATTAAAAAAGTTGTGTATCTTATTGAGATGAACTAAGTTGAATAATATTCACACGAGATGTGTCCATATACAAACTTCAGTGATAGGCCCTATATAGTGAATTTGAATTTCACGGGTACGACAATCAACTTCACAATGGTTTATTGTGTATCCATGATTCTTATATTAAAATATCTGATTAAATATCAATATCAATATTTTGATTTATATTAAAGCATGTTTTTGCTTCCCCCGTTTTTTTCTGTTTACACTACTTCATTCTTGACTTTCATCGTGTGTCAACTGATAACCTTACGGCGTAGGCCCACGGAATAGTCTCCACTTAAATGATTCACATATAATTTCATTCGCTCAGTCACAAGAGAAGATGAGTGGACATTAGAGTTTCCACTTATTCTACATGGTCTACTATATTAACTTCGTAATCAAAATATTGATACCCACCCAATGGTAAGAGTATCAACAACAAAATTCAGTGGATATTATAGATATTGAATCTCAATTTTATTTTTCATTCACGTATAGTACGTTGTAGAGCCAGGTCAAGTTTGGATCAAAACAAAAATGAAGGTCAATAAATCCATTATCCAAAGATACTAATATTATATTGCATTGAATTGTATTGTAAGTGTAATTTCGAACAACTAATGATGTTCAGAACGCAGATCCCATACACCCACATACACAAACACACACATATACTCTACATATTATATTCATAACATAATTCTGATAATTTTAATCTTGATTTAATTTCAATTAAAATAGTTTTTCTCAGTAGTCGTATCACTCGTGTGATTATTAATAATTGGCGGATAATAGTCACTTATCGGTGGAGGCGCCGGTTCTATATTTATAAATATGCTGGATTTATTCTCACTTCCGAAGAGAAAAGATGACGCATTTCCAAATGATTCAGATGTAAAATTTCCAAATTTTCAGCCCGAATTATAATTATAAATTATTTATAGAAGCCTAATAATTATTGGAATGAGTCTTAAGTACATTTGAGATCATATTTTCAATTTATTATTTCACTAATGTACCTTACTCTCTTGTCATGGCCATGCATAACTTGAAAAAAATAATCATGCTGTACACAAACAATACTTGAATGATGAATACAACATTTTTGCATTTCACATGTTTCCCAAAGTTATTTATTTACAATTCAGCATCATGGTTTGGACATTCTCTCTGCAATAGAATATAGTTCAAGGCTCAAACTGTGATGTGTGACGTCATAATCCTCAACTCGCATTAGATCTGAGGAATAATCGCAGAAAATGGTTTAAATGACCATAATTAAATTCCACTCATTTGTTTAACTACTGGGGAACTCGAAAATGTGATGATAGTTGAAATCTAGCTAACATTCATAATTCAGTGAAGAATCATGTCAACACCATTAGATGTGTAATTGTTAATTCCATGACCCGAATATGAGGTATTCACCTGATATTGGATGATTTTGTCACGTCGTTCTGTCTTTCTTTTTCTTCTCAGTCTCAGTCTCGTTCTTTTTTCTGAACCGGACTGACCCTCTTGAAAAATATGGAAATGGAGCCCAAATCGTCGGGAATTATTTCATCTAACACGAGGCGACGAAATAACCCAATCCTATATATAATATCAAGTACCTCAATGTGAACAATTAGTTCAAGTTTGGTATCGAGATGAAAATTTTCATGGATCTATACGCTGTTCTTCAAACCTTGTTTTCAAGTTTAAGAAATTTGATTACAAATGTTGTTTGAAATGTAACCAACTTATTTATCAAATGAGACAACAAAATTTCCTCCTCCTATAGTCTATCTGCTCGAAAATTAATCTTTCCGGCAGCCATTGTTCCATTGTTGTAACAATTATTATGATTGCAGTCTATTGTTTTCAACAATCAGAATGCAGCTATAATGCTATACCTATCTGGTAAACTTCAGGCAAGGTCTTTCGTATAGAGCGAGCGGCTCATATATCCCATATTTATACATAATACATATATAATAATATTATATATGATATATATATATATATATATATATATATATATATATATATATATATATATATATGATTTCTCTCTCTCTCTCTCTATATATATATATATATATATATATATATATATATATATATATATATATATATATATATATATATATATGTATTTATATATTTATATAAAAACTGTTGGAAATCTATCGTTTAATTGGGCCTATTACTCATTTGTATTGTCTCCACTGCACTACAATCCAAGAGAAAATAATACAGGATATTTCATGTATATATATATATATATATATATTCCAATCGTTGATTCTACAGCTATACAGGCGCCACCTCACGGTGCAGCTGAAGTACTTGCATCAACAGCAACCGATGTTGAAAGAACACCGATTGTATCAAGATGTAGTACTTGTGGAGTACGAATTGTTGAGTGGTACAGTGGTGGGCGCCGGTCACGTAAGGGTGTACGAAAAACGGGGGTAGTTTTATTGTGGTGATGGAAGAATACAATTCTGGAAGTTCTACCGGAGATCTGTGATCTGATTGGTTGATTGTGTTGAAGACACAGAAAAGTTGTGTACTTGGGCATTATGCTTGTATCCGTATACTTCGAGCTGGAAATAGGCTCAAGTATATAGGAATTTCTATTTTGCATCGATCGATAAATTGTTCGAATTTCCCAGAAAGAATTGAATAACTTCATAACAATTCATTGATATTTAATACTCTTTATCGTTCTAGAATATATAATGAAATAACTTTAATTCAGATGTCATTTTAGAGATTAAAAATATCGTATTTTGTTTCATTTTTTTTTCATCAAAAATTCAACTTTTGGCTGGTAAGATTGTCCTTGTAGTACCGTGTCTAAACGATCCCATCACTCAACCTCATCTGTGTAACTTCATCTGTTGAAAAGTGACTTTGTGTACAATTTTCAATTTGACAGAAAATATATCACTAAAATCACACGTTTTTACTATCAGTTTTATTGTCGATCCGGAGATAGTTGGTATATTTGCTCAAGGCAATTTTTTTCGGGAAAAATTCTCTCCGTTCCTTCAACTGTCTCGAACTACTGGGTACATTTAGCGCAGTAACGGCGGTGACAGTTCGCGATGACACGGAGACAATGACGTTCCTTAGCAACAGCTGACAATCTGTGTTTTGGTGGAAGTGCCTGTAGAATTGAAACATATAATACGTTTGAAACAAAGTGATCAGAACGCTTTTTCTATTCACCTCTATGCTTGGATTGTTGAAGCTGAAATGTATAAAACACTATAGATGCTATTGTTGGCGAAAGTCCAGTTCTGGAAATAAAATAAAATTCCCAGTTCAAATATACGGTTGAATAGATTGTAGGTTGCCTTGATTAGTATAGGTTTGTGAGGGGCATTTATTCTATGAGATGAACTTACGATGATGAACCTGAACAGCGTGAATTTGAACTTAAACTGTTACTGTAACCTATCAAATCAACAACATATCGCTGACTAGAATTTTATTCCGCAATCAACCAAAGGCCAGATTTTAATTGATTAATTGACTATTTTTTGATCAACGACTCCACCAACAGTTATAGCTGAGGTTATACGGGGATACGAAAGAGCAGATGAATATGAATGTATGAAGTGGTGATTAGTGAGAGGACATTTAAAAAAATCCATGCGTCATGCGGGTTTCAAAATGTAAGCCCAACTGTGACCTCAGTTTCTGAAGCGGTGCCGCAGCTGACTGAGCTACCGACGGTGGTCAGATTCTTCGGGCCCCATGCAGCCAACGTCAAACAGAATTGAAAACTCCATGACCCACGGATTCTTCCAGAGAAGTGTCTGATTGACTTATTGGGACTTCTCATCAATATATGATAGGCCTATATATTATTTGAAAGCCATATACACACCGTGGTTTTGAAACTAAGATGTTACGGCCTTTCCATGCAGCATTAATTGATTGACTATGCATACAAAGCATCAACATAAAGATTATATATATAGAGTTAATGTCAGATACTTTCGAGGTATATGACAGAAGTCCGTAGTCGGTACTCGCTATATAGTTCATCCACTGTAAGGTTGACATTGCAGATAGGCCTATAGATGACATCACGGTTGTAGTGTGATACCAAAATATCTCATCATAATATTACTAGGAAAACGAAGCATTGGATTGTTAGATGAGCGAGTTATTTTTATATTATATAGGCCTATATATTATTTGAAAGCCATATACACACCGTGGTTTTGAAACTAAGATGTTACGGCCTTTCCATGCAGCATTAATTGATTGACCTGTTGATTATTTCAATCGCTTCACTCTCTCTTTGGTTTCACCTGTTGGTTGCCTTAAGAAGTTTAAATATTGATTTAAAAAAATCATTATAATCTTTTCTTTGTAACGGCTGATCCGATTCATGAAAACACTGGAATAATGTGTATCATTTGTATGATTGAATTTTTCAAAAAAAATTAATGTACTGTACCTATTCAAAGAGATTATATTTCCCTTTTTCACTTTTCTGTGGGTTGTTCTTACGAAAGTTTTCATAATTTCGCAATCCTTCTCATTAGTGGTTCAACCGATTGTGTCACAAAACTATAATGTCTCGAGTTATGATGAATATAAGCATGCCAAGTGTCATCAACATTGTGTTTTCGTTGTGTAGAGTACCAACAGAAAACCTTTCGTCTTGCGAATACTGTTGAAGTGAGTCTCCAATTATACGCTCATCCAATTACCAGGTGTGCGCACAATTAAGCTATACACTAGAATGAAATTTTGATCATCAGATGTGAGATTTCTCTGGGTGGCAACGCTAAAATTCCCATCCATATAATTAAAATCATATCCATTTCAGATATGATTTTGAGATTGGATTACAATATATAATACAATACAATACAATATTAAACCATGATTGGTTTTAAATATTCAGAATACTGATGTAATTAATCCGAAATATTTTAGGTATACATTTGAGTCCATTAGGAATATTAAAAATTGTGTACAAGGCCTTAGACCTTAGCTATCATCAATCTTGAAAATGAGGTGCAATAGCTATAGACGTGTTGGTGGATGGTCACTTTTCTAGATCTGGCAATTTTTAGCAGAATTATAATAATCGTGGTTTTCTATTATCACTCAGTGATGAGTGTAAACCTTTCGAGCTCTTGTTCCAGAAAAAACGATGCTCCTTATTACACAACAAATTTATCTCTATATATTCAAAGCACTCCAGCAAACAGTTCTGCATATTGCTGATTTTCAGCGATGAAATTAAGCTGCCATTGCACGCATTATCGTTCCAGGACTGAAAGATTCCACGGTGTTGAATCCCAATCACTTAGCTGCTCTTGAATTGCAGCTCTAATAATTACCACTCGATAACCATCATATATGGGCCTCTGTTACATAACAAATGACAAACAATCGTTACCACAGCAATACAGCAAACTAGTGAAGTATCAAAGATTATGATTGGTCAATTCTAACTGGTGGACATTGTTGTCTGCCTCATTCAACAATGAGTGACGTCACTTGACAGAAGCCTATACCAACTGGTTTAGAATTCACTGATCTGGTATTCATGCCTCAAAATTGATTACAAAATCATAACAACAATATATAGCAATGATGCTCATGTATTTTATATTATTTCAAATTATCTAAATGGCTTATAAGAATATAGTAAAGTTCTTAACAAGATGCATAGAGGGTTTGTTTGCGGCCGAAGGCAAACGGGCAAACGGGCAAACGCAACCCTCAATGCATCTTGGAATCATATGGGTGGAGTTAGCTTGTTGGTTACTGAAAAATTGAATATAAAAGTGATATTTTTTATTTTCTGCAATGTTACATTGACAAAATTAAGAAATTAGAAGTATAAATTGAGAAATCGAACTGAAATTGGGATTACTATGGTGAAAGTGATTGTGAATATATGATCAGCAAACAAAGCTACTTCAAAAAAGCGGTATAAATCCAACAAACTCATATTTCAAAAATGACATTCGATTAAATGTTTCATTGTAGGCCAACGTGTTGTTTAGACAGCCGGTCAGACAGATGATGACAAAATCAAATGATATATACGTATTAAATCATCCTATTAGGATGCTGCGCTTCTAGTTTTAAGATGTGAAACAATGGGCATACATTCGGAAACTCTCTTTTGTACTCAATTCCATTGTTGGTCTATATATTCTGAAAAAAAAAACACGTCGTATATTACGAATTCAAAGCACCAGTCAAACAGTTACTTAAAAGTCATAAATAGCTAACTTCGATAATTATAATAACAAGCCATGCACACAGAAGGGGTATTAAAATGGTCGAAACATGTTTTTTTATGTTCATTTCGAATCTAATTCGTTGTGTTCCATCATTTAATAAACATACATTTACATGTAAAAGAAGGCCGGGAGGGTTTCAAGTCTTAATTCTTTTCATCCGCTGTTTTATTAACCAAAACATCGCTTGAATTTGTAATTCATTAAATGGTATACGGGTTCATTTGAATAATCACTTAGTTATGGCAAACACGTGTCGGTTGGCTTTGCTGTGTTATCCAGACTGAGTTAGACAGATTTGAAGAACAGGAAAATCTGGAAAAACGTCCATGAAACAGGTTCACATAACTCACGAACGTTAATCAGGATGAGTAACAGACAGTTGATAACTAGAAATCCTGAAATGAATATGGTGAAATACAGTGATCTCAATGGATATTACAAATGACTTATTTACAATAATATATGCAAAATGGAATAATATTCATCTAGACTTTATAGAGGAGGCTATAGGCGTATTTGATATAATAAGAGATAACCAAACTTGCAAGTTATTATAATATAGGCCACTAGGAAAATGTTATAAGGTGTACGCCCATATTATATGGAACAGACAGTAAAATATATGATTCAAGAACTAGGATGTCATTAATGATCAGGTCATACCATCTCAATCATGATAAAACTCAGAATACGATTCTCCATCATCCCAAATGTAGAGGGCATAGTGCTATCCCTAACCGAGTAAAAAAGTAATTCAATCAGGAAAATTTGTTGGAATCGGAGTATTTTTGTTAGCTCCCAATTCGTAAAGTATTGCTTGTGGGAAGTCTTTCTACGTACAAGTGACAATTAAGCCTATATCAATTGTTACCATGACAATATAGTGGACTGGAGAATTGAGATTCAACAGAGATTGTGATCGATTATTATTAATTCGAGAGAAATGATCATCATGCATATTCGACACTCTCAGCAAATAAAATTCCTGGTGAAAACGAATACAGCGGTCTCGTTGTTAAAATTAAGCATGGAAATTTGTCTGCCATGCGGTTTTGATCATAGAATTTTGTCAGTCACCATTCATTGTTGAAATAATGACAACAATGACAAACCAATAATTGATACATCTAATCACAATCTTTGACAGTTTTCCAGTTCAATATATTCACCATGAAAAGTCCGAGGCATAGTGTTGGTGTTAAACTGTGGAACTAACAAAAAGTAACAAAAAAAAAGCGCGTGAATTTTCAAACAATGACTTTGATGAAAATATTATGTTGTTAGCTATTTTCTTGTAACCATTCGTAGGCCATATTGCATTTGAAAAAACCGCATTCTGTTATTACATTTCGTGTCGAATTGCTATCGTAAAGATTGTTAGTCATTTGTTACTTGACAGAACCCTAGTTCTACAATTAATGTAACGATGGCAACAATTGATAACGAGTATACACATACCAATACCAATATCCAATATACCAATACTATATCACCAAATCATATGTACCAATATCATGTAATTATGATCAAGCATGGAATAAAAGAATTATTATTATTATTATTACAATTCTTGCATAGCATTCAATTTGCACCACCAGAATGCGTGCCGTCTCTTATTTTTCACAAATATGACGATTGATTAAAAATGCAAACATTGATAGTGATGTACTGTTGAAAAGCCAAGGTGTATGGATTGTCTTGTATGGGTATGTATAGAGTGATTGGTCAAGGTCTACTAGACAATAAACAGTAAAACCTCATTGACGGCGCCAGTATTGTTTCTAATATTTACCACCAGAATGCGCGCTATCACGACTAATTCGAATTGAAGAGTTCGTGTACTCTAATCTGACTCGTGAATGAATGCGATGCTCTAGGAAGCCGTAGTTTCTGTTCAATCCACGGCCCTTCGGAGATAATATACGTACGGCAATCTAGAAGTCTATATACCAGCAAGGGAGGCCCAGTTTAGTAGTAATTGCCCCGTGTAGAAAGATCCGTGCACGTCGCCCGAGCAAATTATACACCGTAAACATATAATAGCTGCCTCATTCTTTTCAGAAGTACCTAACATTGTTCTCGTTCGAGATATTATAGACCTCGCACAAACATAAAAGACAAATCAGAACAAGTTGAGCTTATGCCCAACACTAAAACTCTACATGTATAAGTAGGCATATATATATATATATATATATATATATATATATATATATATATATATATATATATATATATATAATATATAACATATATATTTATATATATATATATATATATATATATATATATATATATATATATATATATATATATATATATATATATATATATATAAGCTACGGGCAGTGCTCTAATATTTTTCTGAATGATATAGGCTACAATATGATTCTATTACATTGAATTTCAGGGAAGATTCATGTGAGTAACCATAAAAATCAACAATAAATCATTTGTATATGTATCATTGATTAAAATGATCCAACTTCATAGTTAGTTGACCTTATTATAAATTGGCACTTGTTATAATTTTGAAGAAAATGAATTTTTGAGTGGAATTATAAACAAATTCTGAGAGGATTATAATCTGATAGAGAAGTTTGGAAATTCTGTATCGATAAAAATTAAAATGTTGTTTTGTTTTTGGCAAACATAAATCAAAAATTTTAAAAAATATCTGTTCTCAAATAAAACGGATCTAAAATTCTGTTTTCATTCTTTCATCATCATCAAAATCAATCAAATCGATAATAACACAAAGTCATTGTTTCTCAATTATAGTTAAAGTTGAAAAAATATATAAACATTCGAACGAGGCACCACAAGGGTGATATCTTACCACCCAATGAATCCTTTCCCCAGTTTTTTCACGCTTTCATACGTTCGAAACTGTATTCGATTCTCCGGGTACTCGATCAATGTTCGACGTCTACCTTGTTTGTGCGGCGAAGATGTTGGGTTGTAAGCAGTTAGCTAATAACAGTGTGCTGTGGCAGGTTGCGACTAGCGACGGTACCATGTAGTTGTGCCTGGCCGTCCTACCGGGGCCAGATAACATACAATCACCGTACCATCTCACTCTATCATTAAACTCCAATGGGACTACCTCCGTAATGCTAAATACTAGCGACCCCAAACGTGTAACCTTGGCTGGAAAGGAGTTACTCAATGAATGTGAATTTTATTTTCATTTCCAATGTGAATGATGTAAAATCGAAATGAATTTGAATTGTTCGTTATGCCTGAACTTGAATTGTGACTTCGGAGTTTTTTTAAGATGTGATTTCCTCATTTTTTCCTCTGTAGTACCCGGTCCGAATGATCCTACCTTGCTATCGTTGGTCTTGAAATAAGGGAACAGTGTTAAGGAACAGTAATTTGTGTCAGGTTTTACATTTTATGAGAGTAAGTTCCTAATCGCAAAAAATGTATGGTAATAATTCATTCAGTTACTTGAGCCTGTACTATATAGACTAGTTTTAAACCCTCTGAAAGAAGTAAACAATAAGAATAATTAAATTTTTCCTTTTCTTGAACGCATAAAAGTTGAGAAATTATTTCTTATGCGTAACTATAAAAATCATAGGGCCTATACTTCATCACCACAAAATGTACGATTTATCAATTCCTCGAAAAAAAAAAATGATTCAGCTATAAAAATTGAACATTTATCCATGAATGACAGGAATGATAATATTCATGAATTTTATAAACCATCCATAAACCAAAAATAGTTCATATAAAAATAAGTGAAATTTGAACAAGCCTTTCATCCACCTAATCATTCCAGAAGGATGGACAATAATTTGATAAATAATTTTTGACAGTGTCAAACTATACCATCGTTAAGGTACACATTCATTGAATAACAGGTAATAACAGTCACCTAAGTTCACTTTTACGGTGGGGTCGTGACATTTTGTTTCCTTCCACTCGTGTATGTCGAGTGAATATATGCTTCAATTCTCAATATAAATAGTCTGTAAGAATGGAAGGTTTTTAATCTATTGAAAAGATTATTCCAGCATCTAGGAAATATTCACACATATGATTTACGACCTGGGAAAATATCTAAAAAGGCACACATTATCCCTGGTAACAGTTCTGTCTATGGTCATAGCTATATTTGTCCCGAGTCTTCCAACAGGTTGCCATAACAACGCGCAGGTTTCTGATAAGTATAGACTAATAAATCAAGCAAACATATCGATGGACGAGATGGATGGATGTTTCGAGCGATTATCTTAACCAACCTTTCATAATTGCTGGCACATGAGCAGGTTTACAAGCAGAGTTTCAAGAGAAGTACACAAGTGTCTGAAAGTAGAACGGCCTTTCAGGAAAAACAATGTACGCACATTCTTTTTTGTTTTCATTATATATTATTGACATATAAAACATGACACGGGTTCATAGTTACCAAATTAAGGGTGGATAATGTAGATGATAGTGTAGGATCGTTCGGACTGGTCAGTACAATGACGATATTACCACATCAAACATTATTCATTCAGCTAATTCGATTGTCAATTATATTTCAATAAAATGAGGAATATTTCGGATTCTCATCTATTCATTTTGTTCATCATATACGAATCCATTGTTATGAAAAAATACATCATCATTATGTTCTTGCATGAATATAAAGATTAATGAATTATATGATTTTTAACAATTTTGATATGAAATAAAATTCGATGATAAGTGATATAATAATTGAATAAGATATTTATATTATATGAAGTACCTACGTTCATTCACAGCTTTTTGATAGGATCTTGAAGAACAAAAAAAACGTAAGAAATTTCATTTATCCAGACATGTATATATGACTGTTTGGCCACAATGTTCTGACCTTATTACATTGGTATTGCCTGCCCTCCACATGGACAGCATACTTCGCTAAATGCCAGTTGCAAGACAGTTGGCTGGCCTGATAATGATATACCTCAAACAGTTTATGAACATTGGGCAAATTGCGGTCGGAATTATTAACCAATAATAATAAAAAAAAATTCGAACGTCGAAATAGCAGACTTTTGCTGACTAATAATGGTCGTGATGTCAAATAATTATTGCCATAATGCCAACAAAACTTGGATATAGATTCAGTGTTCCCGTTTTTGTTCAATAAGTCAACGTGCTCGTGTCAAGATTGTCTCTGAATTTCTATCTCACATAGATAGTAATCTATAGAAGATGCCCACGCTTAGTCAAAACGTGATTTCATGAAGAATTGATAATATAAAGAATCAAAACTGTTGACGAATTAATTGTTTATATGATACAAAAATGATTAATTGTCAGATGAATTTTATATAATGATGGAATAATATACATTGTAACGGTAACCCAAATAACAAACAATCTATGGGCCCACTTGTGTAGAAATAAAGTTAGGCTAATATCACATCCAGAGATTTTTACATTTAAATGTGTATCCTCAATTTTAGCCTATATATAACTCATAAGTATTTTGGTCAACCACATATAAGTTACCCAACATATCTCCCTCTCTTTCTAGATATCTCTATGTGTACAGTATACTCTCTCGTCTTCATCTATGATTATGTTTATGTCTGTACCCTAAATTATCCACATCAGTTACTCGTCTTAAGACAATTACAATATCCAGTAAAAGCACGATACCCAACCTAAACGAACGCGTGTCTATCAAAAACCACTGACCATCAACCGTCTCGATATTTAATCGATCACAACCGACGATAATCGCCGAGCTACGTCTAATTTTGTATGAAACTGAAAATAAATAAAAAATAAATCCCCCCCCCCCTCAATTATTATTTCTGAAATTGCTGTATCATTACTCCCACATGAGTATCGGAAATTAAGGCCACTTAAAACGATTTAGCTGTACATTATTTGGTTGAACAGGAAATGGCTAAACTGTGGGGCGTTTATGTTGGCGTTGCAGTTATAGGGTTAAACCGTCGGTTAAACTGAGGGTTAAGCTTGAGGCTTGGTTTAATCGTTATCCTGCTAGACGATGTAAGGGTTAGGTGTGATTAGGGGTAATATAGCCACATCCTTTTATCGACTTTTTGATGGCTCTTTGAGTTGTACTTGACAGATCTTTCGGTTTTTCAAGTGTTTGTATGAAATGTACTTGAAAAAGCTATGTTCAGGAAATGCAATTTTTCTCAATTATTTCTTGGTATTATTGATCTCATAGTTGATGACAATCGTTCATCGCATCCACGCGGTATAAATAGTGAATAATTGATTATTCATATTTGAAGTAGGCCTATGTCATTTTTTGTTTGGTTTCTGTAATGGTTTGATCAAAATTATATAATGAAATAAGGCGATAATTTCTTCCAGTTTGCAGGACAGAAATGAAATACTTAAAATGGGGTGGTAAGATCGCCCTTGTGGTACCCCGTCCAAACGATCCTATCTTTCATCCATAATTTTAATTGAGGAACAATGATTTTGTATCAAGCTTCGATGTTATTCAAAAAATATATAGTTGGTTAATAATCAGTTGTTGTCATTCGGGTGCGTTTAATTGCTTAGTTATCAATACAGCTAGACCTATTTTGTCATTTTTTTCTGTCAAGTTTCAACCTGTTTATTGTTTCTTTATATACAATGTCGTAGTAACTCACGCTCAACCTGGTGCTAATCAATATAAAATTAATTCACCCTCTTACTCAGTTTATTTTGAAAGTTGGATCATTCCCTGTTCGTTTTTCTGTGATGATGAGCTAATGGTTCCATTGATTCATTGTTAACATGTGGTAATTATTGTAATTAATCAATGTGTAATAATGTATAGATTTATAATTCACGAATTTCGATTCCAGAGTATATATACCTACTCTAATTATTATGCAACTTGGATTGCAAATACAGTTTTTCTTATGAAACTGGAACCCAAGAACTCTATCATCATAAAGCATATTACTAAACTGTTTTTTTTTAGCCTGGAAATTATACACCTCTGTTCTCATATTAACTGTGTTTTCCCATGCCATAAGAATGCATTTCTAGATCTGCATGTGCAGCTAAGTATATAAATCAGAGATTTCAATAATTCATACTTGCCGACTTCATTGCTGGTATATTTTCCAAAAGAATACAACTCACGGTGCAGCAATTTGCAATATTTTCTTCTTCTCATCATGAACCGACTTGAAAGTCTCGAGTTTTTCTTTAGATGCACCATAATAAGATGTAGACATATTTATCAGAAGCATTAGCTGTCGAGCAACTAGTTATAAATTGTATTCAAACACATTTGCAAGTCAAGTTATCGACTTCTGTATTGGTTTTATTATGATGATTAATGTCATTTGAATGTCGTTAAATTTACAATTGCCGATTGCTAATTACAGTTGTATGGAAGTAAGTCTATACCTAACCCATTTGCACTTATTTTTCTCATGGATAAAAATGACTTGTTAAGTATAACAACATTGCTTATATGAAACGATAAAAAATTTGAATGAACTTGAGATACTATATAGAAAAATACTAAAATGTCTGTATGTATTAAATAAACACATGCAACATTCCCTATATGAGACATAAAAAAATTGATGGACTTCATAAATCATTCTAACGAAAAATCTATAATTCCCGTACCTAGGTCTGTTACATGAACACATGCACGTTTTCGAGAGGGCGGGAATATCTGATGGATACAGAGTTTTTGCGAGTTTTGATGTGCGTAGATTTTATTTAAATCAAAAAATAAGTTATTATGTCGATTTCTTGGGTTGACCACGTTTGTTCTTTTGTAAGAAAATTGCTGTCACAAACTGGGATTTTGCCATCTTCGCCAATGTTTCGGCATGATGTGACCTGCCGAAACTAATCTATGCCGAATCTATGACCTGGCACTGAACATAGAACAACATTGACCGTGCTGTAGAGAAGAATCTCAAGACAGCAGGTCCGAAACCCTGCCGAAACGCTAACAAAGAAGACGATTGGTCCCAAATGGGACCGAAATTTTCTTCCAAAAGAGCCAACGCGGTCAACGCGATAAATCTACCTGACCTTTCACCTCACCTACGAGAACAACCGTCATAACGATTTTATATATATATATATATATATATATATATATATATATATATATATATATATATATATTTATATATATATATATATATATATGTATATACATACATACTAACACAAGTGGCCGAGTAACTGTCACACTGAAACGTAATTCAGAAGGCCGGGATCGATTTTCACCATGGTCGACTATCCTGACAGCAGTTTTTCGTGGTTTCCCTCTGTTGATCACGTCAAAACTGGAATAGTTTCTTAAACAGACTACGACCAACTGCTTCCCACTATCAAAAACACTTGATGAAATAACTTTCCATCTCATCATCTCATCATCTATTATATCATTCACCGACGTCAATATATCTTATAGTCATTAGTATGGTGCGTCGTTAAACCCGATATAAATGACCGAAAAAAAAAGTTGTTTTCATCAATATATATTATATGTATTCATATATCCAACAGCTTCGCCACGAATAAATACTCGAACAAGCTCACCTGATGAAAATAAGGAGGGCATGGAAAATGTCAACAAGATTGGAAAATTCAAAATCAGTTAATCTTATGAAAGTGCAGACTGGTGCGAATATACACTGCATTAGAGTTCATAATGGAGTATGGAAATACGTGCAAGCGCACAAATTTCATTCACAGGTTCATATAATTAATATAGTTGCAAATACGTGTAAGTTTAGTTGATTAAAAAACAGTTCGTCAGTTGTGAGTTCATATAGCCCTGAAAGTGTGAACCAAAGTATGAGATGAATCACATAAAATTCGAAAGTGTACAACTTCAAGTAACAATTGTGTCACAAATATTATTCATTGCATATAAAATAAGAGCGTCAAGTCAAGGCAATTATTTCAATTAGCAAATATACAAGTACAAAAAAAAAATGTGCATACAAGTGCAATACAATTTCTTTCGACACAGTAGCTACAATGCATATCATGACTCCAAGGTATTACAAGTTACAACCAACTACCGTACCTCCCATCCTATACCATCCACCGGTCTCGTACCGGTTTCCTACCATGGTGATGTCCGTACGGGCGCCCTTCTGTATCCCTGCCCAGATCATGCCCACTACACCTAGATAATTACTACCTTCGACTCCGCGGAGAGCCGAAGATAATAATAATAATAATACTGACACTATACTAGTTATTTATATGATGCTACTACAGCAATAGAGGGTTAGGTTATACTGATGGATCATGCAGTGAAGAATATTTTTGTGACTTTTCAATTCGTCGATATACACAGTGAATATGGTTGTTTATTTCTCTAGTACATATAAGAACTTGACACAAAGTCACTGTTGGGATTGAAGTTGTGTATGTTGAGGTAAATGGTCATTTTGGATGGGGCACTGCAAGGGATCTTTACCACCCCTGAGGAAATTATCACCTCCGTGATTATAATGTCAGTCAATAATATAATTTGATGGAAATAAATTTGAGTTGATGAATTTAATTGAACTCAATTACTCGATCTTGAGCATTATTCATTGTACAAGATTCTTATGGTGGATATCAACATATAATAAAGAACTATATATAGTTCGTCCATCTTTTTCTATGATATTGATGACTCGAAAATTATATAGTATTTTTATCATAATTTATTGTAACTTATATCCAGGAAGAAACCTAGATACAAAAATTCATTCTTGGAAAATCAACAAACTAAATAAATATGAGGATATGAATTTCGATCTTTTTATATTGGTATTGAATATCTTATATAGTTTAATAATAACTTAATAAGTCGAGCTTTTACGTTCACATTAAACGTAATTTCACACATTGTAAGTTATCACTTATGAATATTGAACTCAATTTTTGGAATTCAGATATTTTCATTTTATATCGTGTCATAAAATGAGAGAAATTTGTGAAAAAATGAAGCTGTCTTGATGCTTTTTTGGTTTTCATATGAATATTTTGGCAGTAGCGCCGTGCGCAGTACAAGCATGTTCCCGTCCTCCGCCGCGCATGTTGAGCTAACCTACAATCAGCGCGGCTACCCATCTCAACTCTTCTATCCCACAACCCATGCTGAACACGGCTGAACACGGCTGAACACGGCTGAACATCGGAACATCGCGGCTGGCTTAACCTATCATTTTCATCATATTCGTCGTTCTTAATATCGGTAAGCTCGCGTGAGATGGATGTGGATCCGTGAAGAACAGCTGTGCATGGACCACGTTTGTTGTCTATCGAACAGCGTTGATCAACAACTGTATATGTATATGTATATATATATATATATATATATATATATATATATATATATATATAGATATATATATGTATATATATCTATATATATATATATATATATATATATATATATATATATATATAT
>OZ023331.1:31653640-31918640 GCA_964007535.1 Brachyptera risi | reverse complement strand
AAATCACGACAGGCAATCGGGACCTTTGGTTCTGAATTGACCGCAAGAAACCACAAATACTGTTCACGTTTTTAGTATGGGAGTCGTATACATTTTCTTTATATTATTATAAAGTATGTCGGTATCTCCATACATCGTGGCCATACCACAAGCTGATGTTGCTATTTTACCAAAGTTCGAGCTTTTGAATGGCCCAATCGTATCTTCTCCATCCCTTTTCGAAAACGTTTGAACTTCTTCAACTGTGTTATTATTTGAATCCGTGAAAGAACATTAGTGCGTAGACCAACACTGAATATAAAAATACATGCACACATGGACCAATATCACCATGATTGTGTAAACTAGGAAAACGCGGGATGCGCGTTGAGAGATGAGCTTAGAAGTATGGAAATCTAGAATGAAAAATATTTCGTCAGCTCAATCCACATTTACGGACCTTGAATTACTTCGAATGTTCAAAAACCTTACCTGCAACTTGTTGATATTTATATTTATCCAACCTGTCTTATATACACTTTGTAAAACCTGTTGATCCTGATATTTGATAGAATGTACACTTTTATTGCGTTTTCTTTGTTATTTCTCATCCGATTGTTGTAAAAATCTCTAAAAAGGTGAATAATAGTACTGTTCATATTCAGTGAAAATTTGAAGACTTTTGAAGAATTCTTGTTTTCCAAGTCTTTTTTTTTTTTTTTTTTTTTTAATTGGATTTTAACGACGCACTGTAATGATTACCAAGATCTATTGGCGTCAGATGAATGATTAATGAGATGATGGGATGATGAGATGAAGGTTTTTATGGGTAGTGAGAAGGATAGTGGGAAGGAAGCGGTCGTGGCCTATATTGTGGGAACCATCCCGGCATTAGCCTAGACTACAGAGGGAAACCACGAAAAACCCCTGTAAAGATGGACGGTGGCGGGAATCGAACCGGGTCCGATATGTCCCTTCACCTTCCGGGTCACACGAAGCAAGTGCGCTAACCACTCATCTACTGTGCCGGTCCAAGTCTTTTTCCTCCGAGTTATTCTTATGAGGATTTTTCAAACTTTTCGATTTTTTTCGGAAAAACCTTCCGACCGATTTTTCCGAAAAACAATGCCAGCCTATTCTAGTATAACAGAAATATTTAGAAAAAGTTTCAAGTCGATAGGTACTTTTTCTTGACCTGTACGCCACGCACAAAATTACAAAAAAAATGAAAAAAAAAAATACAAACATAAAAACGAAGCCCATTTTTTTCGGCATGTGAAATGGAATCTTCGCTACGCACATTTAATAAATAACCAATCCAAAGATATAAGTTGATATAAGTAGCTCATCCATCAACGCGGAAACACATGACGCGTTTGCCTAGTCGTTCACCACTCGTCATTTGTGTTTGTTTAATTCGGTGTATTATTTCACTAGTCAAACGCCACACATGCGTTGTAAGATGAGTGAGATGTGAATAAGTTATCTCATCGTTAAAGTAGTTGCCACTTAATCGACTTCGGTATAATTGAAAACTCTACATACCTTGAATCCCATGACAAATTCGATGAATATCAAATCCAGAAAGCAGTGAAACACAGCAATAATTCTGCAATAATTTTCCATCTATTTGTCGAATAAAAACCATTTATTGAATTATTTTCTTCAGAACGGCTGGTCCAAATTCCATACAAAATTGTAATAATGTGTATTATTATTGTGTTCACATTCAGGGAAAATTTCAATTTTTTTGGAGAACTTTTATTTTTCAAATTTTCTTGCCCAGCCTAATCTTATGAGGTTTCTAGAAATTTTGAGATGATATTTTGAAGATTTCCATTTCATACACCGAAAAAATTAAGCTTCGTTTTCATGTTTTTTTTTCTTCAATTTTGTGCACGGCATACAGGTCAGGAAAAAAAAAACAATCAACTGAAACTTTTTCCACATATTGGTGTTACACTCTTATAGGTTAAGATTATTTTTCAAACAAATCGATGGTACGGTTTATTCGAAAACAATTCGGAAAGTTTAGAAAATCCCCATAAGAATAACCCAGATGAAAAATACTTGAAATATGAAATTTTTTCAAAAACTTCAAAATTTCCACGAAATATGAAAAATATCATCATGCCTATTTTCAGTGATTTTCAAAACAATCAAATGAGAAATAACGAAGAAAACGCAGTAAAAGTATACGTTTTATTGAATATTGTGAGCAATTGGTTTTGCAAAGTGTATATACGACAGGTTGCAGCACTATGAATATCAGCAAGTTGCAGGTAAGATTTTTGATCGCTAGAAGTAATCCAAGGTCCGTAGATGTGGATTGAGTTGACAGAATACTCAACATAATAGATTTCCATACTTCTAAGCTCATCTCTCAACGCGCATCCCGCGTTTTCCTAGTTAGTCATTTGTTACTGGAAAGAAGCCTTTAGAATCTGTGGCACTATTTTTATCACAGATCGTCAAATGAGCCACGGTTTTCCACGGTCTTCCTGAATATAGCCTCTATTTTTCACGGTCTACTTTAATAAAGCCAGAAGCCATGCAGCCGTTGGCCAGCTAATGGGTGGTTATT
Organism: Brachyptera risi; assembly: GCA_964007535.1. Lineage (NCBI taxonomy): Eukaryota > Metazoa > Arthropoda > Insecta > Plecoptera > Taeniopterygidae > Brachyptera > Brachyptera risi. The sequence goes on along the minus strand of OZ023331.1, from coordinate 31,916,077 downwards.
ACGGGGCGGTCGGCAGACTTCATCCAACATTCCTGCTCGGATCTCCCAATCGTTCACAGTTGATCATACAAGAAGACACACGTTCGAAATATCTGCTCATCGAGTTGTGGTCAATATCATCAATACTGCATGCTGGGGATTCTGGATCGTTAGTAGTTAGCTGTATAGAGGAACCGCCGTTCGAACTAGCTTGGTCTATTAGGTCGTGGTCAATATTGTGTATACGTGGATGGTGGTTCTGTTTTAGACCTAGCCACAGTTCTGTTATACACGTTTTGGAAGCTCCTCGACAACCAGTATAGACCTCTACACTACTTGGTCGAAGAGACACGTGACATGGTCCTGTTGTCATACCATCTATATATAGAGCACATGTTTCAATTATGTCCCAAATCTGAACAAATTGCAACCCCCAAGGCAAACCGCAGAGTTTCACAGGATTGCTGATGACGTTAAATAACAATTTGTGACGTATTTTGAAAGATGAATGGATAAATTATTTTCCACTCGTCATGCACCAAAGGTATTGAGAAAAAATAACATTTTTTGAACATAATATCTATGGGATACAAAATTTCGATGGTCAAAATGATTATTATTAGTGATGTCAACAATGCAACGAAAATAAATTGATCTAGGCTCACAGTACTAGATTATAACAAAAGCTTTGATATAATTATTGTTCATCCAAGTTTATATTCAACTAACGAAATTCACATGAAGTCCACTGTTAAATGTTCAATTTCACATTCATTCATCTAAAGATTGAAAATCTGATTTTCATGAATCCGTTTTTTTTTTAAATTAATCAATTCATTATTTGCATTCAGAATGTATGAAAATTGTTGAGTTTTTGGTGGTCATATTTATTTGAGCTCAATTTGTCGAAGATACAGGAGTCTTCTCGTATAGAAAATATTCCCATAATTCCATATAGTTTCTTGAGATTCAGTCAACAGTTGTAAAATTTGCAGGTACAGAGTTAAAGAATAAGTATAATCAGAAAGCAATTCTTCTCGTGAAACTTTTTGGTCATAAGTTTCTAACAGAAAGTATGAATTCCATGAGATATTCATAAGATGAATGAATATAATTTTACATTCGTCAATTTCGCCTATGCTTTCTTTCGCGAGAAACGATAGTTAAATTGATCCGCGTTGATGGTATGATTCTCCGTTGTAGGCACAGTGTGCTTCAAATTTACATCATAAGTAATTATTTCATTTGAGGTGTTACAACATCGCTCTTTTAAGCGATCCTACTTTGTCATCCTTGATATTAATTGTGAGACACTGTCTACGTTTAGCTGAAAAAAGGTACAGCCAAATGAATTTGGTCCGAAAGGGTTCTAATATTTGCAGACGTTTATCACAATATCCTAAATTGTTTTGGTCAAAACATTTGGGAAATCTTAAAACGACAGTCATATCTGCTCATTAAACTGAGGTGGGTGGACCAGTGACTAGCACACTGAGCCGTCATTCAGTAGACCAGGCTCGATTCACGCTATGGTCGACCATCTTGACATCGGTTTTCCGTGGTTTCTCATTTGTCCTTCAGGTTCTTACTGGCACGAACACTGCTTCCCAATATCCAAAAATACCGAATAAATCAACATGTTTTCTCATCTTCCCTCATCTCATTCATCATTCACCGACACCAAAAGTTCTTGGTCATCAGTACATTGCATCGTTCAATCAAATGAAAATGAACGAATAAAGGTTCATTCACACAGCCTTGTTATTGGTCTAGCGTTGCCTAGACTCCAAATCGCTTAGGCCTGTTTATAAGATATTCCAAATGCTATTTCGAGAGCCTGAAATCGTACCTTGAACCGTGTTGGAACTGGATCGTTTTCATCCTAAATCGATAAGCATATATCAGAATTTTAGAACCATTTCAGCCTGAATCGATTCGGTGAAACCATTTTCCGACTTTGTGATAAAATTAGTCATAAACCTTGTACAAGTTATCGATGTTGTTGAAAAAAAAGGAACTCATATATTTTTGATATATGGTAAAATCTGTTTTTCTTTTCTTTTAATCTTGTACAATTTATCAAGAGCGTATCGCTACTGTATATAGTAACACCCTCCACTTACCATAACCCCTTAACTCGTAACCTAACCTCTGATTATTGCGTCCCCAACGGCACAGAGAAATAGTTAACCTGTATTTAAAAACTCAGAGATAAACTATAATTACAGAATATCGAGGTTTAAAGATTGACATGCTAATAACCGTTCTGGTTAGAAGCTTCTGTGTTGCGCGATGATTCGTATCGATGTTTACGAATCTCTTGCAAAGCCCTTAAGTCATACTAGCTTAAGAGGGCACTATAGAGACTACTTGTTTCCACAGCCACCCCACACTGGCTCATGTCAGGCAAGGTATTGACTTGGAAAACCAAGTCAAGACGGCAGTGGTTTTTAGTCCTGAATTTGTGAACAGTATTCATGTATCACCCGCTTATTCGTGACCCCAAATATATCGTTGTTTTTAAGGGGGCGTCTAGCATTAAATAATCAATTAATCAAGTCATATCCACAATCGATGAAGATGATCTACCAACTAAACAATTCTAGAAAAGTCGGTAATTGCACTGAAACTCATCATAGCGTCGAACATTTAATGCTTATGAAAGGTTTATTGTTGTGTTTCTGATCTTAAATCTCGTCTTGAAGTATAGAACGTCAAAAAGGCACATCTTTTCAAATATGAGGTTTGATGAAGATCTTGTGTTTTTCATTTTGGTAGTCAATCTTTCACTCTCGTGGATACAAATAAAGTATAACTTTAGCCAATCAGACCTTTCTATTGACGTTGCCTCATCGTTTCATCATGCAGTATACCCCACTAGGACTACTTGTATTTTGAAAGAAAAATTTTCCAAATGGAAGAAAAAAACATAGATTTGTATGTCGGATTGCAGTTGACATTGTTATCTAGGCCTACATAGGAATACGAATAATAAGATTCACTCACATAGATTCACTCAATTTTTTTCATTAATTATAACTTTACCTTCGATCTTTGTATTCAACTAAAAGGAAATAACTTTGATTCCAACCTTCTGCATCCCCATAAAATATGAATGAACAGCAATGTCCTCTTAATGTAGATCTCTATGAAGTGAACTTGCATAGCATTAAAAAATGCCTCAATAACAAACAATTATGCAAATCAGTTTAAATGTGAGTAAACACATGTTACAGGCTCGGATTAAAAGACGGTGTTTAAATTACCATTTATTAATATTATAATAATATTAAAAATTAAGCGATGATTTCATTCAGCTATTGAATAATATTATATTGATAAGCTTCATGAAATTGATTTGGACGGAATATTATAGGATCTACTCGTCGGTGGCAGCGATAATAATCTGTTGGGAGTTATTATGGGGCATAATGATGTTTGTGCGTACCTCCGTTCTTCATATATATATATACACAGATTAATGACCGATTCGAATTAATAAAAGACATTATAAAAGTTATAGGTTATGTTATGAATAAATAATGTCTTCATTTGGAAAGTATTTATTCATTATTGATTATAAATAATACGTACATATAGCCACAGTGGTGATGATATCGGGTACCTTTAACATATTATTGTTGAAAATCATCAAGTATTATTTAAGCCTTTGGCACACCATGATTGTTATTTTTTCAAATAATCATTGCCAAAAATAGTACGAAAAATTAAACTTTGTAACATTTTATTCGTAGTTTAATCTTTAAAGCGCTCTCCGAACATTTGCCTATATGTTATTCTATTTATACGTTCACTGTTGTACTATTTTCTTTCAATTCAATTTACATCCATATTGAGCCTAACGACGCACTCTACTGATGAACTGATGAAAATCTATTGGCGTGCGTGAATGATGAATGAGATGATTGAAAGATGAGACGACAGATTATTTTATTATGCCTAATTTTATAGTGGGAAGTAGTCGGTCGTGACCTGTTGTCAAGGAACCATTCCAGCATGTACCTAAACAACAGAGAGAAATCGCGAAACATCCAGCTCCGTTATAGGATTATCGACCATGGCGATAACCGAACCCGGGTCTCCTGAATGACGGTTCATAGCACGCTAGCCAGTGGTCCACCTATCAATTAGTGTTATTCTTTCAAGATATTCTGCTTATGAAATAAATCCCTCATAGCAACGTATTATTATTACAATAGACATATCGACAGATTTTTGTTTATTGTTTCACAATCTCTTAGGGCCTATCACCTGCCTTCCATGTTTATATTAAATACAGGCAACTGTTCTACCGGCATTTCACGGTCTCCTCGATACGATTACTGCGCGTAATCGCCGAGTGAAAAGCCCGCGCCTTCTAGATACGGTAAGCGTTTTGCCTATTATTAAAGGTTTTGATAATTATAGACGTCCACGGTGGTCTAAGAACGTGAAAAGCATCCACAATATTCGTTGGTGACCACCATTTAAATATGATTCTACCCGGAAAATCTTAATTTACTGAATTATTATCATGAGTATCAAGTCCCACACTTTATAAATGTTCACCTAACCTACCGTGTTCATACCTATGATTGTGATTGCATGTGTTATATAATACAAAATTGGAGAAATTTGGAGAGAACTGGTAAAAAAATTAATGTGTTCATCTATAACCTTATACGTGATGTGAAAATATTGGATATTTGTAATGGCCACAAATTATAACTGTTGAACTCAATTAATTTCTCGTTCATATAAAATCTATCAAAAAAAAATTACATCAAATGGACATAGAATCGTATTTTCCCCAAATATATGAAGTCTATGTACTAGATCCAACCATACGATTCGAGAGAGGTGTGGATCAGGTTACAAGAAGTGAATCAAGAGAAGAAAAATATTTATGAACTCACCATATCTTACTACTTGGAAAAGTATGCCATCCAGAAGACAGAAGTCACCGGGCTTCTTATTGGTGCAAGAGGTACTATCCCTAAATTTTTCGAAGAATCTTAAAATTAGGTATATCTCCCATCATCAGGGATATAGTAGTGAGAGTACTACGCGATTCAATTATCATTCTTAGAAATCATTTATACAGTCAAAATAAGCTTCAATATTTCAGTCTCAAATTAGCTTCATCTTCAAAATTGTATTTGTATGTTCCTATATTATCCATTCTAAATTTAAATTTATTTGTTATTCTGTGTCGGTTTGGCATCCCAATGTACATGGGCAGAGATCTCAATAAAGATTTATGTATATGTTGAATATCTTCAAATATTCTTAAAAACTCAAAATGTATTGTAGTCTACATTTTTTATGGTTAGCTACATTAAGTGTGATTTTTCAAAAATAGATAAATTTTTGACGACTATGCTGATTCAAAGATCTTATTCTTGGTAATTTTATTTTCAATTCATATGAACACATATTTTCACTCACAGATGTAATATTTTCATTTAAAAACACAATCAAAATGTGGCCTCTCGAAACTCATTCAGCTAAGGCATTGCCTTATAAAATCAAGTCAAATTGGACGTGACTTCAAATCTCACATAAGGCATGGGATCTAACAAACATCTTTTGAGCCCTCATCACTTCGTCGTTTCATTGCCACGCGCTCATTCCTACCTCCGTAATATTCGAAATTAGGTCTTGGTATACATAAACTTGAATCAGAATCGATAAAAATTGAATAGAAAATCGATCCGGGTGAGGGACTCGAGTAGATCAATATGGACAAAATAAAATATATTGGTCAAAAAAGAATCTGAAATAAAATTATGGTTTTATCAACGTTTCTTGTGAAAAAACATCTCTATATCTATATTTTTCCAGCTCTTAAAATCGTAGTCAATGAAACTAAAATCCATCATCTTTCTAACTGGTAAGGGAGTATTTCTCCAAGGGATATAAATAACTCTTCGATTAATAATACATTTATATCAATAAATCCACCATTACTTTACCGATAGCACCACATCCACCTCTCTATATTAATGATAGGGTTGGCGTGTCAAGACGGCTCTATATCAGATCAATGTGCAGTTGATCACGGTCTCTCGGATGATGATGACGTAGCTAGACAAGGGGGTCCACGTATTTAGTGTGCAGTGATCACGGTCCCGCCGATGATGACGTGGTACGCGGGGTTATTAGGTCCAAGAGGCGGTGACTGACCCCCCTGGGGGAATCACAACCGTATATCGCGTGATAGATCAAAACTACTAATTATCTATACTTAAAAAGCAAATAATACTATTTATTTCGACGCGAACTATCAAAGGTATTTAGATGTACGATGTCGACGGCTAGATTATAAGGTATGAGAATGTGAATGGATACACGCAACAATTGTTGGTTAGTTTTGGCTGTTATAAGTGCATGGTCGATCTCATTAGGTATTCATACTAATTGTATTATAAATAATAATATGTTATTAGGTTTCTTTAATTGAGCGATGAAATGCAAAGAAGTGGAATGTGAATGTTCAAATATGAATTTATCTAATAAAACAAGATGAAGAATGAAGGGAAATAAAGAAGTATACTGAGATAATCCCAGCTGTTCTTTTTCAGCAAATCACGTTTTTGTGAATACACGAACAAGTGTAGAACTGCAAGTATACGATTAATTTACCATCATCACCATTACTTTACTAGTTTACTCTATTTATATTTTGTTGAATCAGTTGAATTATAGTTAGGCCACTTATTTCTTCTGTCGAAGTTCACTCATATACCATGTGATTTCCTTGATATCAATGAATCAATAACATGACTTACATAATTATACAAAATTATATTTTTGTCAACTTGGTCTAAAAGATCCGTAACATTTCTCCAACTCATCTGGGCCTAAGCTCGACTGTGTTTCAAATCAACCATCAAATCATTCAAAGTTCATTACAAAACAAAATTTGCAACAATCGAAAGTCCAATCCCACAGCCATCTCTATCAGTATATGCAGTCCTATCTACACCACACGGTACCCCTCGGTACCACGCTGTTTCTCAAAGCGTGTGCTTTTTAATCGATCGCTCCATCCACTATCGCAAACACTTGTGCCGAGTACTCGAACACCAAGTACCACCCCCCCCCCCTCTTTCCTCAAGCCGTGTGCAAATATATCTTGTTAACGGGTGTAAACATGTAATCAAATTAATGCTCAACAGTGTGAATGTTTTCAAGGGTTTCTCTTGCGCATGCGTGGTTGATTGTATTTCGGGAAGGGTTAGAGTGTTATTGAGAAATGTGAGGGCGGGAAATAATGTCAAATTGAGAGTGTTGAATGTTATTGTCAATAGAGGGTGCTGGTGGAGAACGGGGACATTTTAATTTTTGTCGGCCGATTTGGTTCAAGTTCATGAGTTTCGAGATGTAGAGTCAAGAACAGGTTTCATATTCTATTCGATGTAATTTTATTTCTGAATAATTAAATAGCTTCGTGTGACCCGAAAGGTGAAGGGACATATGGGACCCGGTTCGATCCCCGCCACCGTCCATCTTTACAGGGGTTTTTCGTGGTTTCACTCTGTAGTCTAGGCTAATGCCGGGATGGTTCCCACAATATAGGCCACAACCGCTTCCTTCCCACTATCCTTCCCATTGCCCTTAAAACCTTCATCTCATCATCCCATCATCTCAGTAATCATTCATCCGACGCCAATAGATCTCAGTCATCATTACAGTGCGTCGTTAAAACCCAATATAAAAAAAAATTATAATTAAATATATCAAAATTGGAATAATATCTTGTAATGTCGTTCAACTGGAGCTAAGATTGACTAGGTATATAGGATAGTTTGAGAGAGGGACTACAAGGGCGATCGTACCACTCCAAAATTGTATATACGATCGTTTGAAACACACAAATTTGAAGCGAAATTTTGGTTTGAAACCAAAATTGAGGTGTGAAAACGTCATCGTGTACATTACACGATTGAAATGCAATAATACCGGCAGATGTAGCTCAGTACTAATAAGCTAGAAAATCGTGTGACCCGTGAGGTGTGGGTGAATTGAACGTCTCGGTGTGATCCCCGGCATGTTTCTTTTTCTTCACATGGGTTTTTGTGTCTTCACTCTGTAGTCTATAAGCTAATGCAGTGATGGTTGTTGAAATATACGTCACTACAGCTTCCTCTTTCCTTTTCATAGCTAAGAAACCATCATCCCTTCATCACATCATCTCATTAATTATTCATCCGACGCTAATAGATCTTAGTTATCATTAGACTGCGCCGTTAAACCCAAATGTGAATCAACAATAAAAATTATGAAAGAGTTATACCACACGACAGATTCAGATAACCTATATATATATATATATATATATATATATATATATATATATACATATATATATATATATATATATATATATATATATATATATATATATATATATATATATTCAATATAACTGAGTATAGCATGGAATTGGATGGTTAAATAAGCGTAGCGAAGACTTCAATTTCACATACCGAAAAAAATCGAGCTTCGTTTTTATGTCATTTTTTCATTTTATTCCATCTCATAAGTTTGTATTCATTTATTTATTTTATGTTTGCAATTTTGTACACGTGGCATATAGTAAAGGTTATAACAAGTAACTAATTGATATAATTGAAACTTTTTTCGCAGATTGGTGTCACGCTAGAATGGGGTGGGATTGTTTCTCAGAAAAACCAGTCGTTCGGAAGGTTTGAAAACTCCCCATAAGAATAACCCCGGGGGGCTATACTTGAAAAAAAAGGAAAACTCTAAAATTTCTACTAAATATGAATCAAACTAGCATACACATCTTCAGTAATTTTTACAATAGTATGATGATAAATAACGAAGAAAACGCAATGAAAGTATATACACTTCATTGCATATTAGAATCAAAAGGTTTTACAAGGTGGATATGCTACAAGTTGAACTATATAAATATCAACAAACAGCCGGTAGAGTTTTGGAACGTTCGAATTAATCCAACGTTTGTATAGATGTATATAGAGTGAGCTGACAAAATATTTTTCATTTTAGATTTTCATACTTCATAAGCTCAACTCACAACGCGTATACTGTCTATCCTAGTGATGAAATAGAATATATTATATTAATTCGCCTTTATAGGGCTCTGGCTCAGTCAGCTACGGTCCTGCTTTAGAATAATGAAGTCAAGTCAAATGTAGGTTCGACACCCGCATATGGCATATGGCTTCTTTTGAACATTATTCAGATTTGAGCATCTGCTCATTATTATCCCCACATAACCTCGCCGTGAGCATGTTTGCGTCAGCCAATAATAGGCCCTAATCAATCAATCATGAACAATTTAAGCCATTTTCCTTTTCATGATAACATATTATACCTTCATCTTGGGCCATATACATTCATTTTATATTATTAGTTTATCCAACTTGTGATTTTTATTACGATTTATATTTAATTCCCAGTTTGGAAACAATAATTGTATTTTACTTGATACGAAATAGATTGCAAAACCACTTATCGTTGAACTTTTACTCAGTGAAGTCTAAACGGATTAAAAACCATTTAAAGTTTGGAGTGAGCATATGGTATATACACTTGCACTGGTACATACTAGAGTCGTACATAGGTCTGTATATGGTGAGGGAGAAAGAGAGAGAGAAAGCGAAAGAGAGAGAGAGAGAGACAGAGAGAGGGAGAGGGAGAGAGACAGAGAGAGAGAGAGAAAGAAAATATTTTAAAGAGGTAGAAGAGATGCTTCTTTTGTGTCCCAACATCGGTGTCCTCTTCAATCCCCCCTTCCCCTCCCCAAACAAACCCAGGCCAGGAGGACGCGTTTTCCATTTCGTCGGAAAATGAAGTGCAAATAACGTTACCAGCCCGGCGCCCCGAACCCCTCGGGACTATCACAAAGTGAGGTGGGGACGGGGAGGGAAGAGGAAGGGGAAGGCAGCGGCGTTATACCGGGAGTCGAATTCTCTTCTCCATGGAATATGACAACCTGTAGACTCACTTTCCTATAGTTTCTCATATGTGATGCATCATTTACCTACACGTAAAATATTGTAATTAATATCTAACCCGTGATCAAGGATATGAAAATTGTAAGCATATCAACACATTATATAAACGTGAAATCGTTCAGGTTTCCAAGAATTTTTTTTGTATTGGGTTTTAACGACGCACTATAATGATTACTAAGATTTATTGGCGTCGAATGAATGATTGGTGAGATGATGGAATGATGAGATGAAGGTTTCATAGGTATCGGGAAGGATAGTAGGAACGAAGCAGTCGTGGCCTATATTGTAGGAACCATCCTGGCATTAGCCTAGACTATAACAGAGGGAAACCACGAAAAAACCCTGTAAAGATGGACGGTGGCAGGGATCGCACCGGGTCCGATATGCTCCTTCACCTCCCGGATCACATGAAGCAAGTGCGTTAACCACTCAGCAACATGTGCCGGTTTCAAGATTATTGTTAACTCATCCAAATGTATTGAGACCAAGACAAATTCCATACAAAATTGAGTTCGTACTCATACTTTTTATGTGTCCGCAAAAAAAAAACGATGAACGTCTAGTTGAATTTTCCTGTCAAGTCGTTTTCAAATTCAGTTATACCGCCACCTCATTTTAACGACAACAGGACACGTGTGTGCATAGCGCCACTGTGGGGGTGGACCGTGTGTGGGTCCGGGGGCGGCAGATCACATCATGGAATATAACCGGGATGCTATATAGACTACAACGTTCGACAGCTTGAAAATGAAGTGTTTTTCTATTTCCGCTCCTGGCTCTCGTACTACTATGGCGTGGAGCTAGTCGTACCAATTACACCATTTTATTAGTATACCTGTGTGACGCGTCGTTGTACGTACTACTTCCAACGGTGTTGGGTGGGTTCTGTGTGACTGTCTTCGTCGGACCCAAGATGCCTTGAGGGTTGCGTTGGTTTGCCAGTTGGAGATGGTGACTTCACTAATTCGAAAACAAGTTCCATTTCCTGATTACTTTTCAGAGAAATATTGATCGCTGCTCTATCTGGTGTTGTTTTGTATAAACGATTGATATAGACTGGAAAACTTGATGCCAGCTGTTATTAGCTGAACCGACGTGCACTTAAAGTTGGTTCCTAATATCACCTCTTATCTACGCACGGTCAGTATAGTTCTTTAAACGTGGACCGTGAAATGGAACATATTTTCAACATGGGAGGGATAAGAAGTGAGGTCACCATCTCCAACCGGCAAACCAACGCAACCCTCAATGCATCTTGGTCGGAACACTGTGATGCGGCTTCCAGTGATCGCTGTGACGCCATGTTCGTTGTTAGCACTGTGAAGTAAGGATGCTTGTTGTACCAATTCCATGACTATGTTCCACTGTGATGCCCGGTTCGATGTACCACAACGATGCCCCATGCTTTTTGTACCACTACGCCACTGTGTTCGTTGTAGTCATACCACTTTTCGTCGTACCATTTGGAGCTGTTTTAGATGTATAACAATGTGATGCCGTACTCGTTGCACCACTTTGATGCGAGGTCTTCGTCGTATCAGTTATAGCGGAGTTGTGGACAGACATGTTTCACTATGACGCGGAGTGCTCGTTGTACATTACAATTCCATATTTGTTCGTTTTGTACCACTGTGGTGTTCTCTTCGTTGTACCATCTCAAGTGGATGTTGAATTTTGTCCTAATTTGAGATATTGCTGACTTGAAACGGCTTGTTACAAGTATTAAAACATTCGAATGGATTTTTTTTTTTAATTGTGCCAAGACCGTATCAATGAATATAGATCAATAAAATTGAAAAAAATAAATATCATCAATCCCGAGGAGAAACGAAGATGGGAAAGAAATACGACACAGAGTATCAATGAAGATGAAGATAAGGATCATTGAGAAGATGCAAACATTTTTTCCATCAGGGATAAGATTAGAATTGTAATTCGAATATTTCATTACATTTTCGTCGGATGATTTTTGACACATTTGTTCATTTCTTTTTTTCTTTCTTCATATTTATCATTTAACTTTCTAATCTCCGTCGCTTCTTTCTGCTCCCCGTTTTTTAATCAAGTTGAATATTATAATCAATTTTTTGTTTTCGGGTAGTGATCCTTGTGTTGCTTAGTACGAAGGATCCAATCCTTAGTTATAATTGAGAGCCAATAACTTCTTGTGAAGTTTCACATGTTATTATTTTTCTAATGCAAATATATTGTAGCCCTACCTCAAACAATTGCTACAGATATTCATAAGTTTATTTGTATATCATTCATTTTTTCAAAAAGTATGACTGTATAAAATTATCAAACTGATATAATCATCTGTAGGTAATTTAATTTCAGAGTCAACTCTACTTGTAACAATAACTTCACAGTGCCCCCGTCAGCCCTGGGCGCCCCAGACTGTATACAGTCTAGGTCGTTCGTACATACATCGTGGGGGCAGTAACAGATGTGCTGACCGTGCTATTGACAGCTCGCGTCTGAAGAGAACGAGCCCGGCGGGGGTGGGGTAGGGGTATAGTTTGGATGGGGGTGGGGTGGTTTTGGTGGACACGCAAATGTTACCGGGGCATGCACGTGCATCCACCCCTAACAAGGTAACGACGTGATATATATATATATACTCCAAGCCAAGACAAAAGCAGACACGAGAATTGTGGTGAGATGAACTTTGACATGTAACAAACTTGGAGGGTGGTTCTATATATATTATTAGTTAGCATGAATTTACCAGACTCGATTGACCAGCTCTAGTGCCCATGCACTAACATTTACGATTGGAACACTGGATGTGTTGATTGTGCCAATCACCAACCCTATAAGTTTCAGTTATTAGATAAATCAACAATCCTTTCTCCTTGAATTTACATAATTGTATTCATCATTTTCTTTCCATTTTTTCAATGAATTTCTCTTTGAAATTTTTGATTATTTTATTTCTTTTTTTTTGTAAATTGAAGCTGATAATGACGAGATCAGATCGTTCAGACGTGGAACCACAAGGGCGATTCTACCATCCAAGAGAAAATAGTAATCAATTATAATATAACTCCACCAATATGAGTTTAGGGATGACAGATCACGAACAATTCTATAATTTAATATTCTAATATTTAATATTTAATATTTCATATCATAATTGAGTATTCTATTATTTCAAAAATTCAGTCATTATTATCATTAATTATAAGTTGTATAAGGGGAGCAATTATAATTATTCAATTCTTATATCCACGAGAGACGAAACTATCAAAGATGACCTACCAAATAGATGAGGGTAAAAACTTCGGTCATTGCGGAGAAATTATAGATGCATGCCACAGTTCTGACATTGACCCTAAAAATGATACAGATGTACGAATATATAGTAGTGATATTAGTTTCTTATGTTTTGGTGGACGACCTCTATCTCTCGTGGATACAAGTTTACCACGTTATCTATCTCTACGAAGCCCGAGAGTTGGTTCTACGAGTTGGGCCTGTATTCTATTAATACTAGTCGAAAGCGTGCATGTGCCATTGCTTTTTAGTCTCGATGTTACCGCATCACGCTATCCTTGTTATGAGACATGACATTTTCAAGCTTTTCTCAGCCCCCAAATACAGATACACTCACTTTTAATGACGCGAGGAAACCATATACGATAGCCGCCCTCGGTAGCTCGGTCAGCTGAGGAACCGCTTCAGAAACTGAAGTCACTGTTGGGTGTGGGATCGAGTCCCGCATAAGGATTGGGTTTTTGTAAAGATCCTTTCACTTACATCACTTCATAGTTTTAAAATCACCTGCTCATTCGTACCACCGTATAACCTGGCTGTTGGTATGTCGGTGAGGTCGTTAAGCAAACAATAATAATCATCATCAGCCTACGGAAAATCAGAAACGATCATAGATTTGAAATAAGTAAATGAATGGATTCGTTTTCAACATTTTTGGATTATTTTTTTGTCATTATTATTAGTTTTGCTGATTGAACTATTCGTTCAGTATTCCTAATTAATGCTTGGGCCTATTAATATTTTTGCTCTCTCATTGAATGTGTTAATTACCCCTACATACACACACAATCATTGGAGATCGAGTCTATGGACTTATCGTATAGTGGGAAAATATTTCTATCAAACGAATATTTCTGCCCAAATCATACCGATGCTTGGAGGCAGAACTATTTTTGCGAATAGTATTTCAGGTTCTATAAGGCAGAAATTATTCGTGCAAAAATATTCATTCAGGGACTTGGAGGCAGAAATATTTGTCACACACAAATATTCCTGCCAATTTTATTACCAGTACTTGGAGGCATATAGAACAGCTATATCTGCGAATAATATGGAGATCTATAGAGGCACTGAGGCAAACAAATATTCGTGTCAATAGTCTTTCAGGCGTTTGGAGGTCAAAATATTTCTGCGGATAGTATTTCAACTTCCAGGAGCCAGAAATGTTCATGCCAACAGTGGCGGCCTGAGCTTGATATATTTTCTGATGAATAAGAATATTGAAAAACTTGTATTTTACTTTGTACTTTTACGTGCATATATAATTTTAATCTCACCATGCTTGTGTATCATCCACACAAAAACAAAGTGTGATATCAACTTTCAACATAGCGTTGATCCCTGCAGGTCTTTGGTCATGCCTCCTCAAAAAAGGTAAACGAGACGACTACAATCCCTATATATCCTCCTTGGTCACGGTCTTCTCGTCATATATCCCCATCTATCCACCGTGGACACGGCCCTCTTTGTTGACATTCAATCATAAAGCAAAGCGTCGCGACGCCTCGACGTTGCGAACGCTGATAATTGAAGATCAACAAAGTAGAAACGACGTCGTATACTATGTCAACAATCATTATCGCGTTAGCGGAACCGATTGAACGTTCCTTGTGTTCATTAAGATTGACGAACGGAAGTGTCGATATGCTACTTTTTCAAGGCGGAAGTATATACTAACAAGCATTACGACGAGGCGGTAATTAGATGAGTGAAGAGATGACTCTAATTTCACTCGGACCGATATTTCTATACTAACATCCACGAAAGAAAGAGCGAACCATTCGTAGACTATACTACTAGTTGTGTTGGATGGGGACGATGGTTGTTCCGAACCTTCTCCTCTTGTGGACACAAATATGTACATTTCTCTTCACATGCCCTTCTCGATTTTTTTTCTGCGTCGCTCATGTGATTTTTCAGTTTTATTTGCGGTGGTACGATCGGGGGCCCCGTCCAAGCGATACGTTGTCACCATTAGTAAAAAATGGAAGACAATTTGCTTGTGTTATGTATACAACTGTATAGGCCTATCACCCCAAAAAGATATAGTCTAAATTCACATATATATATATATATATATATATATATATATATATATATATATATATATATATATATATATATATATATATATATATACATATATATGAAGAGAGAGAGAGAGAGAGAGAGAGAGAGAGAGAGAGAGCATAGTGAGAATCGTGACGTTTTGTCTTCATTTTCCGAAAACGAGAGTCTTTTCATACGTATGCCAGCTTATTTGGGTTGGCCTATCTGGTGGAGACCTATTTGATATCCACTAGGAATGTGTATATATATTATATATGTGTGTATATATATATATATATATATATATATATATATATATATATATATAAATATATATATATATATACATCTATATATATATATATATATATATATATATATATATATATATATATATATATATATATATATATATATATATATATATATATATGTATATATATATATATATATACATATTTATTTTCATTTTTTCCTATGCGTATGCTCAAGAATTCAAACTCCAATAGAGTAGCGTTATTCAATTGATTGTTTCAGGGCATCTAAACTTGAATCATGCAGTCATTTCCCCCAATCACACTAATGGTGATTGATAAGATAGGCTCGTTCGGAAGGACACCACAGGAGCGATCTTACCTTCACAATCAATAGTAATGCCTAAATCATTCCACAATGAAACGAAGGAAAATTCAAGTTATCGCCTATTGATTCCTACTTGACAACAATAAACTTACAACTTGTATGAAAGTGAAACATGTGTCGTGTTTAACATGGTACTGACGTCACTGCCTCCCCCCTCTTCTTAACCACCCCTCACCACCCCAATCACCTCATTAATCTCGTCACCCAGTCCTTACAACACTAAGTACTAATTTACCATCACAGAGCTGCGGTCGCCCTAATGTTACTCCCTCATAAATATTAGACGTCAATGGTCATGCTTATATAATAAATACGTCTATTCAGGAGGGTTGAGCTTTGTTAGTAAATATGACGAGATAATATGAAAATTACATTTATTTCAAATTTAATCCAATAGGCTTGAAGAAACTCATACATGAGTGACTGATGAACTTTTTTTTGTAAATTGTAGGTCTATGTACAAACTGAACCAATCCATCGCAAAAATGTTACCATCTAATTGTTTCATTCTGAAGCCTAAAAATAGAAAATTGAAACGCTTCGGAGTTCTAGATGGTATTTAAAAAATAACTCTATCGTAATTAATATATATATATATATATATATATATATATATATATATATATATATATATATATATATATATATATATATATAAATATATATATATACATATATTGATTAACCCTGCATATTTCACAAAAAACGTTAAATTTCTCATTTGGGTTAGTAGAGTGTGTATAGTCCATCAAGAGTTGAATCATACTTCATGGTTATCATATTTGTTTTGTTAACGACCTGACTGACATTAGAAATCCACTTCAAAAAGAATATTCATCATCTTATTTGCCTATCAGAACAGCAATTATTGATTGAGGTAATATTTTCAGTTTTTATTTTTGCACAGACAGTGGCTAATTACCTTGAACTAAATTGTAAATATAGACTGGGTCTATGACTATACGTGCAATTGGAACTCATTCCAAATATATCTTATCTATAGGAAGCGGTCAAGACTTGAGAATGTGTTCAAGCTGGAATGAGTTCTTATTATTGGCCAGGCTATGCAGTTAGCCTAGACAGTTAGCCTGGTTAATCTAGTTGGGCTAGTTAGGCTGGTTAGGCTAGTTATAGTCTAGGCCGATAGTCTCCAGAGGTGCTCGCGTCCCTGGATGCCATTTTTTTTTCATTGAAACTCAATACAATAAAACTATAAAAATCATCATATTCTTCGGAGTTCGTACTTCTCACATTTGAATCTTCTGAATACTTCCAAAGAATTTCAAACAGAACCTCTTAATCGTCTATGTTGAAGGATAGACTCGACTGTGAAAGAGACAACTGTCGTTTGGAAGTCTTATTTCGCTTCTACTGTGAATTTATAGAATACCATACCTTATTCTGACGTGCAAATTGACCAATGTAGATGGGCGTGACTTATACGAAGCAGGAGAAATGTTAGATACCTTGATTGGTTATTTCCCTATTTCCCCTGCTCCACTGTCCACTTGATTGGTTTTTATATTTTGTGACATCACGAGGGCGGACGTTCTACATCGGCCAATTATGACTGCAGAATAAGAAATTAAACTCAATATAAAAAAAAATGAGGATCGTCGATTTAGTTCGACAATGTGACGACTCTTTTATACTGATCTGAATGTATACTTATGAGTTATGAATTCCAAGTTATAAACGACGGTAGAGAGGTAGCAAAGTATCATTAAGCAGACTCCCCTTCTGCTTTGAATACTGTCTCCGCTGATGCCATGACAGTTTCGTTTCCCACGTGAGTGCAGAGCTCAGTGACGGTATAGATAGATGATAGATCGATAGATGGTAAATAGTATTTTATTTTTATTTGTGAATTTCACTGACATGTAGTGAATGCACTTAATGAGTTGGTGAGTGTGTGTTGTGACTAGACCTCGCCAACAGCTAGATAATATGGGAGTCATGTATGTTATACTGTCGGAGTGTAAAGTATTATATTGTTTTTCTCGTTATATAGTCAATTCATTTATTTAGATCACAAGTTGAGGTATGTAACAAATTGTGTGACCTAATAAGTTTGCGTGTATAGTTATATATTGTATTTTGAGATAGTGTTTCGCCTTCCTCTCTGGTCGACGATCGCTGCTTTCAACTTGATGGTAAGTTTGACATTCGTTGTTACGCCATAGTGATGAAATGGTTCACCGGTAAAGCACGTAACCTAAATCTTAGCTCACGTAATACAAATTGTATCATCATAATCACGTTCACTTGTAGTTGTATCCACAAGAGAATATGAAGTTTACGTTCGAATATATCCAATATTTCAAACTATACTGAACGGTGGATATTCACTGTGCTCTTCGTCTTCCGTGAGTTTAAGTATAAATATGCATATAGGGGGCGTCTAAGAAATCTCTTCCTAGGCACACAAGATTAGTAAGTACGGCCTTGGATATGTCTTCAAAGTAACGTAATGGTCTGACGAAGTGATGACATCGTTTGTCAGACCTGTCAGGGGTTAGAGGTGGAGGGCACAACAATAGCGACCCCCTACACCACCCTCCACCCCATTTACCCTCAGAGGAACCTGCCAGGCTATTGTTATGTTCACGTCAATCGATGTTCCACAATAGATCAGCACGTAAAACTATAAATAATATTTCCACAAGTTCATGCATATCAAGAGTCTGCTTGTATCGGAGTTAAAAGTCAAGTGGGAGAGTTTTTGTTGCGACCGTGATGATTTTATATAAATTGCAACTTTATTCACATCATGCGAATTTTATGGAACTTTATTATGATTCATTGTTTATTCATCATGTTTGATGACAAAAAAAATGTCATGTTATTATGGATAAATATATTAAAATGTACACAAAAGTGAATTGAATTGGAAAACATCGTGAATTAATAAGTTGATATTCAAAAGTAGATATGAGTTATTTACTCACTTTATTTTATTTTTCCTATGATATTCTCATCATTTTTATTTATAGTTATATGTTAATCAACTATCAGTTAATGGACAGTGGAAAGTAATTCTGCTCAAATTTCATTTGAAGAAACGTTCAAAACGGCACAACTCCAGGCGAAGTTGTTATACAAATTGCTTGAGTTTATTTAAACACTTTCATTGTTTAATTATGAGTTACCGTTCATCATCTCTATTTTTTGTGGCAAATGAAAGTAAACCACCGGGTCAAACTTTAATTCGAATCACATGAGGGATGAGAGGAACTGGGAATAGTAGGAATAATATGAATATCAACACTATAACATAAAGTTGTTACATCAATAATTCGATAAGGACCATTTTTATTTACACATACTGTACACAATAGAAGAAGTAAAATCTGTTAAAACATATTAAATCACCGTTTTTTCATTAAAAAGCATTTTTGAGCGACACAAGTATTTCGTACACGATATCATTTGCTAATAATATTTTAAAATTAATCAAATAATCACGCTTTTAGGCCTATTCGAAAGAATTAAATCACCCCTCAGAAAGCACGAGTTTGAAAAAATCATACGACGGATTCCACATTTTATTTCTTATATAATATAACTCTTATGAAACAAATGTCCATCAAAGTTCGTCAAAAATAAATTCCTGGGAAATTAACAATTCGGTTTTTAAATATACGTAATATATTAAAAAGCATTTTCCTAGTCGGAAAAACAGTTGTCTTTCAATATATAGCAGATAGAATATTCACATTGTATGATATATTTGAGTATTAACCCAAAAATGTCTTGTATCGTCCATTTTGCGATTTCATATTTGTTAACAACAATATAAGCTTTAGAGAGCATTCATCATTTTTTCTTCGTCATGTTCCACTTTTACTCACACGTTCATATTTCTTTATACAGACTTCATAATAATAAAAATTGTTCGTTCATTTTAATGTTCATTCGACAATTCATAAATATATTTTCTTCGTCGTTTGTTTGTTATTTTGATAGCAAGATTTTTTGTTTAACACGTCAACAAGAGTCGAGTAGTGACGTCACTTATGAAACTCGTAGTTCTGATTCAATAAGAGACGGACGAAAGTTTCACGTATGACGTCATTTGTTGACGTCATGAGCTATCACCAGACCAACCCTTCGTTCTGCATCTGCTGGGGCTCGGAGAAACCACCTAAAACAACAGAAACAACAGAATATTATAGCAGACTGAATGTTGCACCCGAGTGTGTATATCACGGTGTGACTGTTGTGTATTAGCAGACATTATGTTAGCATGTTGTTAGTAGAACTAAGCTATAAAAAATATATGAGACTGGTAATACTATAAATAATTAGAATTTATAATAAATGAATGTGATAACCTAAAAATATCCAATACATAGTAGATAATAGATACAAGATGGATAACAAGATATATAGATAAAGATAATAAATACAGCAACTAGAAAAAAATCTCAAAAACTACAAAATGTCTCTTCGTGTATTCGTCGAACACAGTTCAAATACCGCCAGTGCACATCGTGTAAGTTGTAATTTGTCACTTGACCCACCTTGTGAATTGATGAACTCTGGACTGGACCTCTGCGACAGAAGTTGTTCGTGAGGCGGGGGTAGGGGATGGAAACCAGGGGGTGGCTCGGGGGTGAGGCCGCCATATTCCGCCCCCATTTGTAACGGACCTTGCTCCATCGGACCTCCTAGAAACAGAATAATACGACATCAGCTCAGGTAACGCGTACACGTATGTTGAATTGTAATATGTGTTTTCACATTGGTTATCTGAATGCATTTATACACTGCAGTTTCTAAGAAGGGCAGATCACCCTTTCAGTGCAAGTGGCACCGTATGAAAAATCCCACCTTGGCATCCTTTATAGGACAATGACTTTGTGTTGTCTAGTTTTCTATTTTTTTTTATTTTTTATATTGGGTTTAACGACGCACTGTAATGATGACTAAGATCTATTGGCGTCGGATGGATGATAAATTGGATGATGGGATGTTGAGATGAAGGTTTTTATGGGTAATGGGAAGGATAGTGGGAAGGAAGCGGTCGTGGCCTATATTGTGGGAACCATCCTGGCATTAGCTTAGACTACAGAGGGAAACCACGAAAAGCCCCTGTAAATATGGTCGGTAGCGGGGATCGAACCGGGTCCGACATGCCCACTACCTCCCGGGTCACATGGAGCCAGTGCGTTAACCACTCATCTACCTGTACCGGTTATTCTATTTTTAATTACTGTTGATGAAAAAAATATGAGAAGGCGTACAGGACGTGTAACGCTTAAATTTCGCTATACTTATTCTCTAACGAATATATCTACAATAACATACAGTAATGTGGAAAGAGTATAGCTTCAAAGATGGACTATCAAGATACCAAATTGGAAATTAGGCCTATATCAGTAACCGGTATACCATATTTTGTCTATAGTAATCCAAGATGTAGGAAGTATAGAAATTATGTGTCTATCCCATCACTTCCATTGAACTCAACAAGAATTGAATATATTTATTTGAAGATAATTCATATAATATTGTGCTCACATTATCTATTGTTTGCAAAACTATACCCACAACTGCAGGTTATTTAATATTTGGATGTTGCTTGGGAGATTTTGAGCTACTTCTTGATGAATTTGGATTTGGTATCAATTATTGATCATGAACGCTAGATTTTGTTAATATATATATATATATATATATATATATATATATATATATATATATATATATATATATATATATATATATATATATATACATATATATATATATATATATATATATACATATATATATTTATTTATTTATATAATCTAATATATTTAATATATAGCTTTCAATGGGGTTTCTAAGCAACATAAAACAAAAAACATTACTCCAAACAATGGTCAAGGTTGCAGGTATAATAACTCACGAACTGCAGTATATCTATGGTAATCTATTATTGAGATATTATGCATGTAACGTACGATAGTTACCTGGACCATTAAACGGCAACGGTTGTCCCTGATGTGGATGATGCCCCGGGAAGAACTCGTGATGAAAACCAGGACCGGGACCTCCATAACCAAACTCAAACTTTCCGTCTGCAGTGGCAAAATACGGAAATCCTGGGGGTGGTTCGTCGAGGGAACCGGGACTCAGGTTCATCGGGAAGCCTCGCATTTTACGGGAACCGCCGAAGAAAGGACCACGACCCATCGAAGTCAGCTGTTTCAAACGGCGTTCTTTACTGCGCTTGTTTTGAAACCAGACCTGCAGAAAGACAAAAAGAAAAGAGGGTCATGTTAGTTATTTTAGAGACCATATTTCACGGTTATTTTTCTTCGTCCTGTTGCATTCCCTGAATTCTTGTGTTTGAACAATACATCATAAAATTACGACAAAAAATATAATAATGGAAGATCCAAATGTCATATTTGAATTCAATTTTAAATTTATATTCAAAAAAGAATACGAAATGAAATTGCAACTGTTTTTATGATTGAGATTTTCGTGGTTTTCCTCAGACTTTGAAGTAAAAACTGGGTTGGTTTTCGTTAATATTGGGTCAAGATTGGCTTTAATGTCCATCATTCCAACAGACTGATGCAGTTTGTCCGCTGAACAGATTAGCCGATATTGGTCCAGGATTGCAATAATAAATTCATAGTAAAAAATGCTATACTGTTTCAACACAATTTTCACAACACCACTGAAATGTGTTGATACAATCTCATCTAATCTCGCTCAGAACATTTCAATTCCAAAATAAGTATCTTTAAATCGAGATTTTTTCAAAAGGATTTGCATTCATTTCATCGAATGATTTCATATTTCGCCTAATGTTACGTTGATGATCTGTGGCGAAACATCGTGTTTTCCATGTTACAACTTTTTGAAAGCCCAAAATTACACTTCCTAAATCTACTTCATGATTGATTGATTATTGTTTGCTTAACGACCCCACCAACAGATAGGTTATACGGAGGTTCGAATGATCAGGCGATTATGAAACTTCAACGTGATAAGTGAGAGGACGTTGACAAAAACCCATGCCTTATGCGGGACTCGAACCCACGCCCAACGGTGACTTCAGCTTCTGAAGTGGTGCCTCAGCTGACCGAGCTACCGAGGGCGGCTTAAATCAACTTCATGAATAGAATATAAATGTCTGAGGTTTTTATTCGTCCGTCAGTGTATACCGAACAAAAAACTTTCATCAATAATCCTAGCTTTTATGGCGCGTTTTTATTTCACAAGTTTTATTCCGACTATGAATTATATTCCACATAAATATAATATTTCAATATATTATTTTACAACCAAGTGTATAATGTTTTACAGCCTCCTGTACAACTTCATGTATAATACATATAACCAACATAAAAAAATACATAACTAGGGATTTTAAAAACATTTTGTCGTTCTTTACATCAAAGGTGATACTTGTATTGAATGTTCGACACACCCGATCCATGACGTAACGTCATCTATTAAAACATCCGATCGAACCTCTGCGGCATTTTAAGCGAGAGTAACGCGCGGGGCGGCTTTGAATCCCACAGCGGGGTGCCCTTAACGTCAAATGCACCCCTCTTTTGACCACGCCCACCCCCGTCTGTCACTCTTTGTACAGCGGCCTGTGGCGCCAAGGGGACAATATACCGCACTGAATTCGCTAACTTATCGCCGCGATTCTTCTTAGTGTTCAATTCGCAATATACATTTGTTAAAGCTTGTCTCTGTTGGTATTTTTTTTCACTTGTGGGAAACGAGAAAAAGAGGATTATTTTCAATTGCAGCGCGCCAAATGAAGATAAAAGAAGATACTTTCAATTTATCTTAGAATCTAGAGATGTTATTTTCGCGTCGTTCAAGTGGAACGTTTTTTTCTTATCGACAGAATAAGATGTTTGAGATGCATTTGTACCAAAAAGTAACACACTAAAGTCAATTACATTCGAGAAAATAAAATTATTTACTAAACTTCTTCTCGGAAACTGAAACATGAGATTCTTTCGAACAGCATGGTATTGTGATGCATATATGGTAGGCCTATATTTGAAGAGAGCAAACAAGAACTTGGAAAAACTAAAAACGATTGGGAAAATTACCATAAAAAATTATTTAATTCAAAAAGAGCTATATAATTGATTATTTATTATAAGTTTCGAAGTTGCAATGCACACACATGATACGGGTGTAGACGCTTCCGTTACCAACTGAATAATTTTGAATACTACCGAGCAATTGTAAAGAAGCTCACTGTAGTCTGAAACATTTTTTTGCTCTTGAAAGATGTATTTGTTTTTCTACTTGTAAATCTCACACTGAAAAATCACCAACTCGAAAGTGTAACAGTTATACAAATATAATGGTGATATTATATAGTGTTTGTTGTATTGATGGATCATCTTCAATTATTGTGGTTATACAAGTATAGCTTAACGAACGATATAAGTAAAGAAGTTCGTATAATAAATGCCTTCTGTATGCCATGTTTAGCTATTTGTCATCTTAAAACGCAGTCTACTCTTGAATAGTGTCCCCGTGGTCTCAGCTCAAGCTATAGGTGTTAATTTGTTCCCTCTGTCATTATTATATATATACGTACAGCATGTTTATACACATCTTTATCACATCTCGTACCAAAGTTCTCGATCACCCGTCTCTCTTATAAATTAACACGGTCGGTCAGTAGTGTCGGTCCACCAATGAATATCACTGCTCCCTGTGTTAATTTATACACGAAGTGTTGACGTGAGACCATTTGTCACCCAAATGTCGCCCCACCCCTTCAATCTGAAGCACCCCCTCCGTTTTCCTCCCCTCTCACCAATCCACCGCCCACGTGGAAACCGCTAATGCGTCTTGGCACACACGATACGAGAAGGCTCATGCAAGTAGGCCATAACAAACAAAATTCAAGATTCTATATAGAGTTCGCCTACTAAACTTGTATCCACGTAAGAAGGTCGTATCTCAACATAACAAACGCAAATATCACCGTTATATATGTAATCGTATGTGGCATGTGGTATTTTTGCGGTGAAAGATTTTTCAGGCCAAGATTTATCGTTAGAAATTCAACTACATTTTTCAAAAGCGTTTTGAATGCTTGACGCAGAACCAATTTTCTCTCTCTCTCTCTCTCTCTCTCTCTCTCTCTCTATTTATATACATATATATATATATATATATATATATATATATATATATATATATATATATATATGAATATATATATATATATATATATATATATATATATATATATATATATGAATATATATATATATATATATATATATATATATATATATATATATATTTATAGGCTTACAATTCATGAAATTTTCACATTATTGTTACATGTCCTTGATTTATAGGCCTACAAATATAAAAAAACTTTACGGAAAATTTAAAATTAGTAGCCTTGCAATCGTCCATATAAATATTGTGTAGGTTCCTCCAAACAGTTTTGATCTGAAACGTTAATTGAGTTGTCCGAAATTAATACATGATTGATCCGGTTTTGAGAACATTTACTAACGTATAGAAAAATACGCTAGACCCATGTGATTATGTATTTTTCAGTATATATTGACATCAACTGCATCACAGATCAGTGTATTGATTTCACAAATAAATACTTGTTGGGGGGAAAATTATGATGTGTATAACACAGGGTAGATGTTTTTTCTCAACACTCAATTTGTCCTATGGGTATAATTAGGCCCAGGTCTAGGCCATAGCTGTTTAATATATATATATATATATATATATATATATATATATATATATATATATATATATATATATATATATATATATATATATATATATGTGTATATATATATATATATATATATATATATATATATATATATATATATTTATATATATATATTGATAAATAAATAAATATATATATATATATATATATATATATATATATAAATATATATATATATATATATATATATATATATATATATATATATATATATATATATATATATATATATATATATATATATACATATATGGTCTATATTTTTCAATAGACTTGACAAATTTGATTGTTATCTGAACAAATTTTGGCCAGTTTACTTGAATACAGCTTTCAAATATTAGTAGTGCTAGTGCAATAAGGTTATAAGAAAATAGATTATGAGAACGACGTACAAACTTGAGTGAAAACATAAACTTTCTGGCTACTATAACATTCTCAAAATCTATTCATTCCGTTATATTCACTTGGATATTCGAATTCATAGATGTATGGTATGATCGTTCCACTTTATTCGTTTGTTTATCTTGATATTCACATTCAATTCTCATATATACGACCCTCGAATTGTTCAGAATCCTCTCATTTCTCGACTCCATTTTCCACGCCATTAAATTGCAAATAAAATTGTTGTTTTAATTAACCTATATAATTGTAATCACCCATGAAAGCTCTACATCATGTTGACTGCATTCTACCTTGACTCGCACAAGTCAGCCATTAAACACTGTTCTTACTGCCAGGAATTTGACTGCTACTCTTTCCTACATCCCTGGTATACAAGCATACAGACGAAATTGGCAAATTCTTTGCGGGACATTCTTCTTCTCGCACGTTACCTTCTCTTCTCGCATTCCTCTTGGAATGAGGTGTCGGTTTGCTGTTGGGTGGGTTGGTGGGGGGGAGTGATGTAAGTGTCTTATTACGACGCCAAGCGAGGTACGTAAATGAGCCACGGCCGCGCGTCGCGACGTTCTTCCATCGCGCAACGTCGGCCGTCGTAATTGAAACGACACATCACACAAGACGTATTTCTTTACCTAAATCTCTCTCCTCTCTCTCACACACACAAATTTTCATTCTCTATATGTAGCTCTCTTCCTCTTCTTTCTCTCACTCTCTCACTCTCTCGTTGTTTTTTCTCCCTCGCTCTCTCTCTCTCTCTTTCTCTCTCTCTCTCTCTCTCTCTCTCTCTCTCTATCTATCTCGCTCTCTTCTCTCTCTCTCTCTTTCTCTCTCTCTCTCTCTCTCTCTCTCTCTCTCCTACACGCATTGTTTTGACTTAGATGGTTGTCTAGCAGAAGAGATTTATGACTCCATCAAAAGCAGAGTATCAGATATTATTACGCTCGAGTCAGGGCCTACACGCACATCTGTTATGCTCAAGTCAGGACCCATATACACACGATATTTTTATAACAATATGGCGCTACAGTGCATAATATAACGTTTTTTCTTCTTCTTATTGCATTTTGTATGCAGTTGGCTGCAATAACAAAATGGAGAATGCTTTTTGAGACAAAGAAATACATTTATTGTTCCTATTTCATACACGTCTGTCACGAACACCTGCTAGTTCTAAGTGAATTAGGAGTGAAGATTTAATAGGCCTAAACAAGAATCCATGTACACTGAATTTGTTGAATTGTTGACAAGAGAAATTGCCTTGAATGTCTGAAAATATAATAATTCGCATGGACCTGTCTGCTCAATTCAGACTGCAGACTTGTTATTCTCATCGTACATGATTAATTCGCCTACCTGGCAAGCAAGATGAATCGTATTCTTGCGTCACAGACTAAAGAGGAGCCGAGAGTGGCTCACTGAGACCAACCGTATACATAACCACATGTGATGCATCAATATGCATCTTTTCTTCTCGTCAATCTACTCGTAATGTATTTGATAAAAGCAATTTAACCGATCTGTAGGCCTATAACGGAGGTTTGTATTCTTAAAATGTTGATTATATTCATATTATACTGGTTTGCAATTAAGTTTGTAGATGGAAAGATATCATTATACTGTGGAATAACTGAAATTTCTTTGCCACCCTCGGTAGCTCGGTCAGCTGAGGCACCGCTTCAGAAACTGAAGTCACCGTTGGGCGTGAGTTTGAGTCCCGCATAAGGCAGGGGTTTTTGTAAACGTCCTTTCACTCATCATCAGATCACAATTTCATAATCACCTTCTCATTCGTACCCCCGTATAACCTAGCTGTTGGTGGGGTCGTTAAGCAAACAATAATCAATCAATCAACTGGTAATTCATCGCTCGCCCCCTTATGGTTGTACTATCGCAACTTTACCACCGTCAATTGCTTCCCTTAGTTCGCAATAGGACGGCCCTTTTCGCATTCTGATTCCAATGATCCGCGAAGTCATTACACTGATTTTTACTTTATTTCTTCGAACAAAAATTCAAAAATCAGCACTGGTTGAAGAAGAAAGAAAAGACGCCGAAGAAAACATAGTGACAGTAGGCTTACTGGCCAGCCGAAATTGTATACCGACACGACATGGCTTAGATAACGGAAGTCAACCACCCAATTCTGACGTGTCTTGGGATCCAGAAGAGCGATATGAAATCACAATTGTTATTTGTTCACTTTAGGACCATATAGACAGACTTTTCTTTGAACTGAGAGGAATACTTCAAATGACGTCATTATAGTAGTTTATACAATACAACTCCATGGTGTACGTATATCAACAGTTGTTGTGGTTCGTTACGTTAATCATCATTGATTGCCAATTGTCGTACGTGATTTTTCTAAATGACAAGAGTAAAATTAAAAATTGAATTTAATGGTATAATGCTACCGTTTATGATTATCTTACCTGTATGACGCGCATGGGCAGTCCCGTTTCCTTGGCAAGTTGTTCTCGTATGTGCCTCGTGGGTTTCGGTGTCTGTGAGAACGCCGTCTTCAGGATCTCTAACTGTTTCGCCTTGATTGTCGTCCGAGGACCCCGTCGTTTAGAACCTGAGTTACCGTCATCCGGAGACTTGTTCTCCGTCTGCGAGTCTCTCGTTTCTGGATCACCGTCCAATGAAGCTACGGAGTAAAACGTTACCAACCATTAGGATCTTGCGATTTCAAAGATATTCGATTTGTATGGCTAATTCTCTAGTGGAGTTCATGCATATTGCCACAGATAATCGAGCTGAATAGCTCGATCGAGTATCCGTGATATTGCGTATGAAAGAAATGCGTTTCAACGCGTGTGAATAAAATACGTTTGAATATGACACTCAATGGAAGAGTTCTCAATGAGCTGTATGTTGGAATATAGAAAGATGGGAGAAGACTCCTCTGGATCAGAGTTCAAATGAACTATTATTAGAGAAATTGAAAATGTTGTATACTTTCTGCATCTGATTACGAATCTTCCGTTCACCCCTATTCACACAATTCTGTCAGACTCAGAAATGTCGAAAGATGATTTTTCGTCGAGGTGGTTATATAACCGAATGGACTAGTATTCTATCGGAGACAAACTGTCAGTATAGTTGATAATTTGATATTACTCAATTAGATAAAAAATAAAGTTTCATTATTGATAATATGTCATGGTGAATATCACTCCCTGTAGATCTCTCACATATCATATTCTATAGTCACGCGATTAATAATGAACATTTAGATACTCCAATCAATTTCTCTCAACAATTACCTTGGTCTTCGGAGTCATCCTGCCCTCCTTTACTGTCCGTGTTCATTGAGACGATAGGCGTCATGTCGCCTGAGACTAAGGAGTTGTTGTTCGCCTCCGGCGTGAGGTGGCCATGGTGGTGGTGTTTACCGCCAGGCGTCGTTGCCGTCGTCGACGTGCTGTTATCGTCATCGTCCTCTTCCTCGGTGGCTGAACCGATAAGAGAGTCTGAAGACAGAAAGAAAATAACGGTTTGATTAGAAACGATGTGAATTTATTTTCCTTGCTTTATGTGGGAAAACGTGAGTACATGATTTTAGATTGCATAATATATAAAAACTGAAATATTAGTTACATTTTGGGATATATATGGGCCTTGTGAGATTATTTGTGTTTAAAAATAATGTTTTTTCAAAACAAGGATTAGGCCTACCATTCACATATTATGCCCAGAAGTGCAAGTCGAAAATGCAATACGATGAGATGGTATCTGAAGTCACATTTTGAATCAAGTAGACCAATTTTGTAGTTTGTACAAAATCTGATTTTTATTCAAAATCTCCGACTTCATAAAATTTGAAAATTTTGATCATACAGTGAGTTTTTTTTTTTTTTTTGAGGACGGTGTATCTAGATGTTGATACTAATGGAAATTAGTATCTCATAAGGATATCCTAGCTTAAAAAGATGAACATGTTTTTGTTTCATTTCGTCAGGTAAAAATATTCATTGAAATCAAGTTTTGTTATATAGGCCCTATTTGTATGAGTTTTAACCAAGGAATAATAACCAACACAAATATCACCATTGTG
Organism: Brachyptera risi; assembly: GCA_964007535.1. NCBI lineage: Eukaryota > Metazoa > Arthropoda > Insecta > Plecoptera > Taeniopterygidae > Brachyptera > Brachyptera risi. Next base: position 31,885,896 of record OZ023331.1, on the reverse strand, counting down.
TATTCAAAAACATGTCGTATTTTGGGTAGGTTACTACTATTTTTCATGGTGACTTTCACAATAATTCACAATAATTCACAATAATCTACTTATAATTATAGGCCTACAATAATGCATGATAATACAATAATTCACTATTACTTCTATGATGAGGGTCACAATAAGAAACCCAACTCCACCAATCAATGTGTTAGATATTCAAAGTTGGAGCAGGGTTGCAATAACAGACATTTTTACAATCATTTTGTAGACGACCTTTTTTTTGTGATTTCAAGTGACTAAGATGACCTACAATCGTATTAGTTATTATTATTTTAAAATTAAAGTGACGATTAACATCAGAATATCAACCGTATAGCGTTCAGACGCCTATATATGTGTCCCATGTCTTCTGTGCTTTGACACATACGCCTAAGGTGTTTCATACATTCCTCTCTCACGTAGTATATCTTTTAGCTCGCTTGTAGGCCTATACATGTTTTAGCTTTGACACATGAATATATAATTATATCCACAATGTCGTTTAATTTATTTGCTTTTCTGTCTAAACTCCTAGAATTAACGAACAGACATGCAATGTACGTTAATGACAACCCTTTCTGTGGCTACGTTTCTATCAGACGCATACACGTATATGTATGAAACTCTTGCAAACTAGAACCCTATGTGTTGTAAAGGTTGTGCTTGAATCATGGCTGACATAGCAGGTAAAGTCGGAGCAGAGAAACGTTGGAGCATAATCCATGGGTCTTACATCTTTCTTGCAGTGTAGAAAACAATATATTCTCAAATGAACATTTCAATTAATATGTAAAATTTGAAGTTTCATGACATTTTTTCTTCTGGAAATATTTAGCACTTTGTTTATTATTTCACGAGTTAACAATTTGATTCCCAACTGTCATGAGAACAGATTATACATTTGAATTCGCATAACACAAATTGCACGAAGTCTTCATTCGGCGTTTGACGTATTCTGGTCAATTAAGTTCATCCTATTGATCGCATTTCACATAATTCAAATTTTGCATAACGTGATGCATATTTTTCCTTCACCAAGTTATATTCAAAATGTATCGGTGATTAAATTTTCAGAAATAGGCCTATATCATGAAATTTCAAAAATTATTTGAGATATTATTTGGTATCTGGTTAACGAGTTTATCAGTGAATCAACTATTTTAAACATATGATAATTGTCCGGTTGATTCCTCATCTCTTTGTACGTACATGTCTGTATACTTCATGACATTTCAGCTAGATAAACGATTATCTGTGATGACATGTTGAAAGATCTTGAAAAAATGAATGTAGGCTCAACTCAACATGGATACTACACACAAGAACATGTGATCTGCACATATTAGACCTATATATCTATCTGCCCACGTAGCCTATACATTGTGTTGCCTAACAAGACAGGATATTGCAATTTGAAATTGAGAATGTATAGAGATGAAAAATAGATAATATGGGAACGTGAAGCATTATTAAAAATACATTTTTCTAAAATGAAATAATTGAATGGGAGATTTGAACCATATTTTACTTCATGAGCGATTATGATCGAATTTTAACATGCCTACGTTCTCTGAATCAGAAAATGAAACAAAAGTTAAATGGTTGATTATATCTTGGATTATAGCCATCTTATCGATGGATGAGCAACAGCGTCCCATAGTTGTATTACCATCCAGCTAAACATACTAAAAACAAAATACTTGTATTTTGTATTGTTTACTGCAATTGCTCCTCTTGAACTCTCAAACTCTTCCATACTTTGTGCTCCTCTTGCTTCTTTGCAAAGATCGTTTCACTCCCTTAATGTACTTTGGATGTCACCGCGGGAATAATTACACAACTTTCCTATACATATTGCAATACTCATTTAACATATAGTTGAATTTATAACACTTTCATGGATAAAAACAGAGGTACGTGTGCACGTAACTTTTTCGCGCAGCATTTCTTGTCTATTTTGAAGACCTCCTTACAGAAGATACATTGCACCAGTGACAAATGATAGAAAAACGTACACCACTCGATCGAGAAAACATTTCAGATCACAATAATGCGATTCACAATATAATTTGAACTTTATTCATCATAAAAAAAAATCTGAAAGATCCAACAGTTCACTCTGAGGTTTCTAAAGCTCTGGAAAGAGCTTAAACTGAGAATTATAATGAGTTGCGTATATAAAAATAGGAAACTTTGTGGCGCGGTAACTTCGCACTGGGTTACCGTGTGCATATAGTTAGAATAAGCAAGAGCTGCTTGTCCATAGCTATGATCTAAGATTATACAAACTTGATGTACGAGTATACTCATATACTGGCTTTTGAATAAAAATATTAAATGAATATTATAACGGCATTACAAACCGACTATACCAAGGTGTGTCAAAATACCATATATATTATATAAATTCATTATTATGAAATTATATTTAGTGAATAATTATGATCGTATATTATTCTAACATTGTTTCTCCGCTTCTCTGTTATCCTGTGTGTCAGTTCATACAAAGCTTTAAGCGACCGTCCCGCCCTATTCTAACCACAACCACCCGTCTGTCCCGACCCTTTACATCCTAGTGGGCTGTGGTCTAACCATAGATCTGACAGTTCTCTTCAAAACCCTTCCAGGTAAATAATAAAAAAATCTTGATATATAATATTATTATTAGAAATAAAACAAGAAATTGTTGAAAGATGTCCGAGAGTAATAGAAACTATATGGACAACGGAGTATATGAAATATTCATAAGCTGTCTCTTCCAACTCAACGCTTTGCGAGAAAGAGAGAGATGAAGAGAGGGGAGAAGAGAACGAGAGGGAGAGATGATAGAGAGAGAGTACTGTCAGGAGAGTGAAGTGTGTATACACGCCTTCAAAAGATGTGGCCAAATTATCTTATGCTAATCTTTATCAGATAACTCGTTATCGGGGAGGAAAAACTCGAAACTGTTTGTGATGAAATGCCAGATATGAGAATAAATACTCCCCTTTTTTGAGAAGGAAATCGTTCTCGAGGTGAGTTTTTATTCAACTTTTGTTTTAGTCTGGAGATGGAATATATGAATTAGTTATTAGAATTCTTTGGGATATTTCAATTAATTTTGTTGGCATCGTTCTGGATGGTGCTTGTCAAGTCAACTGTATTGAGTTGTGCGTATCCCCACCGACAACTATGGTTTTGGGGAACACACAAGAGTAAGCGTGACCTTACAGTTAGACGGTTACCATTTCCACGGGTATGAGCCAGGCCTATTCAGATAGTCTGCTTTATCGCAATATGAGCATAATGGCTGACTTTTTATATTTCATAGTAATCTTGGTGATTAATTGGCATAATATATATAGACTTCCTCAATTAGGTAACGAATTACTATAGCAATCGTTGCCATGCGATACAGCAAACTGGTGAACCAACAAATATTGTGGTTTATCACAATCAATTGGGTGGGCATTTTTGACTGTCTCTTTCAACTTGAAACAAATCGCTTAAAAGATGCGATATATTCTCGAATCGGTACATTCACAATTCGTTCCCGATGTATAGGTTACTGTTCTCACCAATCACCACAACTCAACTATACCTTATGTGATAAATTACCGCAAATTTCTTGAGAAAAGAATAATAACAATTAAACTTGTCTCACAAATATTTTTTGGAAATACATCTAACATCTGGTTCCGTAATGAATATCACAATAAGTTAAACGAAAACTGAATCAAAATCAATTTGATTCTTTCAGTGTTGTTTATGTAAAGAGTATATTCGATAAGAACTGCGAATTTGAATATATATATAGGCCTATCATCGTACTATAATTCCCGAATAACAATAATAATCAATAGTGATTTTCTGGTCAACTTGGTGATCCATCCCTCCGTTCATGTCCCTCTACAACCACCCCTATACACACTCGAGCTATTGTTGACATAAGAATGAATACTGAAGAGCAGTCACCACATCACGTCTTGTTTGTTCTTGTTTGTTCTTGTTTGTTCAGTCATTTGTCCGACACGCTTGTATGATACGTGATACTACGTGCTTTATATACTTGTAGGACTATATCCACGGGAAAGAAGATTATCTACCAACATAACAAATACAAATATCACCTTCATATTTGTATAAATGCATTTATAGCTGTGGCATTTCTGGGGTTAATAATTTGTCAGGATAATATTCAGGTTATGAATACAACTACAACTACAAAAGCGTTAAATGCTTGGAGCTTGCAGTAAGTTCCTCTATACATTTGGAGAAGATTCAACGATTATTTATATATACTTGTATCCACGAAAGATGACGGTATGGCGTACTACATATAGGCATATATATATATATATATATATATATATATAAACATATATAAGGCCCGTATTCCACCGTCATCTAATGTGAATACAAGTATATATAGGCTACCTCAATATTTTACATGACACTTTTATAAAATTCATTGAACAAAAAAAGCAGGTATTCATTAATTGATGTGTCATTGAATATGTTATGTATAGTTTTGTATTTGCGCGTATTCACTTGCGGTCACGTGAAGTTGTCGATTAGGCCGCATTAAAATGCATTCAGAAGAAAATTCACTGCATTCATTATAGGCTATACGCACTAAAACTAGAGGAAAAACTCCACGTACAAAAGATGAAACATAGTGTATCTGTTATCTGTATCATAGTGTATCATGTGTTATAGTGTATCTGTAGATTTTATTTGAATTAATATTAAAATTCATTAAAAAACATATCACGCTATACTTACATACGATTTCAATGATATGCATTTTGCCCGTCGGAAGACAGTCCATTTTTATCAATTAACATGAAAAACTTGACAAAAAATCGCTGTTTCTCAATTAGGGCTAAGAATACAACAGGGGATTAAGGGCAGTCTCATTATCACAAAGGAAATAATGTATATTAATACAAGTATTTAGGCCTCCTTATATATTTATAAAGCCGGTTTTACAAACTCTTGACTAAGCGTTAATTATCGAACTATTAGTCAAGGTGCGGAAATAACATGCGTAACCAAGGGTGCTAACCACTTACTCAGCCAACTTATAGTTTCAAGACTGACTATCAGTTCGTAAAGCCGGATATCACCAAACTGTAATTTATAGTAATTAAATCAATCAGTTTGAGGATTCGAAGATGATGATATAATTTTAAAGGTTACCATTTTTTTTTCATGACAAATTTTCCAATCAGAAACACTACATCTTTCAAAACAATTGAATACTTGAATAAGCTGCAAGTTCCTCTAGAATTATCAAAAGTTTTCAATGATTCAGTTAGTAGATTACCCTATCGTGAATTAGTCGCGTCTCTTTAAAATCTACTCCATTCTATCCATCGTTAATCTCATTGATTTCCATCTCAGCACTTCTAACGGTATGCAAGGGTAGTTGTAGACAAGGGTGCATGCGCTTCTATATAGGGAAGTGCATTCATCGATCACTATTGGACGACTGCAACTGACATCATCAGCCAATCAGGTGCGAGCTGATAAGAGCATGCGCACTGATGATTACAGATTAGATGTCGTGGTAGCGATAGCAACCATAAGAGAAGGGGGAAATGTGATAGTTGGTCTTGTGTTAGAGTGAGCGAGTATAAAAGTTCCAGTGTCTATTATATAACCTATTAGTTGGTCGATATGGCTACTTTAAATAATAATATAAATAATTACATCACTTTATTCCGGATTGGATGTTTTCAAAATATCAATAATGTTCGCTCAGTCGTACCCACAAATAACTCAATATGTTGGTGGGGTCGTTAAGGAGAGAATGATGATCATCAGAAATATCAAATTCTTGTTTCAATATGACTTTGAAAGCACGTTATGTAGTTTTATGCAGATTTTTTTCATTTTACAGAATTTTTAGTAACGAAACAAAACATTATTTTATCTATTCTACCGGAAAACTTTCCCCCGACCAACTCCTCTCTCTCTCTCTCTCTCTCTCTCTCTCTCTCTCTCTCTCTCTCACACACACACACACACACACACACACACACACTGCCGCAATACACGCTTGCCAGTTGCCGCATGCATTATAATATATGCGTACTCCGTTATTAGCTCTGAACCAATTAGCGTGGCTTATTACCATGCATACACCACGTCACCGCCGAGGATTAGCCGAGGATTTAAAACAGACTTTTTAATACCGTCTGTCGTTCTAATGTTTTAACCCAGTCAGTTAGGCAGTGTGGTGTACGTATGTGCTTTACGGGCTTGCATATTCACACATTGCGATGGGGTGTTATTAATCGGTAGATGGTTGAACTTGCTTCGGAATGAAAATAAATGTACTTTTTTTTTAGAGGGTATTCAGAAGTGTTTTAATTTTTTAACAGTGTTTTATTCGAATAATGGGTGGTAAGTAGATATAGGCCCTACCTACTACATGCACACTACGTCATTTCATTACGCTTTATATCGTCGCATAGCGTACGTTTTTTTTCTAGTAATATAGACCTTCATCCGCCAATTATTAATATGAAAAGACGAGAATTCAGATGTTTTTGAAGAACCGTTGTTCCCCATTTAATTGAACGAAATTGCTAAGGGATAGCAAATAAACAACTTATTTAATTCTCTTTATTACAACTTATTATTTTTTATTATTCACGCTCATTGTTCTTTTCTTTTCATTCGAGTGTCAATGTGATTGAAGAATCTTCCTTGTTTAGTTTTAGATACTATTTGTAATTCTGTTAATAATAAGTGTTTTGTTATAATGATAAATGTTGAATGAAAAAAAAAATAGCACCAGTTTCTTCGGAAGAAGGTCAAGAATAATTAAGCATCCATATATTCACAATTACATTGAATAATTGAAACAATGCTAACAATTGATAAATAATGGCCATTTCAAATGAACTCAAAAAGGAATGGTTTGCATTTTTCATTTTTGAATGTTGTAGGCCTATGTTGTACGAAAATATTTGAAATAATATTAGATTTTTAAATGTGAGCATATAATAAAGATGGAAACCTATGAAGGGATTCAAATGTCTACAATAATATTTCGTTCAATCACAATGTTTTATAGAGCATAGCCAATCAACTGCGTATTTGATCGATTCCAGGGTATTTAATCTTCTAGCAATTATAGAAGAAATCAATCTTATGGAAAACATATATGATTTTTTTCTGATTAATGTGTATTAAGATGTTTACATGGTTGAAACTTAATTGTAAGCCTTTACTTCAAGCTCATATATGAAGTGGAAGTAATTTGAGAGAATCAGATACATACTATATTTAATTAAGCGTGAACATTGATCAAGTGTATATAAGTCAGTCACAATTCTCGCTGCACGTACAGAAATAAAGGAAATGCACGTATTTGTGTTATGTAAGTCTGTCAGACCATCATCCATGCCTGTCATCCATTTGAATAGAAAAACGGATAAACAAAAAATAAAACATAAAAACATATCTTTATACATTCTCGTGTATATAAGCTTATAAGAAATAAAAATAAAAACATGGATCAGAACTTGAAAAACAGTTTTCTCAAATAAAAAATAAGTTCGTTTAATATGTGGTAATAGTATTGAAGGGCGTTATATTATTGATGCATTATATTATCATGAAATTATATGTAAAGACTATTTTATTTTATAGGCCAGCTATTATCATTCTCAAATCAAAATTAAAAATATTACGTTATAATACAAATACGGGAACTTGTAAGATTATTTATTAAAATATTTGTCATGGCTTATAAAAACATTGTCGTTATACTTTGACGCCATTGAGTGCGCCACTGAAAATATTGATAATGTCAATGGATTTTGAGCTTTGAACTTTTCGAAGTCATTCAAAAATAGACTGAAGACAAGACTTTCAGCCAAGGTCTCGCGATAAGATTATTCCAAGAAAAATGAGCGATTTAAATTACACCACCGCCTTTTAAATCACACCTCTACAGTTGTGGTAGTGCAACGCAGGAGGACCGTACTTTACAGCATGTATATTGTTAATTTCTGCCACCTCTAGCGCTACTTGTACCAAGCTGAGTGCATATATCTTTTTCATAAGTTGTTAAGCTTATGGTCTACGTGAAACCTGTTGATCACTACCCTGTGGTTCAGAAATGCAAGACCATCACAATAGGGTTTGTGTAGACATGGGTGAGAAGAGGCTGGTATAAGAAAAAGATAAAAGCCAGCCTCCTACCTTATACACAGTACAATACGAGGTGACAATTGTATGTTATTAAGATCTTCTTTTGATCGTGTTTATTCAGCTTCGAGGTGTAAGAGAAGTGAGGAGGGAGAGGTAGAGCAATAAGACCACCCCTAAGTAAAGTTCATTTGTATAGTAGAAGGAAAAGATTATTTTAAAATGTCCTCTTTGAAGTTCATGTAATCTTTCAGCGAAAATTTGAGACCAGACAAGAATACATGCTACCCAATGTATGACATGTAAATAAAATCTATTACTGTCTTGATTTTATTGATGAATTATGAACTGCATTACAGTAATAGTGATGAGAGAAAATTCAAGAACCTTAGTTGAGTGTTAATCTGCTGGCTATTAGTTAAAGGTACAAAAATAACATCTGTAACCAAGGGTGATAACAAGTTGACCCGCCAACTATTGCTTAAACAATGCAATAACTATCATTTAGTGAAACTTGGCCCAATTCAGTAATAAACTGTGTATTATATTGATGTAATTTCACATTGACATTTAATATTGATATCATGTTAGTCTACGTGTGATATTGATGTATAACAAGAACGTTGTTACAGTTTATCTAGCCTCCGTCGGTCTCAGACCATGTGAAAAATATGCCTCAAAATCGAATAAACTCATTTCAATATTTATTGATCCTGAAATTTGAAAAAAATGTGAACAATTGATTGTCTCATAATAATGGAGAGAGAACGTATCCTACTAACTTCTAATTCTGACTTGAATTTTATAATTTGTAACCCTATTATTGAAATATCAACATCATTATTGTATCCATACAAATTCTGCGCATGATTCTTCACATGGAAACGTATATACGTTTGATACTTTTCTCATTATATACCTGGTCATATATATATATATATATATATATATATATATATATATATATATATATATATATATATATATATATATATATATATATATATATATATATATATATATGACACAACTTATCCAAGGTTTAATTTCATTTGTCGTTTTGAACATTTTACTTCAATTTCAAAAAAACAGTTTGCCGTAATTCGTGAGAAACGATTCGTATATTTTTGCGAATACTCATCTAAAGTACCACCGCGCAATTTTCGAAAGGAAATCCCAATTTATATTCACATAAAGTTCTTGAAATTGAAATTCTGCAAGACATCTTGTTGATTTGTTGTTGATCTTCTAGAACCACGTTACTATGACAACAAACAAACATGCGCCTCTTTAAGTTGAAATCGACATGTCACTTGGTTTTCACACATATCAGAGTATCTACCTTGTGATGGTACAGCGTCCTACCACTTAATAGTTGAATATTAAAATAATATTATAATTATAGTCATGTCATATTTCGTGTTTTTCAGTATGTTTCATTTCGAACATTTTGATGTTCGAACTAAATTTTTTTCATGTCTTCAGTGCTATAAATGTGAATAATTGTGTGGGTGAATATATATATATATATATATATATATATATATATATATATATATATATATATATATATATATATATATATATATATATATATATATATATATGTAGCAATTATGCTACAGATTAGGGCAAACAACTGTAATCGACATGAAATATATGGATGAAATGAATTTGGCAGGTTGTTTTATAAAATTGATAATTTATGCATGAATTAAGTTTCACTCACAATCCCCATATATAGGCCCACTCATAGTAACGTCAGGTTCAAGTATTGATAAAATTAATGGTTCCACCTGAACCATTTATTATATTCATGATACAAAGATTCGTGATTCCCTATTTTGTCAGCTTGAATAAGGCGTACGGTATAGCAATGATCTGCTCTTTAACCATCTTTAGGCTAATATTTAACCGTAGACGTCAATCGTATTCTCTATGATTCTACCAAGATTCCTAAATACTAATTTACATTATTTCAATAATAAATACGCTGATAATCCAATTGTATAAAAGAATTGTCGATTTTTCTTTCGAGACCTTGTATGTTCTAAAATGATATGAAGCATGTATGTGATATATATATATATATATATATATATATATATATATATATATATATATATATATATATATATATATATATATATTATCAGAAGTTCTTAAAAATTCGAGTCAAATATGATTCTATAATAAATAGTTTTGTGAGGAACTGTTGATGAACTTGACTCAGTAAATCAATACATACCTTCATATGTATACAAAAAATGTAAGTAATTTAATTGCGTGAGAAAAAAACACAAGCACAATATGAACTGTACTTGATCAAATGTTTCACTAATTTTGAACTATTTTACAGATGATAACTCATTAATGATTATGTTGATATACAGTTTATTCAAATTTATCTACACATTGAATAAAACGTAAAATCTATTACAGACGCGCGTCTGCCATTGAAAGATGATGAAAAATTATGATACTCCAAAATGACTCACAGCAACACCATCAATAACAACAACAGTAACAACAACAACAAAAGTTAGCTAACTCATGTATTTGGATTATCTTAAGTTTCAAATTCGTAGAAGTATTAAATACAACTTATGTATTCGTATAAACCCACCATGGTTTTCTTCTTTATATATTGTACTATCTATAACTCTATCATGATATGGCTCGCGTGTATACTAAAGTCTTTTCCATGCCACTATATGCACACCACATCTTATAATCCTATAGGCCATTATGTTTTCGCCATTACCGTAGTGTGATCCTTTGCGCGCGCATTAGACTAGCCGCCATTAATGAGGTGTAGATATTGTCAGCAAACGTCAGTTTGTTCACAAAGCCAATATGGCGGCGCCCATGAATGAGCGCGTAAAATCCCCTGTAGCCAAGATAGAGAATATAATCTTGAACAATGCCTGCATGAAACATACTGTAGCTGCTTGTAGGACTCTATATCACTCACTGCGGGTCTATAGGAGGCAGTGATGCAAATAAGCCTGTACCACGGTCTTCGTGATGTCAATCAAAGCAAAGCACAAACGCACACACATAGAAACACACACCTGCATTATAACCATGGTTACACACGTCCACTCAGGCTATACGCTAGATATACTTGCACCCACAAAAGAAGAATGTCGTCTGATAAAAAAAATGAATCCAAATTCAACCGTCATATTTTGGTTGGAGTGGTAGTTTTAGAGTAGATGTACATACTATGATATTTTCTAGTACGAAGTTTATTTTGAGAAAAGTGAGCAAAGTTTACCTAACCATGTCTCAATGCCTTGCGTTCATTCCATTATAGTTGTAAATAATTATAAATACACACTCTGTCCACAGTTTTTCAAATGATCAAATATAACCGATCGAACCACTATGTATATATGTGTTTTGGTAATTTTCGGTGAATATTTCGCCCCCCCCCCCCCCCCCCCTTAAAAAAAAAACTTTCTATATAGCAATTTTATTCAGTTTGGATTTTTGGATGAAATACCCACCGGTATTTTCGGGACGGATAACACTTATCTGTTATCAAACATGAGAAAGTTGAAGATACGACATTACATGGTGACGTGATCACTTAAGACAGGCACAACGTGGAGAAATTAAGCCTCTGATTACTTTTTGATTCGGAGGTCAATATAAACCATATAATTTAGCCAAATTTCAAACCATATATTATGTGCAAGTAAAGTCGACATTTCAAGCCAAAAATCGAGGAATTCCAAAGCAGGCCTATAGTATGCTTTTTATACCCGTTTTTAGCTACAACTTCACTTTATGAACATAACTAACTGCATATATAATATGTAAATGAGCACAAGTGTTTCTTTGTTGAATTTTGAGTTAGTTGACTCAATGAATATTATCAATATTGTTCGAACATTTGAGTCATATATATATATATATATATATATATATATATATATATATATATATATATATATATATATACATATATGTATATATATATATATATATATATATATATATATATATATATATATATATATATATATATACATATATATACATATATATATTTTATCATGAATATATATTACGATGTCATTTCTGCTACCTCCGAGCAAACTTATTTTGATTTTATGATTTGTATGGTGACCAGTAACAACCTAAATTTCACTGTGAAAGCTCTTTCTACTTACTTCTACGTCCAAAAGAGCGATCAATTCTGTTTGAAATTCTATTTTAGATTACTCCTTAAGGAATGTAGATATCACTTCAATATTTAATTATTTGCCTTTCTTTCTAATTTCGCATGCCTTTACCAATCATTGTTAACACTTGTTCATACGCTTCACAAACGTTTCTATTTAGACTTGAACAAACGACGCCAGAATCTGTCATATTGTCGTCCAAAAGTTGCCGTGATTCGCCATACACGGAGGTCTATAGGAGACCGTGGCGGCATGTTCTGTGCGATAAGAGGACACACTTAGAGGGCAGTGAACGCGTGCTTGGACACAAGATGGGGGGCCCATCACTCTTTCGACAAGTCAAAATAAGAGCGAGAAGGGATTATAGATTTTACGGTAGACTGATTTGTTGGAGCAGAATCCTTTCAGTGGTTGTCTCTGAGCAAATACCTCCGTTTCAGTGCACACGGTCCGATGCGGAACTGTTACAATGCAATGAGAACAGAAGTTTTTGGATTCAAGTGCGATGTTTTTGAAAATTTCTATAGAAGAACAAATATGTAGGAAGCTTTTATTGAAAAAGAAGAACAATTTGAGCGTAGTATAGTACGCAGTAGTGTAGCACAGTAGTTTAATCTGGTACTTAAAAGACGCTGATGTTTCAGAAATTCAATGACTATATAGCGAGACAAGGTAGGGTTGTCATGTTTAATTCTATAGTTTAGAATTTAAAAATATCAATTCCCAATATTTTTGTATCGGTGTCAATAGTGATACTTATATCAACTCTCGTATTCATATATGTTATGGGTATTTCTTCAGCAAGTAAAGATGTAATCTCCAGAAACGTACTCATATATATTTCTATCATATATAAAATGCATAATCATTTTCACATTAACATTCATATATCATTATATTCATTAGGCATAATATACTCTCTTTATATCCTCACGAGTTTTCTTTAAGCCTTCTGATAAGTATAGAATTTCTCATGGAAACAGAATGAAGCAATTTCTCGAAAATTCCTATATAGAATTTCATTCCACATACAGAGGTGTGGTACACGATCGCCCTTGTGGTACACGATCGCCCTTGTGGTACACGATCGCCCTTGTGGTACACGATCGCCCTTGTGGTACACGATCGCCCTTGTGGTACCCCGTCCAAGTTATTTCAAGCCGAGATGTTAAAAACAACAAGTTTCAAATTCACGCGTCAATTTTCAGCTCTTCAACCTCTATAAACAATTACTATAGGCTTACATTCGAAGAAAACAATTATGAATATCGTAATTTCCCACCACATTTACGTTATCACCACTACGTCATCTATATCGTTTCCCTCCTGATTACCATATACCGACCATAAGGTGTGGGAATCACCGTATTCTAGATCTTATTACCAGATATCTTCTCGTACTCCTCGATGCAACTAGTGGCGTTTTGTTCGGATAAGTACTCGATATAATTAATGTAATGAGTATGAAGACACGGGCTCATGACGTCATGGTCTGTCATCGCGCTGTGCCTTTAATACCGTGTGATACCGACCGTGCATGGCACTCATACTGTGGCCAGCAAGCTGTATTCAATGCGTGGGTAAGACAGTGATAGGCTGTATGCATCGGAGCGTAGAGAGAACATGAATTGACGGTTAAAGATGTCTTTACGTCGAAATATTCCAGTTATCAAGAATGAAAAAATGTTTTGAACAAAAGAGTTAACACGGATGGATATAAATATATCAAATAAATATATGGATTTGCTTTTATAAATAGGCCTACAGAAGCACGAAATAGAATATTTTCTTGTTGAAGGGTCTTGAAAATGAAAATTATGCCTCAGCGCAAACTAGAATAATAAAAATGATATGCCCACATGGATAGGCGTAATATACAAACATATAAGTTACAAAACAGGCTGAATTGAAGTTGGTTACATAGCCTATCAGTTGTATAGGTCGGATCAATCAGAAAATATTTTCTTTCTCTATTTCTCCCTCTATCTCTCTACCTGTCTTTCCAACTCTAACTCTTTATTTCTCTCTTGTTTGATTTAGTACTTTTAGAAAAAAATGAAATGACATGAAAGTGTGTCCACATTGACATAAAAATATGAGAATTAGGTTGGAAAAAGTAATAAATTGCATCCAATTATACTTCAGAGAGAGAAAGATGTCATCGCATTGTAGCAGCTGTTTTGTTCGTAGCACTTGGTTGTAATCTCAGAATCTTACAACATGCTCTAGGCTTTCCAAGGATTGAAAATAATGATGAAAAAAAATGAATGACTGTAAATTATTTCTACTTAATAAATAATTATCATAATTACCATTTGACGCAATTAAATTAATCGTATTTTAAGCGGTTCATGTGTAGCGTCTGAATCTGTGAAATTCAATTAAATGTATATAATTGTATTCTTTTCAATTATAGTTTCTTCTTTGTTGATTGTTTTTGTGAAATTGTCTCTGGTGTAAGGTGAAGGACAATTTAAACGTATTAATTTATAATTACTTTGAGAATAAAAACGCTTTTGTATCTTTCAAATCTTATGTATAATTTTAATTATCAATTGTGATGGAGCTATACATATACGTTATAAAGACGTGAATATAATAAGAATTAATTCGATTCACTTTAAAGTTAAGATTGTGTATTTGTAAATATTTTCAAGAGTAGGCTCATAATAAGGATTGAAGTGATGTTTACTCATATAAATGTTATATACTACTTTATAGTCTATGTATCCATCTAATTAATATAATCTATGTGATACTGATATGCCAAGATCGCCTTTGTGGTGGCCTGCCCAAACAATCCTACCTTTCATCCTTAGCCTCAAGTGGGAACAATATTTGTTTTTAACAATTTCAAATGTTGAGAAGAGAAAAAAATCCATGAAATATCAAATCATATAAAAATATGTAAACTATAGTAGTGTTCAAAATTTCAATTTTGTACACATTTTGTTGTATGCAATGCAACTTTAATGTGGTATATTGACTTTTATTCAAGGTCCACTCCATGCTGTTTTAATGATATATCTCATCCGAACGATCCTACTTTGTCATTTTTGGAATTAACAATGACTTTATTTCAAGTTTTATGTATAGTGATGATAAAAAGTGCTCTTTAATTTTTTGGTCATCTGTATAATAATATACAAAGAACCTAAAGTCCATATTTATTGACAGCCCATTACGGCACAAGATATTTACTGTTGCTTCACAAATTATACCAATGATAGAAACACAATTTATTGCAAATTATGGCTGGGTCGGAATGGTCAAGCTTATTTCGGGTTGTGTTTTTCCATGAATTATGTAAGAGGTCTATGGGTGTAACTTAAGGGGACTCAATCGTTCCAAATGTGATTCGAATTAATGGGATGAAATTATTTTCAATTGTTCAAAATTGGAAGAATTTTTGTGGTGTATTTTTATAATGTAATTTGAACAAAATAATCATTTATAATGGCGTTTAAAATATCTTAGCTCAGAAAAATTTCGGATTGCCAAGTTTTATTTATTTTCAATTTTTTTTCTCCGTTTCGTATCTTTCTTGAAGACCGATACATTTCAAAACAATTTGGTCATTACAAATATATTTTCATTTCATTTTCATCTTGAAAAATAGAATTCATTTTCATTAATATCGAAAACTCGACACAACGCGATAGTTCTCAATTATGGCATGTCATATGGTAGGATCGTTTCGACGGGGCACCACATGTGCAATCTTGACACCCGAAAGAAAATAATCAATTAAAGACCTATAATGTGAGGACTCAACTTATTATTTTTCACCAAACTAATTCATACAGCTGACTTAATTGAGAATGGAATTGGCAATCTTAATGGTAGAACCATTTTATATTATTACATAAAATGGAAATGGAGAACAATATTAATAAATTAAGTTGAAAGTTGAAACATATCAAACTGTAAATATTATAGTAGGCATATAATATTTCATATTGAATTATTCATATTATAATTTTTAGAGTGGGCATATATTTTATTGTTTTTTTCTTACATACTGTTTCAAGATAGGTGTCGTGTTTTTGACCAAATTAAAATTTAAATGTCATGAACATTTTTTTTTAAATACCACAAAAAATCTTCGCCAAATGTCTAGCTCTCATGCGCTCTTAAAAGCCATTGTATAGTGTGCAGCTATCTATCACTGGGAGGATATGGGTGTGTAGGTGTATGTTTTAAGCCCATGTATCGAAGGTTGTTCATGCTATTCATCACTAGAGGCCAGGCCCATCGCGCGCAGCTGGACAGGTTAGGTTAGGTGCTACCAACTAAAGAACATGGCGGTATACACCTTGATGACCGCGTAGAGCTGTTTTAATTACGTCATAGGTTTTTAACTGATGCACGGGAGGATTTAGTTTTGATTAGGTACGTTGTATCGAATAATAATAGACCACGGACATAGCGGTTCTTATTATTGAACGTGACAGAATATAGCCACATTTGGTGGAGTTGAAAATGCCATAGTGTATTTATTTGTTTTTTATCACATGATGCTGAAGAAAAAGAGGAAGAGGTTTAATCAATGATTTTTTTTCTTTTTTTTTGTAACAGTGACTGTAACGTCCCATGTAACAGCCATGTAACGTGCTCGTTTTATTTGCCCTTTCATATCTAAATTTTCAACTATTCTATCAGTGCAACAATTTTGTGTATAATTTTTAAGAACATCGAATTTTGTAATTGCTGTTTAAAATGAAATGTCGGTATAGTATACGAATTGTTTTGATTCTTTGTAATTTTTAATATCGTAAAGTAGGGAGAAAGTGATTGGGTCAGTTGAAAAACATATAGCAAGCTGTTCCGATGGAAAACCGCAAGAGCGATTTTTCCACTCTGGAGGAAATTATTGATTATAACTAATAATGGTTATACTAACTGACATAAATAATAAATATTCGGAACTTGGATTTTTAAAAAATCATTATAATATTCCATTCTATTATAATATTATTATAGAATCGAAGAGAATACCCAAGAGAGAATTGGAAAGAGTATATTAGAGTGCACAAGAAAAGCTGAAAGACCGAGAGGAAGATGGAGGCACCAGATAAGTAAAAGCGTGAGGAGAAGAGAAGGTGTATGGGAAGATGTGGAAAAGGAAATATTGTGGGAAGAACGAAAAACAAGGCGAATATTAGTGGAGATGGAAGAAGAAAGTGAAGAAGAGAATGAAGACGAGGAAGATGATACGACAGAACTGGTCAGCCGGTATCATTTGAGAGGCCCCAGATGAATGGTGCTAAATCAACACCTCCCGACCTGTCGTGTTGGAACCGGGCGTTCGATATTCATATTTTATAGTATTTCCCACTAGTTAATATCGAGCCGTATTTAATTGGAAGGTTATCGGGGAACAAAATAACAATCGACATCGACAACTTGACAAACAAAGTATAGTTGTTCCTGAATTAGGGTTGAAGATAACTGACTATATAGGTACGAACGGTGAAACACAGAGGTGATTTTGCAATCCCGAATGTAATAATTAATTATTATATATAAACTATTTACCTAATAGTAATGTAATGAGTTTAATATAGTGGACAAGTGAAGTAGACCTATAAGCATAGATGAAGGCGGAGTGACTCTCGACTAACTAGTCAAGTGTGATGAGTTCCCACATCAGGATTCAAATAACTTCGAGTGCAAATACAATAAATGATGAACTTGATCGGAGACAATACGTGAATTGAAGGCGGATAACTCTCGGTGCATCCTGTACAGTATCGAACAAAATGTAGGCACATTTGCATGTTACACATACGCCTAATCACAATCTAGACCAATACCATTTATAAATGAATTTGTGAAAATCTCAACTCTTTGTGAACCAATTTTAATCCCGATTAATTGGATAAATTCACTTCGAATGTGTTTGATATACTCAATGGTGAAACTTTGATAATATATATATAGGCATACCAAATTTTAGATATAGACCTATGTTATAAATGACCCAAGTTCATTCATTAGAACCTCAAATAAATATATAGGATTAAAGACAAACATGAATGAACAATTGAAATACTACTCTGAAAAGAACAATAAAACTTCACTATATATAATCATACTTGAAGCGTTAAACCTACTTGGACTATTCAATCAAGAAATTAAATTCGTTATAAGACATTTAAGAAATGAAAACTATCATACACCACTATAATAAGTTATAGATTAATTTGTTATCAATTTTATGTCCAACCCTTCAAGATTTTGTCAATGTTCTCTTGCTCTCTTACCATAAGTTTCTTAACGGTTTGGTTCAGTATAGCCTATTATCATTACGTATAGTTGAGGAAGTTATGAGGTATAGTTATGAAAAATCACAATTTGTTTACTGTCAATTGGATCGAGTAAGAAATGTTACTCTGTGGATAACTATTTGATTGAACTTTATACTCTTGGTCTTTAAAACACCAACTCGTAATTTCAAGTTTTAATTTCAATGTTCATACATCGAACGATTATTTTCGCATTGGTAAAATTGATTCAAAATCGACGTAGCCTATATCATTCAACAACTATTCAATGTTTCATAACCCATTGTAGCTCAAACTTTTTTTCGAAACATATTGCAATAGAAGATAGGATGAAAAACGCATTAAGAATCTTGTTTTCCAGCTTCCAAATTGAGATCGAATTATATGTGTAAGATGGTAGTACCAACTTACACCGATTACAATAACTCGACTCTATATAAGGTATAATCCTTTGTTTTGACGCCCGGCCACCCCACATGGACACAGGTGTACCAACCTACTCCCACCAAACATAAAGAAACACAGTCTATGATGAAGTAGAAACACAACTAAACTAGATCATCTCGTGAATAACAGTCAAGGTCAACACCGATTGGAACAATTAATCAATATTCTAATCGGTTTGAAACATCAGTATTTCATTCTTCATTTCATACCTTTTTCTTTTTGTTTTGTTATTGTTAGGTTGGTGGTTGTGTGGCTCCCCCCGTAGTTCTTTCAACATGGTGTGAAAACAAAGGTATAGTGTTTTACTAGTAGCCCCCACACTGTTCTTCCCCTTCTCCTTTATACCCCTCACCCCCCTCCACCACCAATATGAATAATGGTACATGACTGGACTATGGAGATGCAACATATTTTGTTCTCTTTAAGAGATCCATTTTGTATTAAATTAACATATAGAAATTTGTTGTTTGAATTTGTTGTTTCATTTTGAGACTAATTTGATAGTTTTAGGTGGTATGATTATTTTATAAGTTAATTTTCAAAGCTATTAATCAATGCATGAATCTGCTGAAAATACAGTGGGCCCACTGTGCTAAGTGATTTTGAGTTATTTTGTAATGTTTCAAAAATACCAATAAAAACTCTGTCTAACTAATTGTTAATTAACAACAATATAACTGTAATTTTTGTACAAACTTGTGCAGCTATTTTGAAATTAATCAACTCTAACGGATCTTCATACAAACTTCAATCCAAGTATAATTATGTATATTTATAACGATTTATTAAAGACCCATACTGATCAGTTGTATTTAAAATTGATTCATTTCGAATGTATTCAAATGTATTTTTCCTTTCGTCAATTCAAATTGCACTACTTGTTTCTTATGAACAGTAGCAGAACATGATACACACACAGAAAACATTTCATTGGTGTAGTGGGAAATTAGAAATACAATGACATTTTTTTGAATCTTACTTTCAAGATTTTAGACTTTTAGCGTATCAATTGAGAAGCACGCCCTGATTGTCATGTATGGTCGACCCATGTGCAGCTGATTAATAAAATTATCATATGAAACAATCACATAATTCAATAACACCTCATTAGGCTATAGTTTGTGTGCATATAGCTTAGAACCAACTTACTTTGAAAAGTAACAAATATCCATATAAAATAATAATTGGACATAAAAATAAGATGTTAATATTTCAAATAGGCCTAGGCCTATACATAGAACAATAATATTTCAATTGTTTACATAGGCGATTTTAATGACTTCTCTGTAGCGAATTATGCCCTTAAAATTGCTTAAATTCGTTCCGCTTGATTGCGTTAATTGTTTTTCATCGCACATAGGCCTATATACGCGTCATAAGTATGGTATAGGCCTACACAGTAATAACTCAAATGACAAAGAGCTGTTAAAATATAATATTCTATGCTGCTTGCTGGTTCGTTCATATTATTTTGAATATCAACTTGAAGTAATTATAAGTAACAACTATGAACAGGTTAATAGCATGATTAAGTCGTTAATTGTACATGGTTCGATTGATATCGAGTTATTGTGATTTATGAGCAAACGATGTATTGTGGTTGAGTTTAATAAGATATTAATATGTTGATACGATTGATGCACTGTTGGGGAAATACCAAATAATCCATCAATTGATATAAATATATATCCGGGCCCTAAGCCCCTAACTGTATAGGCATGTATAATAATCAGTGTATCAAGATTTTAAACCAATTTGAAAAAATGTTTGAAAATATTAATCATAAACAAAAATATTAACCATCGAAAGTTATATCAGTTACAGGATATTTCCACATTTTCTCATTGGTAAATGTTTTTCTGTCAATTTTTTTTTTAAATATCCATCAATTTGACGATTTTTTTTTTTTTTGGTATTTCATAGAACTGAATAGAACTGAGGAGTGAGGGAAATTATTAATCACTATATGGTAACGGAATATGCTATATACGAGAATTAAAAAAAAGGAATGCTAATTTATAAAATATAACAATATAACTGAAATAAAACAAATAACAAGTTCAGGAAAACATAAAGTTTTTAAACACTCTCGTCTAACAGGTTGCAGCTCGGAGACATGCAGTGTGATAATTTAAACAAAGAATTAAAATGAAAAAAATAAAGACATCAGTTTGTTGGAATGAACAAAGTTTTGGCAATATACAAACGTAGAACTGATAATGATGTAACAGCAGCTCACGGATTATGAAAAAAAGCGGTTAAAACGGTTTAAAATAGAGATGTTGGGAATATACATGACTGCGATAGCACTTGAACTTCTTGAAGCCAATATGTTGCGAACTTTCTAACTGTAAATTCCCGATACAAGTTGAAATATCTAATTTTCTATCATGGTACGTAACCGCCAACACAACACTAGGCCTATAACGAATCACAACGTTGGTGCACTGTGTATATAACCTGAGTTAAATGTCGTTCTACTACATGTGTTATGCAGAACATTGAGAGGGAGATAATCTCTATAAGACGCGCTAGAAGCTGTATTATATAATCAAGCTCTTGCATCTCTCTCGCGTGCAGAAACTGCAAGACTCTTTTGTATCTCGCTCGCGTGACGTAGACATATCAGCTTATGTATGCGATATCTACTTGCATTGAACGTCTGTTACTTTGGTTGATGTGCCAAAATATGTTAAGGGCTATTTTTACAATTGCATTTGCATTATATTCAAACGTTCCACGTTTACTTATGAGATTTATAGGACTATTCATAATGAAATATCACTACCCACAATCAGGGGTCTATAATGAGTGAATATGGAATTATGAAACACACACACTCACACACACATATATATATATATATGTATATATATATATATATATATATATATATATATATATATATATATATATGATTACTGTTTGCTTAACGACTCCACCAACAGCTAGGTTATACGAGGGTACGAATGAGCAGGTGATTATGAAACTATGATGTGATGATAATTGAAAGAACGTTCACAAAAACCCATGCCTTATTCGGGACTCGAACCCACGCCCAACGGTGACTTCAGTTTCTGAAGCGGTGCCTCAGCTGACCAAGCTACCGAGAGTGGCATATATATATATATATATATATATATATATATATATATATATATATATATATATATATATATATATATATATATATATATAAATATATATATTATGATTCATAATTCCAACTCAAAATGAGTGAGATTATCAATATAAATGTATAGCTCGGGTGTGGAAAGCATGGGATGGCACCACTCATATGAATTGTATTTTCATATGAATTTCACTCATTATTGTTCTTTTCTATACTATAATCTCACAAATAACCACCATTTCAAGAAATTGTGTTGTCAGAAATCATATTTATTTCATCATAATCATGAGAAATCATCTTTATTCGTATTCGCAGTTCTATAATATGCCTGTAAAAGAAAGAAACATACCGGTACGTATGTTTTATGAGACGAATTGAATGACTTGCAAGGCATATCGGTCCTGCACACTTTACTAACTTGACTGTTAATTGTTTTACCAATGTAACAGACTATAAATATATCGACGTTTTAATCTGTTAGTTTGGTGGACTATCACCAATGTTATAATGTGTGTATGTCTGCGTCTACATTATTTGTCATGCAATCGGCCTACTGTTTGTATAATAATTATATGTCCTATCAGAAACAGGTCGGCATACCAACGAACATTAAGCCTGTATTGATTTGTTTATCAGCTCTATTCACTTCATATTTCATTCACTCGAGCTGTCCTGTCCCCACCACCTCTCCCCCTAAAACCCACTCAATAACACTAGAGCCTCTTAAAACACAGTTATTGAATTTATATATTCACGGCGGGTGAACAAGGGAGGAGGGGGGATAGGGGGAAATGAAATCACGTTATCAAACTCCGGAAATCGAAATAAATATACAAAACTAACCAATCTCTCTCGATCCCTTTTCCCCAATCCTTTTCCAAATACACTATCCTATGGAAGTACGCCAACAAACGCGGAAAACGTTTTCGTGATTCGATTCGATATACATCATCGACATAGAAATCGAGTTATATATTCTCTTTTGTCGAATAATATTTCCATAGATGTCGCTGGCATCGATGCACAGCGGGGGACAGAAAGACCTACCCTTCACTTCTATATACCCCGGAGGGGTTGATTGCTTTCCAGCCTTTTAGATGAGAAAACAATTACTTTTGGTAATTGCAGATCAACGTGGGTCAATATTTAGTCTCTCTCTCTCTCTCACTCTCTCTGACTCGTCTGTGATCTGGAAAGCATGGTTGTTTGGTTATGATGGGTGGGGAGGAGGGGGGAAGGGGCGCCTCAAGGGTCATGATTGTGATGAGTTAAGGGAGAACGTACACTTTGTGCGCCTGCAGTTGGCGGGATAGGCAATGCGATGGACGTGAATGAAAACATGCGGGGTACGATCACAATATACTGATGCGGGTGATTGAAGTTATAGTTGGATGTGAATTAGATTCTATATGTACAAAATACAAATCGCTTGTGGTATGTGTATTGTTTGAAATATTGAATATTGTTTCGTTTTTTAGAAATTCGATTTCAGAATTGAATAATAATTTCAGATCTACTAGACCTACACGCTATTGAAACATGGGATTGTAATGCAAAATTTGAGTCAGAAAGCGTTACCCAATTCTGATGAATGTAACATAATGCGTGGTTAAAACAGAACATTTTTTTGTGAATTTAGGTGAATAGAGTCAGACAACCTAGCTGTATATATGAACGAATTATTGAAAGAAGAAAGCGATTGCTAGTGGAACTTATGTTAAGGGAAGAGCACAATGATCCACAGGCACAGACAATGGCCTGTCACAGGACAGGCAGATCCACAGTAGACCTAATCTTTGCTGTGAGACAACTGAATGTTGGAAAGAAGGTGGAACGAGGGAAGACATGGCTTTCCTAGACTTGGAAGAGACATTTGATCATCTTCCTAGAGAATTGGTGTGGGAGAATCTCAGAGCAAAGAGGATAGTTGTAGGGATGATGGACCGTGTGAAGAGTTTGTATTATGAATGCAAGGCTTTGGTGAAAACAAATGGAGGCACGATAGAGTGGTTTGATGTAAAGAGCGACGTTAGGCAGGGCAGTGTTCTATCAGTCTATCACCCATGTTGTTTGTAATTGTGATGGATGAGATGATCAGAAAAGTGGAACCAGAGAAAGAACGTTCAGGATCAAATAAATATATTTCGAAATATACGTAAATATTTCTTGGCCGCTTCTATAATAGTTGTAGACTATCTATAATATTATGCAGAACAAATTTCTATACATGCTGCATACTGACATTCAAAAATGTATAATCTTTCGACATTATCTTTTGAATGCGTGAGTATGTTATCGATCACATCAAAATAAGTTCTTATAACTTAACGTATCACTTCATTTCTTACCTTGATGCTGCTGTATGCTCTTGCCGGATAAGTAATCCTCCTTGCAGATAAACTTGTTGTCGTCGAGTACGTAAAGCTCCTCGCCGGTAGACAGTTGTTTCCGACATACCATACACGTGAAACAGTTGAGGTGAAACACTTTGTCCTTGGCTTTCCTCACGAGGTCTGACGGCGAGATGCCCTGACAACAACCGCCGCATTTCGTGCCGAAACGCCTGGAAAATACAGAGAAAATATTCGTTATTCATTTATTTATTCATTTATGAAGCTTAGATACAATGAGAAATTACAACTATTTACAGTATCGCTCATTAGAACTAGATTATTCTATATTTTAACAAATTCAAGGTTGATGAGAAAAAAAAACATAATTTGGAGAGATGAAAGGGTAATAATTATTAAATAAGGGTTTAGTGTGCAAACCAATAATCATTTCCTGATAATATGCATCTTATAGGTAAGAGTTTGGGTTCACAGTAACAAGAATGTGAGAAAAGAATACAGATTGGTGTATATGGGTCGGGCATTGCAAGGGAAAGAGGGAGTCACATTGGAAACACAAAGGAAAGGTCAGTATTAAGGATGTGGTTTCTGAGGATGAATTTGAATTTATTTCCAATTCCCAAAGTTAACATCACTTGTTTCGAAATAGGTATGAAAGAATTACCGCAGTGTGCCGAAACGCATGGGATATACTGACTCAACTTATATATCACAACTTATATATTATAGATAACTTATATATAGGACATATAACAACCCTAAAACTAGATTTAAATGAAAAATGACGGTACTTATTTCCCGAATTTGAGAGAAAACTCAATTTCAATTTCAGAAATGAAAATTAATATTTTCGTCCTCCGAAGACCGAGTCATGACGTGGGCTTTAAAGCTTTGTCGTGAAAAGTCTGACAACGTTCACTAAATCATGTGCTGATAAGTCTGAAAATACTAAAATAACATTCGTTAACAGTTTTTCCCGACGTGATCTGACAATATTCCACATTTTGTGCTGAGGCGATTTGAAAACACAAATGAAACACTTTTCACTATATTTATGGGGTGAAGAATATCTTGAATCTTCTCATCTCGCAAAATCAACTATGATTGAAGCAATCTTTTTCTTTCATTCTGTGTTTATATTTAGTTTAGGTATATGATCAATCCCCTCGTCCACACATGCAATGATAATATGTGATCCGTACATTTGCATATAGTATATATAGAAGATATAACCAACTTATAAATACTGTGGGTTGACCTTATATAGAATTGTATAACCATAACAATAGTTATACAAATAGGTAACAATTTAATTTATTTCAATTATTAATTTTCTTCTTCACTGAAAAATGGAAGCAATCACACTCCAACCTCAATAATATGACAATATATCAGAATTTGACGCTATATTTGCCATGCAGGTAGAGGTGCCGGGTTTATATGCTTGGCATAGATGTCTAGGTAGCCTCCCATACAGTTATACGTCTTTATTATCGCTCTTGACCCTACTCATGGAAAGATATATAATGATGATTTAGTCAATGGCTAATGTAATGTGAGCATACACAATACTATAATCATATTATGTTAATTGAGCAATGAATTGTTTTGAATAGTCAGTCTATTTTCATCGAATATGTCGATTTTCCACTGCATTTAATTGAAATCTTCTTGTTTGAGAGAGGACCCAAATTGTAATTAACGAAAAACTCTTAACTGTAAGTTATAGTGAGTATGGGATGCATGTTGAAATAATTGTCTATTACGATGAAAAAAAACAATCGACTTGAAAATATGTGTAATTGATCATATAAATAAGGAGAACATTAAGTGAATATAGGCAAGTACCGTATATATGAGGTCAGACGTCTTTCTCGTGGAAAATATGAATAAGCTTACCTATGGTTAATCCTATATCGTTTTAAATTTCTTGTTTTTGTTTTACATTCTTCTTGAATCAAAACTTTTTCCATGTGGCTAAGATTTCTACAAAAAAAAAGTCGTCCTGTGAGGTCGTCTAGGAGGTCACGTGTTAATATACGGTTCATCAACTAACCAATCAAGACTCGGATAAATGAAACTTATGTTCGTAAACGTTTGTGTTAATTGTGCGTTCAAAGAAGTTAATTGCTGTCAACTGTCCAGGTTTTATTCCAGACGATCAGGAAGCGATGAGATGGAACCCGGTGAAGTGTCTACATTGGAGGCAGTGACTAACTATATGTGTTCTGGGCAAACCCTATTTGTGCAGCTATAGATCTGGATACATTCAACACGAAAAGTAATGTTCAACAAATGTAGGCCTACTCATAAAATGCAGTACTGAAGACTATTTTCAAATATTCAATAACTGTGTCAACAATATAACATTATTAATAAATAGCGTTGTTGAGCTCGCTCTAATTTGTACAGCTCCCACAAGTCTATTCATATAAGTTTTCTTTATCACTGACAGTGCACCTGCATCTTTTTCTGTCTAATGTTGTAAGTTGTAACCCATGTGAGCGTCATTCTTATGTTGGGGAGCAATGAAGATTCAATTTTTTGAACTAGAATGAAAATATAGTTACACTACAACATGTTGGTAGATTACGTATGCACTTAAGAAATAAACATGTTTTTTTCAACAAAACCAAAACCAGTCTACATCTTGGACGCTATTAGTTGGATAGTGACTCTTTTAGTAATTAATTATAATATTTGTTCATGTAAGGACATCTAAACTAAGCAAAGAAACGATTTCATTCAGGAAATTGTGTATATTCTTCATGATTATATCATCAAGAGTAATATTTTGATCCAAGCGTCGAAATACATATACTCTGCCCTCCAACATCCAGACTGTTGTCACCTTACAGACCCAGACAACATTCCACTCGAT
Source organism: Brachyptera risi (assembly GCA_964007535.1). Classification (NCBI taxonomy): domain Eukaryota; kingdom Metazoa; phylum Arthropoda; class Insecta; order Plecoptera; family Taeniopterygidae; genus Brachyptera; species Brachyptera risi. The sequence goes on along the minus strand of OZ023331.1, from coordinate 31,858,438 downwards.
CAGCACCCAACGACTTGTGAACTCCGGTGGTGAAGAAATTAACTAACTGTCACACCTTTTAATTTATAAATCTGAGGTGGTAGATAATCTAATTAAACTCTCAAGACTAACAGTAAATCACATATGTTTGTCTCAGAAGACGGGTCTAAACACCTGAACGTCTATTGTGTTGTATAGGGGAAACGGGCGTTCGGGAAGTCAAAACGAGCGTAGAGGATCACGATAAAGTGAAAATTTTGATGAGTGTGAACCCCTGATTGTTTATTGTGTTGAATACGGGAGACGTATGATGGAACCCTCAGGAAGTGGAGGATCATAGAGTTCATCATACAAGTTAGTGCTGTTTGACGGCGATAAACGGATGATCGCCGATGTTTTAGTATAAAGGAGACGATCGAGCGACACCTCAGGATGGAAATAGAGAGACATCACTATAAGGAGATGCGCACGCATTCCTGTGTTAATTGAAAGTGTGCGATCTCGTACATCAATGTCGGGATCTGTGTGAGATGAGATCGGAGAAAAAAAGAGGGAGAGAGGGAAAGAGAGAGGGAAGGATCTATAAGAAGAGGTAATGTGTGTGCAGTTGTGTTCTCTGCGTGTGTGTGTGTGAGAGAGAGAGAGAGAGAGAGAGAGAGAGAGAGAGAGAGAGAGAGAAGTAGAGAGCTATGAGCATTGCGAAAACACTTCCCATTCATCTCCGACGGTATTCGTGTTTTGTTGTCGTCGATCTCTAAGACCACACAGATCAGAAGAGTTTGAAATTATGAGAACTCTACGTGGAAACTTTGTGGAAACTCCGTTTGCACTTGGATAGTGACAGTCAAATCCTAATAATTGAACGAATCAGATTTCAGGAAAACTAGATCAAGTCTCTGGTTATATCATATTTGAATAAAAATACAGAACGTATATCATATTTATATTACTTCAAGTCTTGATAGCATTGATTTTTGATTCAACTACAAGAATGATATCAATTCACTCAGTATTTTGTTGTTAATTTTGTAAATTTTAGCATTCACACCATTATTATTCTCACTGCATATGTTCTCCTTTCCACTATCCAAATCACATAACAAAATAATCTTTCATCTCATCATCCAAGCATCTCATATATCATTCACTGACGCCAATAGATCGTAGTCATCAGTAGAGTGCGTCGTTAAACCCAATGGAAAATGGAAAAACTCGAGTATGATTCAGGAGATGCAACCATTTTTTCGACTACGAACCATTATGAGTTGTAGTTCATTGTTTTAGAAGTTTGACACCGGACTAGATTTGAACTCAGGACACATTCTTCATACTCTATACACCGTGACGAGGTGAAAAAAGCCTTGTATACATCTCAAGCATTATAACCTTCCAACTTTGATTTCACGCCACAAACTTCTTCAGCGTCATGACTGTACTATACAAGACCAGTGGTGACCAACACATTCTAGTCATCGACATCAATATATAATCACTTATATTTACAACAAAACAGTTCAATCATTATATATGCTTATCGTACACAATGTTTTGAATTAAACAAGGTTATTTTAGGTGATGATTATCTACACCAAAAACTATCAAACATTTCACTGGTGGTCAATCAACATTTGAAGAATAAATAAATTCAATTTAATTCAATTCAACATTGTTTTATTTATTGTTATTCAGGTTTGGCAAACAAAGTCCATGTTGACAATGATAATAATAACAAAATAAATACAAGTATAAGGTAATATAAATATAAACTGCCATGTGAGAGAATAAGATCATATATGAAGATATTATACATATAGTATATATAGCATTATATTAGTAATTTAGTATAATATAGTATTAAATTAGTAATTCAGTATAATATAGTATTATATTAGTAGTTTAGTATAATATAGTATTATATTTATTATGAACAGTATTACAATATACAGCATTATTATGCAGATAGTATAAAATCCATTCTATAATAAGACGATCGAGATAATAAGAAGTCCGCAAAAGAACGATTAAAACCAGAAGAATAAAGCCGAGTAATATATTTCGAGAGTGCTCTCGTCTATCGTCGTATACGCCTCAAAATGTTGTGCCATAATTAGTTTTCGATTATGACGAGTATTGTGTGCATAACGACCCCACTATTAGCTTGTTAATTTGGGCGTAGGATTGAGCAGATGGTAAATGAATGATATTTACAACAATGCATACCCTATGCGGGACTCGAACTCAAGCCCGACGTGACTTCTATTTTAAAGCAGTGCCTCTCAGCTGAATGAGCCATTGGTGGCGGTCAATCGATTTGCCATTATTGTTGGAGGATAACCAGTGAAATTTTCCATAGTATTTTCATCCAGAAGAATATAATATAGTATTTTACGACTTACAGGTTGATTGGGGGTGGAGTCATTACCTTGCCTCTTTAGTCTATTTCTAGGTTTGAATTTGTTCAATTACCTTTTTTGAAAGTGTGTTCACTCATGCTTATGGGAGAAACTTTTAATTAATTGCATATATACAATACATCAATAGGTTTTTTAATTTACTGTTGACTAAAAATCTTTATGCAAAGCGATGTAAATTGTGGAACTATCAAATATTGTGATCGATTTATATCAATTGGCGTGAACTATTGTCCATCTCGAGTGAGTGACACATGAAAGATCCATTTAGAACATGTGACACTGCATCATTATGATTTAATTTAAAGAACTCCTATAAATGTATCGGATAAATATCAAGCGATCAAAGCTCTTGGTTAGTTTTTTCATAATACAATTTAGACTAAATTTGGACAATTCAAGACTATCTCCTTATGAGAAGAAGATTTAGGTGTTTTTTTCACAAGATAGTTATTATATATTTTTCATCATGCAATCATATTCAAAAAAACGATTCAGGCCACTTGAAGTTTTGATGAATTTCAGTGAATTCATTTTTAATTCACTGATGCAAAATGCTCTGAGAATGTATTCTGATATATAAAATTGAAATTCCGTCCAATATGCTTTCAAATGCTCTAAAAATGTAATACAAACATATATTTCAAGTTTATGTTCATTTATGTAATAATGTATGTCGATGTTGCCAATGTTGAGGTTTGGACACCACTGTATTGTCTTGCTTTATTCAAGATTCTGATATGTCATTCTGAAGTTGCATGATCTTGTGTTTGTCGCATGAAAAAACACAACAACGTATATTCTGCGCCTGCGCGTTATAGTCTTCTACTTGTGACAATGCACACTTTCAATGCGCAACAATCGAAGAAAAACTTTTTTTGTTGAACTACTTTTTACAGTTGACAGATACCACACACAAACTAGAAATAACTGAAATGTACACATATATATATATATATATATATATATATATATATATATATATATATATATATATATATATTTATATATATATATATATATATATATATATATATATTAAATATATATATATATATATATATATATATATATATATATATATATATATATATATATTTATTCACACATATATATATATATATATATATATATATATATATATATATATATATATATATATAAACATAAATGTGTGTGTTTTTGTGTTTGTGTGTGTACAAAACAACGAGATAAAACAAAAACAATATCCCATTACAACGTATAGTGAAATCATCAGAGTCAATATTCTCTATTACTTATAATTATCTGGAAAACATAAAATATATGGGCATATATAGACATTCTTGTAGAACATGATTTCATCGTCCTATATGCGGTGAAAATATATATTTTGTATCGAACATTATATATATATAATTATATAGGGTATATTCAATGGAACGATACAGACCCATGCAGCCTATACTTTCAAATGGACAAAAATTTTGTATTTAATAGTTGATCAATTCCTATGAAATTTAAGAGATGTATTGAAATTTACGCATAGTACTATGTGAATATTTATTGTCTTTTTTTGCAGGATTTAAATTTTCAAGACATAGAATTGATACAAATGTATCAACATTTTAATTTGAGCATAAGCTCCAAACTCACAAGAAATGCTTCATATCTATAAATATGTTAAACCCACATCATATTTTATATCTTATGATGGCAAACGTACCATTCAAATATTTTTCCGAGTTGTTTGCTTAACGACCCCATCAACAGTTGGGTTATTTGGGGGAATTGGTTTCTCTTAAACCGTGATTTTCCTTCTATATGAAATCCGATTGACTAATTGTAATGATAATATATTGTGTGATCTATGCTACAGCTTCCATAAAACTTGAGAATAAAATGAATCAAAACATTTCTGGCAGAAATATTCAATTCTGAATTTCATCATGGTTCAAATTTGATACGTTCTAATATTTTTGAACGGACGCATACCATTTTGAGAACTTCACATAACATACTTACTCATAATTATTACAGTCAAGTGTTTTTCTTTTTTTCTTTAATTCTTATTTCATTTTGTGAAGTTGTCCGCCCCGTTTTTATCGCCGCTTCCTATGACTTTACATCTCTAGAAGTCTGTTTCTAAATGAAGCAATACAAGATCTATAAGGTCGCGCCGTAACCTCGTATATATCTAGTAGCCTACTGGATGTCTAGGCCTGATAGGCCATAACACTGTTCCAGTATATTAACCGCTGAGTAATTGTCCTTTCCAGCGACCAAGGCAAAGAGGGCATGCAGCTAGCTTGTTGTATAGCGGCCATGTCGCAGCATGAGATTCTGCTTCTGGGAATCGAGAAGACCGTGGTATTATGCTTGACCCGGCCTTCTCTATACGTTTAGAATATTGCGGTAGATCTAGATCTCACTTTCACAATTCAAAAATCCTGACATTATTTGATATTATTTATGATATCGCTGGTTCATTATAATAATTATTACAACTGATAAGAATTCATCACGAAATTTTCAATGAATTGGTTCGTGTGGCAGTGTTGAATAGAATTTTTTAGTTCGTTGTCTCAAAAATGAAAGGTTCTTTGAAACGATGCCACTCATTGCTGCATGCTTAAGTGGATAACAATGTCCCCCAAGTTGTGTTCCCCAATTACAACCTTTGTTTGCCCCAAATTTTTATATTTGATAGTCTAATATATAGGCCTAGTATAGTTCTCGTCTACCTGACAAACATTCTACAAATCTGACCACACAAAAACAAACATGGAAATAGAACTATGCTTACTTATTATAGTGACATTATCGATACTACTTATATGATAATATAGTCTACCAATAAAATGGTTTTGAATGTCATTAAAATGAATATAATTTATTATCATCTGCGTGCACAAAATCATTTCATGAATTTTCCAGATTTCAGTGACTTGGGCTGAGTATCTCTGGTGAATTTAGTTATGATGTGGACCTAAAATATATCTTTCTGAAATGTGTGTATTTCACTATATTTGAAGATTGAAGTTGAAATTTGGAACAATATTCACACCTGCGTGATACTTCAAGTAAGCCCAAGTTATATACTCATTTCAAAAATTACCTTTCCTCTATAATCAAGCCTTTTGTTAGGCAATTACTCACTTTAATCACGACTGCAGAAAATTCACACCATTACCACTATATTGTGTTTACCTTCCAAGCTGCCAATTATACCATTTTCCCTATACACTCTTAAATCATAATAATATCAACCGAACAAACTACGTTCATCTCAGCATTTAATTGGCTAGAATCTTTCATCTGGTATAGAATATTACCTTAACTCAGTCAAATAACGGGTCGAAACCTCTGAGCGCCCATCTCAAGGTATGTACGAGACGGTCAATCGGTCTATTATTATCACCCGAGTTTATCACCTTATGTAAACGTTAATGACTCGACTCTGAATAAATCTCTTATTTTGGCCCGGGCAGGCGCCCACGGCTAGCACCCCCCGTCGATAACAACCGTTGTTGACTAGAGCCATCAGTCCGGTCTTTTTCAATGCACCGCGTGTCAGACGAGAAAGAGAGAGAGAGACAGAGAGAGAGAGAGAGAAATAGGCCAACATATTTCTATACAGTTTTTTCTTTTTTTTTTATTCTCATATTATTATTATATTATTATTTTTCTTACAACATCTCGCACGTTTCACGAGTTTTAAGAGTCGGTGCCGTTAAAAAGTGAACACAAAAAACTGACCGCATCAGCGATATCTTGTACATGTGTGTGCATGTATATATATATATATATATATATATATATATATATATATATATATATATATATATATATATATATATATATGTGTGTGTGTGTGTGTGTGTTTGTGTGTGGTTTTCATGAAGTTACGACGATGGAATGACGGTGAGTGTAAGAAAATTAAAGTATTTCTCCATGAAATGATACGTGAAAATTCAAGTTGCCCTCATCTAAGGCATTGAGCAAATTTAATCGACAGTTAAAAGTACTTGAATGAAGTCTTAAATGAGCAGTATACAGCCCATGCTGCAATGATGCCCATGACGGAATATATACAGTGAATAATAAAAATTAAACGATATACATTGTACGGCTTGAAACATAAGTAAAAGTCTGTTTATATCGTTTGATAGCTAATATGCTATTATTCAATATTTCCCTATTCAATATGACAAAGTCAACTGGTTTGACCAGGTAGCAGAATGACTTTTACTTCTGCTTCAAGCTGTACAATGAATACAGTAAATTCTTTAGAGTGGTGAGCATTTATTCATGATTGTAAGTATCATTTCGTGTAAAGCATGCTTCTCAAACCTAACAGCAACAAATATAAATTTCAAAGAAGGAAGAGAAAGATTTCCATGTCTTTACATTACCCAGGCAAGTTTTGCTATCCAAAAATCAGCCTACTCATAAATATATTGATAACATTTTCATGATAATAGTATTGATATATTACATTGAAATTAAGTGAGCACACATAAGTACTTTTACTTTCATATTTTCTTACTCGTTCTTCAAAATAGTTGTGTAGGCGTATGTAGAGAATGCAAACATATAACTCACACAGCAGATAATTTTCAAGACATGAATCATAATTCCAGAGTAACCATTATTAATAATTGTGATTCTTTAACAAGTAGATGGAGAATCTATTTTAAAAATATATGATCCCATCCTGAATCCAAGCAGGGAGCAGTATTGAACACAAATATATATGTGTATATATATATATATATATATATATATATATATATATATATATATATATATATATATATATATATATATATAATATAAATATATATATATATATATATATATATATATATATATATATATATATATATATATATATACAAATATAAATATGGGCCTATATATGATTTATTAGAAAATATAAAAGCGTTCAATTTTTAGCCCGTTCAGTTGACCCATTAACTGACCTGAACTCTATTATATGTTTGTCCCGTCGTTTTTTCAAAGCCTCACACATATGGCGGCTTCAGATCACAGCCTGCCCCCCCCCCTCTTACCCCCCTCCCCCCAAGGGACCAACCCAAAACAGATCCACATGGAATGTGTCAAAATATTCATACATAAATTATTATTATTCGACCGCAACTGAAATTTATTTCCGTTTTTTATATTTTCGCTGTCCGAGTTACGATTTTAACCGCAGCTATGCTGTAATATATGTTGGTGTGCTATTCCGCGTATAGAACCTACTGTGTAATGATCGTGCATGTGTGTGTGTGTGTGTGTGTGTGTGGACCAGTGGCGGTGTCTGATGATAAATGTAGTGCGGCAACTGGATAAGTATAATGGTCTATATATGTGCTTACTTCGTTTGATACGCCGTTATTGTTGTTATTGTCCTACCATTAACATTTGCGTTCTTGAGCTAGTGCTAGTCTTGAGTATTCGTAAGAATTTGAAAATCGAACAGAATCTTTTATGAAAATTCGCTAATTTAATATTTTTGATGAAATTGATTTACAGTGAATGATAATTGATGGTGAAATGAATAATTTATGAGGTTATAATTCAGAGAGGCAGTTTAAAACATTTTTTCATGAATTTGTATCCAATTAGTAATGAAGGAATATCATTGAGTATTGATTTAAATAAAATATACAGTAATATTGACATAGGTTAGTGCCAAGGGTGGACAATGAAATATGGAAATTATTGCGGCTATATTTTTTTCTAATGAGAGAGAGATAGAGATAGGGAAAGATCGGGCAAGAAAGAAAGATAGAGAGAGAGAGCGGGGAAGAAAGAAAGAGAGAAGAGAGAAAGAGAAATAAATACATTTTCGAATGTTAGCAAAGCTACACCCGCATCCCAACATAATGCCGCCACTGCTTTTGCCACAGCCCATTTATTTCACTTTTTTCTCTCTTTCTCTCTCTCTCTTTCTCTCTCTTTCCCTCTTATGCAGCCGATTTCTTAATCATCTAGAAACTATTTATGAAGACTAAATCCATACAACACACTCACACAATACCCTCGCATTGTACAATGTTAAACATGGTCAGCTCATAAACATGCAGCAGTAAGTATTGTTTAACGAGTCGAACCAAAGACACGAAACAGAATTATTGCTGTTTAACGACGAGTGCTAGTTGTGCTATGACGAGTGCTATTTCTCAAATTCTCACATATATACGAATAAGTTCACGACAATGGTTGTTGCGTGGAACGAATAACGTGTAAAACAATATGGAAAATGGTTGTATAGTTCTCTCTCTCTCTATAGGTATATATATATATATATATATATATATATATATATATATATATATATATATATATATATATATATATATATATATTAACATATATATATATGCCTACACGTTAAATCCATACAATTATTAATTATAGTTTGTTAGAATAATCACAGGGTATATTCTACTTCAATTAGAGACACGAGGAATAGAATTAGTTATGATTAGCAATAATATATTTTATAAGAGTTCAAGGTGAACAGTTGAAGTGTTCAACAAATTTTCTTCCACAAAACTATGGAGAGAATACTGCACGGATCTGTTCTGTAAGCATTTCATCAATTTTTTTCCTGTGAGATAATTTTTCTAAAAAAAAACTTGTACTATACTGCAGTGTGTGTAGTGTTTGCACCATGCTTATAAGTAGGCCTATTCACATTTGTAGATTTTTGAATCGATTATGTGAAAAAATTGCTGCATATATTAAAATAAAATTCATAAAATTGCACATGACTGTGTGCATTCATCTTTTTCAAATTTAATTTATTTCTTTTTTTTTTATAATGATATTTATATTATTTTTGTTTTGTTTTTTCTCATGTATTACTCCATTATGTTATTTCATTCCAATTTTCCATTCCTTAAACGTTATATTTTATTATTCCAGTATGTTAATTTAGTTATCTTAGTTTAGGCTGGTGGTAAGGCACATGTTGTTACGGGGAATGCTCCATTCTTACCACCAGCGATACACAACATTTGAAATGCATATGTATTATAATGTATTGTGTATCAAATAAATAATAATAATAATAATAATAATAATAATATAGAGATGTATGCCCATATGAAGACTAAGACTTATAGATTAATTGCATAGTGGTGTCCAAACACTCTTCATATTTGTTTACAAAATTACAAAAAAAGTTCTAATAACTGTATTTGATCGTTAGAAGAAAAATATTTAGGCCCCAGTCGCCTAGAATTATAATAGTATTATAAATATAGCTATATAATAGTCGATGACAAATATTCGTCACAGGAACACTTTCACGAAATATTGAATATGTTGGATTAAGCGATAATTATGGTGGAATCACCCGTTTGGCTATTTTCCGATGCTATTCTTGAACATTTATTATCATTTGATCAATTCATACATTTTTATTTTTCATTAAACGACGGCTTGCTGTGCGTTTATAGTTAATAGCAGCTATACTTCGATTTATTATTATGAAAAAATGGTATCACTACATCGTGTTTTTTCTCTGAATATATTGTTTTCCACGATATTAAATGACATCATGATCACTATATATATTCTTGTCGATCTCGATCTACAATCGAACTTGTAGTTATTTGCTCCCATGCATGCCTCTCTAAGCTGAAAACGTGCCTCGGTATGGCTCTACACATATAGGGGTAGGTTTCCACCAGCTAAGGGTAGCTCGGTTTCCTCCTAATCTTATACCAACAGGGTTTTGCATATTCTACAAGTATCCAAGCCTACGCGTATACGATAGTCACAGCCCCCTGGGTTATGATCTCGAGGCTAAGCACCGAAGAGGCCGGGAAATTGAAATCTAGCTCTCCAAAGTACATTGGGATTAAAGAACTAACACTTCCTTCCCTTTATGAAATCTCTTTGCGTTACATGAAACTTGCATAAACCGTATGAATAATATAATGTGTATTTGGTCTTAGACCCAAGAGTGTGTGAGTTCATAAATATAGTGGCTATATGGTCTCTATATATTTTAGGCCTACAGAGAAAGAGAGAAATATGCAGTTCTCTCAGAGTCTGAGTATAAATTTTACTCTGAATAATTTTCCGGTATTGTTCTCGTCATCTATGTTTGAAATGATGTAGGATTTCAATTCTTTATAGCTATGAAATTTCAACCGATTGTATTATTTACTTTATACTTTTTTTTTTTTTTTTAATAACATCGAAACTTGATACAAAATCATTGTTCCCCAATTAAGGCTTTATACTTTATACTAGTGTATTTTATAACTTTTTTCAGTTCACGAGTATACACCAACTCTCTATTACCAACAAAAAAAATATCATAGACCCTAGGTCTATATATAGAATGATAACTCAACTCTTCAATTGAACCATGGACTAATGATTGAACCACAGATTAATTTTTATATCATTCTGAACACTTCGTTTTTGCAAAATATAAAATCATATCATTATCCAATCTTTAAAGACCTTAAATAGGAAAAAATAAACGAAATTGACACTAAAATACTTCTATATGAACGACTGAAGACCCTCCATTTTATTGCATTGTGAATATTTAAATCTTACTAATGAATCTATAGGCATATTTAATATTTATCGTGCCTTAATTGTGTTACTCATTTGAAATAAGTTATAGAATATGGACGGTTGAACGGTTGTGCGTAAATTAGTATATATATATATATATATATATATATATATATATATATATATATATATATATATATATATATATATATATATTTATTTTTACGATACAAAATTTCTGTGATAAATCAACATAAAATATTGATATTTCCAATTAGGGATGTGAATTTGGATGAGATATATTGTTTCCATCTATAAAATATTCGACAGGTGTTAGCAATGCAGACAAGGTGTTCAATTTAACAAATATATATACCGGTACCCATTGACATGTCTCACCTTCGTTAAGTGTTCAAAATTCAATAAAAAAAAAACACTTGATATTTTTATTGTTCTAGTTGTGTATTATTTAATTGTGCCCTTCATTCGTATAATGAGACTCGAATCAACATAGCACAATACGTCTACGATTATCACTCAGATGGTGAGAGATGTGGAAATCGAAACTGACTTGGTTGTTGAAAATGAAACAAAGGAAATGATCAAAAACGCGAGTTATTATATTTGATGAATTTTTCAATAATTTGTTTGTTTTTATTATTTATTTTATGGTTTTCATTCACATATTCGAGCACTGAAACATCCGAACAAGTTCTCGAGCAATAGTTCTCGACATGTTGATGTTTGGGAAACGATTTCAATAGTTAGGCAATTATGAGTGAGATTTTGTTCTTTACGTGCTGAATATGTATACATAGAACCTCTCTAGTAAGTTTCTCGGTAGTATATTTTTCACCTTGGTAACTTTTATTCTTTGATTTCATCTATTATACTCCCACATATTGAATAGTTTCTTCAGTAAGTTTTTCACTTTGGTATTTTTTTTGTCTGGTCCACTGAAAAAAAAATACTAAAGAGGTTCCACTGTACAACGTACTTATGAACAACGTCGAGCTAATTCACAGCAGGTGAATACTATACTTGACAATACTTGTATATTTGTATAAATTCACCATCAAATGGAGTCATATAAATCGGAAACGACTGGAAAGCATGTAAACAAATATGACAATCTTGTATAAGTAGGCCTACATAATATTATTATATTTAATTTTTTTTTTATGAACGATTTTATCCTTCTTCTTTATCTTTTACCCACTCATTCCTCTTTCCTTACAGCTTTGATTGCGAAACAATGGCTTTGTGTACAGTTTTCGTTAATGATTAGAAATAATTTCCATACCCTGAATAGTTTTTCAACACTCGATCGTTTTCACTTTTCTCTAACTGTGGTCCATAAAGAACAGTTTTCCAGGAATATCAATGTTTAGTATTTAAAAATCCAAAGTGTACCAGTATACAGAATGGTTACATTTACCTTCTCTTATGAGTTGGATTGGTTCGTCCCTGTAAGGCGAGTTTTAATCGAAGGATCTGGTCGTGCGCATGCGCGCATGGTTATAGAACAAAACGAACATGCTCGGCGTATAAGAGCTGCGCAGAGCAGCATGATTCACAAATGTCATAAATAATAGTCTTTAAGAGTGTCTCGAATGAAGACTATAAAACAGATAATATGAAGATTATTTCTGAAATGCACAATTGGCGGCGAGGTGTTGGTCGTTATATTAATGTTGTTGGAGTCGTTTTGATGTGGACTCGGGGCATTGGTGACGAGTTAACGACCCGTTGTGTGAAGTGGAGAGGGGGTAATTAATGACCACGGCTGTGACAGGGCGGTATGCCAAAGTGAGGGTAGTTTTATATTTCACCTCATTGTTAGGATTTCAACAAGTTGATGAACTAGTGTTACAGTTTTGATTTGGGTGTGAAGTGAATAAGTTGGTTTTATATTCACGATTACTGGCGGTTAACTATTAACTGTCCTATATAATCTAGGCTAGAACATTTGATACATTTTACTGCCGTATATTCGTGTCTGTTGATATGATTTATTCCATCTTTATGAAAGTTGATTTTATGTTTTCAAAAATGAGGCGAATACTACAATAAACAGAATATAATAGGAGTTGAGAGAGAGACAGCAGATAATAAAGACTCGAAGTGAAATGAGATAAAACAATGGTCGGTAAGAATATAGACGAATATTTTCCCTCAGAACAAATAAATAAATTGTTTACTATCGCTAATCTTCACTATAAATATGGTTTGTAAATTGATGATTTGCATCTTGAGTAATTATTTATTTAGGGTGATAAGGTTGCCCTTGTGGCGTCCCGTCCGAATGATCCTACCTTGTCATCTTAGTCTTAGTTAAGGACCAATAAATTTGTGGTGTCATGTTTCCTATCGCAGTGAAAAAACATTGAATTCAATAGTACTTGAATCTACATAGAAGTTTTCAGAAAGCTGAAAAGTAATTATGGGCCCCCATATTATACTGACATCCATGCAGGTATCATAAATGTATGTTAATAAACATATACAATTTTATGATTTGTCAGGCTTTTATTGAGGGTGTATCCACTTTCTTTGAAATATTATGTACTGTACAACATTATCCTCCCTTTTATTATATTTGATATCTTAACATCTATTCTATATGCATGGTCACAAAAAAGTTTGTATGCTGGCACCACAACTGCACGACATATGTATACAGTTTAGTTTATTGTTAATTGTGGTCATCATGTATATATTATATGTATTATATATATATATATATATATATATATATATATATATATATATATATATATGTATATATAATATATATATATATATATATATATATATATATAAATATATATATATATATATATATATATATATATATATATATATATATATATATATATATATATATATATATGTATATATATATATATATATATATATATATATATATATATATATATATATATATATATATAGGTATATATATTTATATATAATGTATATATATATATATACATATATATATATATATATATATATATATATATATATATATATATATATTATGTATATATATATATATATATATATATATATATATATATTTATATATATATATATATATATATATATATATATATATATATATATATATATATATGTGAACGAAATATTGATTCGACGGTCATAATGTATGAAAATGATAAATACTTCAGGGTGAAACCGTATATATTATGAATAAATGTATTTATTTAAAGAAACCTGACGTTTCAACTGCATTGCACCAGTCTTCATCGAAGGACGGACACAGAAACAACTTTTGAATGGATTGATATGCTCTAAGAAAACAACACAAACAATGTGACGTCAGAAATGTCAGGTTTCTTTAAATAAATATATTCATTTATAATATATATACGGTTTCACCCTGAAGTATCTATTATTTTCATATATATATATATATATATATATATATATATATATATATATATATATATATATATATATTTATATACGTTCTTCATGACTGAATCCTGATCCATGGCAACCACACATTGTTTTAAATGCTCTGAAAGTTTCACGGAAACTTTATGCTCCTCTAAACCTGTAGCATTGTTTGTAAAGTCACCGAGAAGTCAGCGAGAGATATATAAAGAGGGAGAGAGAGTGAAAGAGAGAGACAGAGAGAGTGAGAGAGTATGTATGAGAGAGAGAGAGAAGACGTAACCCTCATCACTTTCTGTCCAACATTGCAACAAAATTCGTCTCACTTGTCTTTTTTAAAACAGAAACGAAAAAAATACAGGTAAAGTTACCATATACACCTTAACTCTAGATTGTTAAATATCTCGGTCGGTTGTCTCTCGTATCTATCATCAATAACGCTCCTGAGTCTTGACCCGCCAGAACTCGTGTATATATATATATATATATACATCCCGAATGTTGGCGGTACCGACCTACCGTCTCCCCTATTCATGAAACACTAACGGTCGTGAGTTTGGATCCGCCAACAGAAGGCCTGTTGTTTGGTGTCTACTAAAAACTTGTTCAATAGTGTGTACGTAATAGCGATTCAATTGAGGCGTTATATGAAATGCAACCTGAAATCTTTCGCTTTTATCATGAAACGTGTGTAGACGGTTTGACTGGTTTTTATCGTGAAACCGCGCGTCGGATGAAAAACATGAAGGACGGAAAGCACAGGGTTACGATTCTTCACGGGCTGTTTTCTTTTTTGGAAATAACTGTTACCATAAACCTACGCTTTTACCTGCTTGAACATCAAGTGAAATTCACGTGTGTGTTGGTGGTTATCGATGTAATGTTAACAAAAACAATCTCATAAATATTTATCTACAGTTAGTTTTATTAAATGTATTCGTATTGTTATCAATTTATTTTTATTTATTCATTTTTATTAGGCACACGTACACGGTGACCGGTATATTCTCGTATCATGGTCACATAGCTCAGCCACTATAGTAAAATATCTCATATTTGGAAAAGTTTGATAGTTTGAAAGTTTATTGAGAAGTTATAGGTTTATATGGAAAAAAGTGATGCATATACGAAGACCAGATGCTGTATGGGCCATCTCAAAAACAGGTCATGATTTAATTCCATTCCGAGGGATATATTTATTCAACTTCTTATTGTATTTTATTTATGATTCAATTCAATTTCGTATTCAATCCTGATAAAACGTATTCCTTTTTCATATTTGAACTCCATCTCTAATTGATACCATCTTCTTTTAATATAAATTACTCAATTATTCTTATAATATATACAGTGCCACTGCACACAACCCTATTGGGCCGGGTTCATGAAGACCCAATCCTATACGCAATCCAAATGGGCAGTTATTGAAGAGTTGAATACATTTAGAGATTGAAGTTTGGTTGTTGTTTACCTGAAGAAGTCGTTTCTGCAGAAGAGTTTTCCTTCGCGGCTGAAGCATTTGTCCGTGAGGTTGGCACGACAGTCGTAACATCTCACGCAGTCCGAGTGCCAGGTCCGCTCCAGAACATTCAACAGGAACTTATCCAGGATCGGTTTGTCGCAACCCGCGCAAGAAATGATCATTGCGCTATAGAGTGAAGCCCGACCTGAAACACGACAATATCAACATCAACTATATTAATATCAAGAGTAAGAGATGTGTTCACAAGTTTACAAGTATGTCTATATCAAGCTTTGATTTGATCTTTTGCTACTAATGCCCGCACACAAGATTTAGTTCTTACGCGGGCTTCTTCTTTCCTCCTTTTTCACTGAAACTTTTAGAGGCAGTGTTACAACCACACTTCTGGCTCAGTCATCTACGTCACTAAGTTAGAATATGGAATCAAGTCAGGCGTGGGTTCGACTCCCGCATAAGACATTGATTTTTGTGAATATCATCATTATACCATCCACTCATTACTAGTTTTATAAAAAAAAATCAATAATATATACTCAGGAAATTTTAATTCAACATTTGTGATGGAAGTTGTCAATTGGCCACAACTTATAGTTTCCATGTCTATACATATACTATTCCATTGATGTGAAACTGATATGGAGTTCGATAATTATTTGCGTAGAAACTATCAGTCGCCATCGCTATTGCGACATTGCATTGTAATATATTATAAGCCTCAATGTGTGAATTTAAAGTCTATGGTATGCTTATCACAGTCTTGACTCTACTTAAACTACTATACATCCACTTTACTTCATATTGATCGGTAGGGCTTATATGCACTGAGACGCCAGCCGCCGTGGAGGCGCCGTGTTATGGCCGTACGTAGTCTCACCCCCTCCCCCCCTCTTCTCACTTACATTTGTCATAGGCCTATATAGCCTCAAACTGCTCTAATATCATAGCCAGAAAATATCATCAAGCCATATTATGCCTCCAAATAGTATCAAACCCCTGTCTCACATTTACATTTGCCATAGGCCTATAACCTCTAACTCCGTTAGCATCAAATATAAATAAAGCCTCAATCGGCATCGCCTTTCATACAGATATTGTGCCTACATAGTTTCAAAATCCTTTGACACTCATGTTTTGCATAGAATCATATAGCCTCCGGCCCCTTAGCTTCAAATACAAATAAAGTCGAAATACTTCTATAAATATCAAGTCATGTATACATATTTTCAAACCCCTTTCAATCAGTATGTCTTACAGTATGTCTTAGTGTGATCTCGAAATATCTTCAATTGTAACTATTAAAGGTCATGTATAGGCATAGCCTCAAATCCAGTCAGCGCCAAATACACATATAACACATTCTTTCGATAAGTGTGGAAACAAAGGCATAAAATAGGATTTTTGAATGGTTTCAAGCTTGATCCTGTATTGTTTACTTTTACCTCAAACTTTTTCAGCAATAGCAACAATCGCGTCTAACAAAGGTGCCCTATAATCTTCTGAAAACCCTTGAATTAATGTGTAGTCTTATATATATATATATATATATATATATATATATATATATATATATATATATATATATATATTCATATATATATATATATATATATATATATATATATATATATATATATATATATACATATATATATATATATATATATATATATATATATATATATATATATATATATATATATATATATGTATATATATATATATATATATATATATATATATATATATGTATGTATATATATATATATATATATATATATATATATATATATATACATATATATATATATATATATATATATATATATATATATATATATGTATGTATATATATATATATATATATATATATATATATATATATATATATATATATACATATATACATACACATATATATATATATATATATATATATATATATATATATATATATATATATATATATACATATATATATATATATATATATATATATATATATATATATATATATATATATACATATATACATATATATATATATATATATATATATATATATATATATATATATATATATATATATATATTTATACAGTGTAGGCCTGAATCTATCTGTCGAAAGCATGTGTCTGATGCAGGATTTTGAACACATGCATGTTCATGGGATAAATTCATTTGTATTATGCATAGCCTCATATAGCCTCGAATCTTTCGACATGAGGTATACGCATATAGAATTATTTGCCTCAAACACTGTCCCTGGAGGAATTATTTTGTATCTGTATGTATAGCCTCAAACTATCAAACGTTATTTCGTCACTTGAAACATTATACAATCAGAGTATATTGATGCCACATAATGGCATCACATATACATTCTCAAACCTTAGGCCTACTCAAAATTAGGTATCGTATTTTATAAGTGACAAAATCAAATTCAATGTTTTGATCTGAAACTCATACATTTTCTAGATGTTCGAATTGCTTCTGAATACCCTCCAACCTCAAGATGCTAACCATCGAATAGCGTCTCAAAATTTTGAAGCTGGATCTATTGTCATATTAAAACTTACCTTACGATATAGTCAGTATTTTTATCTATATATAAGACTCGTGGAATTGTTGTTGACTTTTTTTTGAAGCAGTAAAGATTTCCAATAAAAGAAGGAATCAAATATCAATAAAGTTGTGAGTATGGCCTGTAAGCAGCAGAATCAAGATTAGACATATGAGTACGCTAAAACTTGAAATTAATAACTACCTATTGTTTTATCACGAGTATCGTACTTGTTGACTATTAATCTATAAGTTATGAATAATACTTCAATCGATTTGTTACGTCATTTAAAAGCGCTTGCGATTAAAATGCATATGCAGACCGTCAGGCCTTACATAAACACGTCGATGTGGCTGATCATTATTTTGATCCAACTATTCTTCATGATTTTCAAGTTTGAAATTGGAATGATTATTCGAAAGATATTCAAATTGTTATACGGAAGAAGAATTTAAATATAAAATCATCATTAGTATAACTATAGAGCATAATATTAGTTACAGAATTATCTGATACAAAATACGTTATATTCGGTCCATAACACATATACCTTTAAAATAACAGAACAATAATACAATATTGATATTCAAATTCAATTCAATTAAACATTGTGATTGAATGCACTCCTTTACATTCTATGAGCTGTAAACAGGCCCGGGTCTGATCCACCGTTTTAGTATTAAATTGAATATATAATCAGAGAACAGTTTGTGTCAGCCTTTCCTTCAAAGTGTCACACAATCCTTTAGAGCCCACTATTAATATTCGTTTCAGTAAAAACCTCGTTTTTCAATTTCAAATCAACGATTGATGTGCACATGAGTGGCCTACACAATACGTTTCTATGTCTTAAAACAATGAACACCTGACTTCTAATAACTCGAGAGGTAGGCCTATTCAATGCAAAACAGCGTATATCAAGCACTACAATAAAACTGAATTCAACTGAAGGTATTTGATATTGTTGAATTAATTATTGAAGATTATGGCATATATATATATACATATAAATATATATATATATATATATATATATATACATATATATATATATATATATATATATATATATATATAAGTTATATATATATATGTGTGTGTGTGTATATATATATATAAATATATATATATATATATATATATATATATATATATATATATATATATATATATATATATATATATATATATATAAAGAGTATATTTTGGGAAAATTGGGTTCTTAAGAGAACCACGAAACCATTCTGGACAATCATACATTCATTTTGCATCATTCATCATATTTTCTCATGTTTCAATATCAATGAACAACCTGAAACGTAAATATAATCGATGAGTTACAATTGACGATAATATATACACATACAGTACCTATCCAGTCTGGTAATAATATTACAATAATCCACACATTACTCATGTGTAAGATAATGCAAATGATGAATCTACGCACTATCAATCATTGCCTCGGTATAAACCATTATTGACAAGAACCTTAGGGTCGCCCGCGCTGGCACCACGAAGATAAATCAAACTCGTGTAAAAGATATGCACACACACGGGATAAGGCCTTAGAACAATACACGCTATAAAAGGCAAGAGAAGAACGGATGACAAATAGAGGAATACAATGAGTTATTTGTTTATGTCTCATTAATTGGCTTATGCTGTTTTGGAATTGGGCGTAATACCAGTTTTACAACACATGTTTAAGATATGTTTTGAATATTTGAATTTATATCACATATTCAATATGATTAGACCGACCAATGAACATTCATCATTTCATACACTGGAAAGTGAATTTATGAGAAAAATTGAATGCATATGCAACGAGCTCTCACGTGTACTTTACATACATTATACATGATACGATATAAATCATGAATATATATATATACATACATATATATATATATATATATATATATATATATATATATATATATATATATATATATATATATATATATATATATGTATATATATATATATATATATATATATAAATATATATATATATATATAAATGAATATATATTTATATATATATATATATATATATATATATATATATATATATATATATATATATATATATATATATATATATATATATATATATATATATATGTATATATGTATATATATATATATATATATATATATATATATATATATATATATATATATATATATATATATATATATATATATAGGCCTATACATATATATGAGTACATGACTTTCTGTTGGAATATAGAGCAGGTGATGTTAATAGGATGAATATTATCACTAGGAAAACGCGGGATATGCGTTGTGAGATGAGCTTCGAAGTATGAAAATCTAGAATGGAAAATATTATGTCAGCTCAATCCACATTTATGGACCTTGGATTACTTCAAACGTTCAAAACCTCACCTGCAACATGTTGATATTTATAGTGTTGCAACCTGGCGCATATACACTTTGCAAAACCAAATGATCTAAATATTCAATAAAATGTACACTTTTATTGTGTTTTCTTTGTTATTTCTCATCCGATTGTTGCAAACATCTCTGATAAGGTGTATGATGGTATTTTTCATATTCTGTGAAAATTTGAGAGCTTCTGAATAATTCTAGTTTTCCAAGTATTTCTCCTTCGTGTTATTCTTATGAAGATTTTTCAAATTCTACGATTTTTTCCGGAAAAACCTTCAGACCAAATTTTCCAAAAAACAATCCCAGCCTATTCTGGTATGATGAAAATATGTAGAAAAAATTTCAAGGCGATAGGTATTTTTTTCTGACCTATATGCTGCTTACAAAATTGGGGGGGAAAAAAAACACTGCACACACATAAAAACGAAGCCCATTTTTTTGGGGCATGTGAAATGTAATCTTCTCTACGCTCATCTAATAATTGAAAATTACCGCCCACGCGGGGAATCGAGCCCCGGACCTTCTGCTTGACATACGCAACTGCTCTTAACGAGGAGGCCCTTTATTCAATTAAATTGAAAGATACCCTCCTCGTGTGTTGCTTATCTAGCAAGAGGGGTTCGATTTCCTGACGAGGTGGTATTTTCCAGTGGTAATAATATCCACCCTATCAATATATATACATGTATAAGTATATATATATATATATATATATATATATATATATATATATATATATATATATATATATATATATATGTATTTATATATATATATATATATATATATATATATATATATATATATATATATATATATATATATATATATATTTATATATATATATATGAATACATATGAATATATGACTTATACGTTCATACAACTTATGGATGAATATATTTTGACTTGTGAAAACTGTACATATATTTATGTTGTCTAGTTGTTAGTTTAAGCGATGGTTACCTAGACACTGAACTTTTTCTGATGCAAACAAATCATCAGAATTATTGTTTAGTCACTCAGTCATATTTATTCATGGCCATATACCATTTCTCCATCATTGAGAACGAAGTATCCACATAGGATTCACACGTACCTATCTAAGTTATATTTTATATGTGGTCATTTTTGAATCTATTTCAAAATATTGATTCCTGTATCAACATATTCACTCCAAACGTGGAATCTTATAACATTATACAGCAATATATATTGTCGATCTTGCAACATGCAACAGGCTGCAGCCTTCCAAAACACCTGCCACATAACTAGTGTATTTCTGCGGTTTTTGCTGCATGTTGTTGACTAGTGGTTTGCCATGATACAATCTTGCATGTTCGAAACACCGTGTCGACAATGTTTACCAGACACACGAGACAGACGACCGAGTTCATCAACACTTGTCTATCGTCTCAGATAATTAAGTTTCATGCATTACATTGGAGGTATTAATAACCCAGTAGTAATCAGTATTCCGTAACGTGATCACGGGCTGGACTTATAGAGTACAAGTTGGAAGTTGAACAAGAAAAATTCTCAGATATTGTCTGTGCGTCTAAAATTATTTGTAGAATTAAGCATGTTTAAGTGCTTGTTTCGAAAATAATACCTCAATTTCAAACTTATGTGAATAAATTTTGTATCAAAAATGCGTTATGTACGGTCTATACTATAGGCTTATAATTCTTGTATTATATTTTTGTATAGGTATACATGCCTTGATTGTATCTATATTTATGTTTTGCCGAATTTAAAAACTGTATTCTATTTTAACTATATAGGCCTAAGTATACACAAAGTAATAAAATCGAGCAAGTTTATATTTGTATTGTTTTATATGTATATTCATCACAAATTTCGACATTTCAACAGTCCGTTTAGAAGTTGAAATAATTCTCAATTCCTATAATGTAATAGAGTATTATAGAAATTCTTAGAATTTGCATATTTAAAGCTTATTAATTTTGTGAGCTAATTTGCTTTAATTAAGATAGGGAAGAATTACGATAATATCTGAATTATTCATGTTCATCTATATTGTACATCGATACTAAATTATGTTAATTAAAATGAAATATGTACTAAACGATCGTTCAGACAAAGACAACAACATTTTAAGCAATTGTTTGCAACAATTTAATAACTCGGCACTTCCACCAATTGAATGAAATACGACTAAAAATATAAACATAGTGTTATTAACGGGTTTCTAGAAAGAAGTGATCTTTTTTATGTCCATCTTCAAATTACATGCGGTTGATATATAATCAAAATATTATCAACTTCTAATATTATATGTTTGTATCTAATCTGTCTCTGCCATGCAATGCATGATCATTGAATCAAGATAGACGTATTGGCTGTGTATAATTCACATAATAATAGAGTCCACAATGGATGCTTAACTGATATGAATATTATCAGACCTGTCTTTGAAACTGATCACATGGTGTATACTGAAATAATAGCAAGCATGTGTATGATTGAATTATTCGCTAGAAGAGGATACAAATTAACTACCTGTAATGTTTAATTAATCTAATGCAGCTTAATATTATCATACCATCACAATCTATATATCTCGTTACCTTTTACATTTTCAATTTTTCATGTCAGTAATTATAAGTTATATTCACAATTATTTTAGGCTTGTACAGATAATCATATACACGTCTATTGTATACGTACTACACGTGCTGGTATATAATCTAGCTCACAGAAATATCATAATGGGATGAAGTGCAGAAATATCGCCCGTGTTTTTTCTGAATATGAATGAATATCTTATATGAATCTTCTAATGGATGTATTCAATTTCATAAAATTATAAAAACAATTATTATAACCTATATCAACCTTCTACGGATCTTCAGATATAGGTGAAATGATAATGAATTTTTAATATTATTATGCAGATCAATTCACGACTCAAAATAGGCGTGACTTCACCAGTAGGCCAGTTGGATTTGTGGTCATTTGAAGATACCCCGATAGGATATTTGAATTTCACTACAGTTCTAATAGCCCTGTTGATTGGACGGTGTGTTTTTTGACGTCAAGGGGACGGAGACTGCGAGTCGTCAATAGAAACAATGTCGACAAAAGGCATTCAAATGTTTTAAAAATGTGATTTTCATCTTGTGTTTTCGGAACAAGAATATATGCTCATTCATCCACGCTCAGATATTCCTGATATTCATTAACGTTCAGATATTATCGTTTATTCTATCATTCATTTACTCATATTCATTGTCTAGTTTGAATACGTATCACATTAAAAATGATCAAATCACATGGAATGAATAAATTTACAGATGAATAATTGTTTCTCATTGAATTTCAATCATAGCCAAAGGCTATTTTATACGTTTCATATCGGAAACAGTTTGTGTATGATGAGTATTATTTTCATATGGCCTTCAATATTTTTCCTGTGCACAAAACGTTTTCTTGATGCATGCCGATGATTTTTGTGATGATTACTCAAAATTTGTATCATGCCTATTCACTATTTCGTATTAATTTCACATTTTTTTCTATAAATACAAGAAATTTGTGTAATAACTATATACCCATACATTTACTTGATGATCATAGACAAAATACTGATCAACTTTAGGTGAGAAAAATATGAGTGGGCACCATTCACATATTTATCACTTGAGTTTCCTAATTTCACAGACCACTGGCAGACGTTGATGCCGATTTGATGGGTAAAGAGTCGTTGTCCCGCCATAGTGGAGACAATTCGAAAGGTGTTAAAATATCAATACTAAAGAATTTACGGATTGAATTAGTTGGTAAATCATTCAATCATAACCTTATAAAGCTAGCCTCACCATCAGCTATTTCAGGATCATACTGAGTGCTTTGAAAAGTATATATGAATATATACAAATTACCCATAGAGAAATAGGTCTTGAATAATAACTGATTAAAATGTCCATGATCTTCATCATATCCTGACTCGACTCTTCTTCCGTATATATATATATATATATATATATATATATATATATATATATATATATATATATATATATATATATATATATATATATATATATATATATATATATATATATATATATATATAGGCCTATAGGTTCGGTACACTAAACTTTAAACATGGATTTTTAACATTTTTATTGGGTTTAACAACTGATAACCGAGATGTGTTGACCTCGGTTTAAACCTAGAGGTTTATCTCAAACCTGCGTTTAAAGTTGTTGATCAGCTTGAAGGTGTAATACCAATATTTTTGTTTTTCCAGTAATCCTAGGATTAATGCTATTCCTCAGATTGAAATGATGTAAAATCCGGCACCAACTCCAATAAGTTATAAAAGCCGGGCCCCTGCTTAGCTTAACCGGATTTGGCTTTGTTTCATAAGTGTAATGAGAATTGGCTGGGCGTGGATTTGAGTCCCGCGTGAGGCATCATTCACGTATCACTAGCTCAAGTGTATTCCCAAATCAGCTGGCTGTTGGTGGGGTCAATAAGAGAATAATAATAATCGTCTAAGCGCGGATACTCGTATAGCTTCGCGGCCGATCGTGTCGCGGCCCCGGCTTGCTAGAGCTGCTTCTACCGCGGACATAGAGTTATTGTCCCGCCCCGCAATCCTTAGTAATATACCTTATACTTGCTGCCTTGATAGTTTACAGCACACACAAGAAATTTCAATAATCATTAATATAGTTTATTCATTATTCATTTGGGATTTAATTAAGCCTACGATATATTTTTCTTGTAATATTGCTCAACAATCCCACCAACATCAGCTATAGGCTATACGAGGGTACACGAATAAGTGTAAGATAATGAAATGATGATATGATGATGGGTGGAAGGACGTACACAAAGACCCTTGTCTTATGCGGGACTCGAACACACATCCGACCTGACTTCAGTTTCTACTGCTGGCGGGCGGCTCAATATTTAATTATACCTACAATGCACTTTACATGATGTAGCCTATATGGAAGAATCAATATTATGATTTTGATCAAAAATAAGTATAAAGGTGAGGATGTTATATTATATTGAACTTGATTACTGTTCATGAAAATAAAGATTGGAATGGATGATGAATCTGCGCTTTTTACTTTATGAATAAGTTGAATTTTTTCTGTAGAATATAAATTCTGTGAATTCGTTCTATTTGGTTATCAATTTTTGTTTCAATATTTGCTAGGATGTGATAGCTTGTGGCCCGGAGTCGTCCAGTTGTACAATAATTTCAGTACCCGCTTTGTCGAATAACTTCTAGCTAATGCCATAGGCCTACACTTCATTTCCTCTATTTAGACTTTTTGACTAATAAGTCTTAAAATTATCATATATGATAATTTTTTATCGAACATCTTTTAGATTTTAGTGAGTAATTTATACCTCTAATTAACCTGCTAATAAGGATATACAATATGCTTTAATAAATGACAACATCTTCATATGACAGATTCATGACGATATGTATGAGGAATTAATGTCATAAACAAGACACAATTATTTTCGAGCAATATGTTTTATGACGAACATATATATTTTGGTGGTGTGAATTATAATTTTACGTCATTACTTTATGCAAAGAGATGCAATAATTCATTCAACTGCATATAGTGAGACCACTTGTAACACAATTCTCATAATTCTATAAGTTAAAGGGCCCATAGATGAAACCAAAAAGTATGACTGCATGTCAGAATTATATATAAATATATAGGCATATATATATATATATATATATATATATATATATATATATATATATATATATATATATATATGTATTTATATATATATATATATATTTATATATATATATATTTATATATATATATATATATATATATATATATATATATATACATATATATATATACATATATATATACATATATATATATATATATATATATATATATATATATATATATATATATATATATATATATATATATATATATATATATATATAAATATATATATATATATAACTATATATACCAACTGATGCTAATAATTAGGTTCTCCAAAGATACATGTATTACTTATAGGCCTATATAAGCCCAAATGAGTAGCCCATCACTCTATAAAATAATATACAATGCAGCAGCGATATTTATATCTGAAAGAGTTGAAAGGTGAAAATACTTCAAGATCTTCGATCAGAAGGGCGTATATTGGTTGAAACTCTTCATGCATCCTGCATGCACATCAAGTTTTCCTTATTTTTGTTCTGTTATATAATCATTATAATGATTGCATACAGTTTTTTCATTTGAACCCTTGGACATTTGAGGTCCAAAACTTTATTCGAAACAATTGAAATTATACTTTATAGCCTAAATTGGTTTGGGGTATAGAGCTATAGCAATTGTCCCTGCTGTGTATTAGGAACTGCTCATTTTGTATCCTTTTTTCAAATCAAAAGAAAACTAGTACGTCACTCAATTAATTTGGTTTCAACTCTTAAGAGTGTCAAATACTCTTGAAAAACGAAGTTTCATAGTATTTCATGGATATCATGAAACTATAGCAAGTTTTAACTGTCCAAAGTATGGATAAGTAGGCCTATAGTAAAAATATATAACCTGATAAGAAATTACCATTGTACATTTTGCCAACAATATTTTCAACTCACATCAAATCTAAATCCAAATATATAGCCCTAAAAAAATCTGATTGATAATTATATATATCGACAGTATTTCATAGACACATACCTGAAAAGTTCCGAGTAATTTCATTACAATTTACTCAATCGGAGAGTAGCGATAGGCCTCATAGTTTATGATATGTAGACGCATGTTAAATCATCTGGCATAGAATTTACTCAAGCCATAAAATAGGCCATGAAATAATCCATCCAATCCAACAACTCTGATATAAACCATTTGGTCTTCACTTATATGATTATGTTCATTTCACTCTTTCTTGCGGTAAAATGCATGAATGAAATGAGTGTATTTTAATATATATGCCTACCTTCAAGTGTGGATTTTGTTGGAATTTTCAAAACGAAATTTGTAAAACATATTAAGGTCAACTTTGCGCCGCAAGTCGTATGGTCTTAAACTCGGTATAAAGATAGTTAGAGAAAGATGTTTAAAACATCTACAATCCTGTTATCTATACTTTACAAAGTTATACGGTATTCAAGTATACGTCAACTGTTAACTATAGGCATATAGAATATCAATAGGCCTATATGTTTATAGCCTTCAACACATTTCAAACGATACATAATATTTCACTAACGCTTTAATATAAAGGTAGATATAATGTACTTTTGTTCATCAGATTATGATGAATCTAAATGTATTTGTATAAATTACAATTTCATCATTCCTCACTCACACATCCATCTCATTTTTCGACTCTATCCTTAAGTACTTGGGCCTAATTCATGCTTGTGCGTGTTTATCAAACATTTTTTATAGTCATCTCTATTCAACTGATTCGACAACTTCTGATTCACATCAAACTCTAACATTCTGAAAATTCGCAATTCATGACAAATTTCTCTGAATTCTCAATTCAATATGAGTTAAATACAAGGTATTATTCATATATATAGGACTATAAGCCTAAGTGTTTCTTTGAAATATTCACAAATCTTCCTTTTTGACGAAATCATGGATACTTTATGCAGACATTCTACAAATTTGATATTACAAGTTTTGTTGATAGTTTAAACGAATGGGAGATGAAGATTGGCTTTGGAAAATGTTGAATGTATATTAACATATTGTTTCTCGCTCTACTTGACCTTATACGATTCTCACAAGTATAAATTCATCTCTATAATATAGGCTATAGACCCTACAATGAAATAGAATCATTGGCATAGATTTTATTCGAATGCGTTTTGATCTTGTGTCAATAATTTTGAATTGATACAATGAAATAGATTATGTATTCAATTTATTTGTGTTTCTTGGAAAACGACGGGATTACAAACATTAATCTCAAGTCTGTTTAAAAGCTCACGGCGCGACATAGGCTATATATGAACGAATATACAAAAGTATCGTGAAGTCGTAATGTCACAGTCTGGCGATCAGGACTGTCTGGACCCGATAAACACGTAAACATATGATACCTCTGTCATATATTTCATGAGATGAAAGTTTAACTATATTCATTAGTGTCTTTCAGACCTGTTTAACATGTGGACTGAAGTGTCATTATAATTTTCAAATATTCTGAGAGGTATGTTGAGAATATCATTAGGCCCTATATTGTATCTTGATTGATAGTAGTTATCAGAAGAAGTACACAATCAACTTGTATGTCATTACGTATATTCACCTTTTCTGCACAACTCATAATATATGATGAACATAAAGCTATGATGATTTAAAACAAAATCGGTGATCTACCTCTTATGTCAATAACTCTATATGAGATAGCCGGTCAGGTTCAAATAGTCTGCGATATATACAAGTTGGCGAACCAATTTCTATGTAACACTTTGTTTTATGCAACAAACCAGAGATTGAAGTCGATCAATCGTGCATAGGTGAGAGTGAGTGGGAATCCCAAGAACTAGACCACGAGGCTAAAACATCCCCTCACAGAACGGACGCATCCACAGAGGCACGCGAAAACATGACTGTGGTTTATATTATAAATTATATAAGTTATAGTCATGTGACATAGCCCCAAAGCAAGTCTTTTTTTCATAATACTCATAGTTCATGATTATGTGGCAGTCCCTTGCACTTGGTCACGACAAGACTAAGTTATCATCTTGTAGAGCATGTATCAGTTGACAAAACACGCGGCAGACGGCATGTCATGTGACATATCGAAGTAGTTGTGTGTGAGTGTGTGTGTGTGTGTGTGTATTTACCTATGTTATGCGACGTGGTGACCTGACAACACGCTCCCTGCGGTGCACCATGAGGGGGCTGCTTGCCCAGGGCGGCCACACCACCAGCGGGGGCCGTCTGATGTATACCCAGGCCTAGATACGTGGGTGCGCCGGCCGTCAAGCCAACAGCTTCACCACCTCCACCACCACCGCCGCCGCCGCCGCCGGTTTCACCCCCGTCCACCACTGGGCAACACCAAGGACCCGGCCCTAAGCGGCCCACAGCACCACCGCGCCTACCGACCAGTGCTAACACGGCCTGTTCTTGGATCGGCGTCGTTTTGATGCCTTGGCGGGGAAACAGTGTCGCAACGGCAGCCCGTTTCCCGGAGGAAACGGTATTCGGTTGTGAAAAACGGGGATTGAAATCAGTGGTTGCGATAACGGTTGAACAGTTAACAGAGAGATTAACAACTATATTTAACCAAATTTTATTTTAATTTGATCAGAACACTTCACTTCAGTGTCTCACAAAAACGCACGTGTTTGTTGTAGGGCGTTTTGAAATTATTTTTCAAATATTTCTGTCGAAAGTACTGATGTTTTATTCACATATATTTATTAATATAATTTGTATGATTGTTATAACTGCTTTATTATTTAAAGTAGAAACATTGAGGTTTTTGACACTTGACGGATACAATTCTCGTTGCACACTTTGCGCTTCTGCCACATGTTATTCGATAACCGAATGATAAAAGCTTCAGTTGACGATAATCACAAAATCACTTTCGAATTGAGGACACAATCCTCCAACACGCGATTCACAGAGTTGAAACAATGGCACAAAGTAAGATACACCTGTGTTTATTTTCTTGAAAACAACCCGCGCCGTCGGTGTTTTTTAGTGTTATGTTATGACGAGAGGTTCGATACACACGATGTTCACTTCGTTCACGACCGAGTATCACTGACAACCAAAGCTGGTCCGGCATCTGCGCGTACATCTTTTAAACCAGCCCCCGTGTGCGCATTGGCTCATTCAACAGATCACCCCAAGGCGAAACACGCATGCGCCTCCCACAATGCATCATTTAGCCTCGCCTACCTCGTTTCTTATTGGATAGAATGGTTAGAGCTCGCTCCCATGTCGTAAAAAAAGATTTCATGTGAGATAGGCAGCAGTGAAATGTTTTTTTTTCGTGCTTCTTGTTATTTTTTTTTTGTTTTTTTTCCTAAGCACCTTAGATTGCCGGTTTGCATATGCCTGTAAGGCTGCGTGGCACAACTAGTATTTATGTGTTCACGCCTCTTCGAACCATTATACAACTCCTGTCCGGGCGTTCGTTGTTCTATTGTTATTTACGGCGTAGATTATTATTGAAGATGTAAAACGTAAAATAAACAGCAGTCATATTGTAGTTTCGATCTAAAGAAGTCGCGTTCGGCCCACTACTGTTTCTTATCATGCTTAAAAATAGTTGATCTTAAATTATAGTCTAGCTCTAGCATGTAAACCGATAAAAATGTTCGAAGAACTTCGAAATATAAAGTTCGAATATGTGAATGGGATGAGTTACAGTAGCACTCACCTCAAAACGAGCTGGCTCAACTCGCACTTTGAGTTTCAATACAACTTCTAGAGGGGCTTGATATTTTTTCCGTTCATAAATTTGTATTTACAAAATATTATTCAAGTTTGATCGTATCTTCAGAAATAAATCTTGTGGATGATGAAGTGTTTTCATAATCAAATATGTATAGTGTAGTCCGTCTCAATAATCTGTAGCAAGTGTTCCATCTCTTCAATCAGCTTAACTGCTAAGTAGGTGAAAATGACAATCATAAGTATAAGTCGACAGTAACGAAGGAACATCTTCTCTCCTGTGTGCATTTTGTATAAGGACAAGTTTGTAATTATAGGCAGTCCTAAAGGTTTGCCTGGTTTGCCGCTGCTAAATATCACTTCAGAAATATATTGTATGATTGAATCAAAACTCATAGTCATTTTTGATATTTACATTCTTATTGAAAACAATAGTACAAATAAACGTCAAAGTTGTTTTCACTCTGAATTTTTACTTTTGTGGATTATTTAAAATTTCAACTTTTGGAGATTGTTTCAGAATTTAGTCCTATATTCATATAAGCCTATATTTTGAAAAAAATGCAAGTTTGTATGAGTTCAATGGAGTGTAAAGAGATGATTGGCCTATTTGTACACATAGGCCTATATTCTCCCTGGACAATACGGAGAGCAAACTACAGAGATCTCCAACACTTGCTTTTTATGAACACACGTTCTTTTTATTACATCATTATTCGCATTTTAGTTATTATACTCATAAGGTTAGGTTGAAGAGCAGAAACTCATGTATCTGAACCTCGCCATTTCATTTTTGTTAAATAATCATCTCATTTTATAATTTTTATATGTAAATTGTTATTTCTGTGTTTCTTTTGTCAACTAGGCCTACTCAGAAATGAATAAAGACTTATTATTATTATTATTATTATTATTATTATTATTATTGCTACAGATTGGTGATACAGTCTAGATATAACATATTTTGATAATATATATTTTCAATAAATGCTATCTGAAAATAAAGAACTCCAACGATTATAATATAAGCTACTCGAAACCATCTTGAACTAATGTTATTCACGTGACTATACAGGTGGCCTACTATAGGCCTACTATAGGCCTATAATAAGTTAAGACCATAAGCCGATATTATTATGAAATTGATATTTTAACATATGGGGCTACGCAACACAGTTGATTTTCATATAGGATTTTATTCGCTTGATATAACCTATAAAAGTAGACGTATTCCTTATACTCACATCTTAATCTTCATCCATTACAAATTTCACCAACTCAAATAATTGTACAAGCTCATGATGAATATATATATATATATAGCTATGAGATGGAATCTGTCAGTTTGGTCGAATCCTCTATTTAAACATTTATATAAACATACGTAGGCATACTTATTTTACCATCGGATGTCGCAATTGTAAGGGATATCGTCTATCAGCTATCGTGTGAATATGCTATCAAAAACCGGCACGTCCACTGATTATTACTACAATGTGCCACTTTTGCTCATCATTTTTCGTGGCTCCTCTACCGAAATCAATGGTTTTCATTGATTTGCTCGTGAAAGAATGAAACATGTGGAGTTGATGATGAAAATTAAATTTTCAACTCATTTCGACATTCTATTCTTTTTTTAATCAAAGTTTTCTTTCTCTATAGATGTTCATTTTAGTTACAATTCAAAATGATAATTGAGTCATTTATCCACCAGAAAATGCTGGGTTATGCTGGGCACTATCGAGTTGCTTCATAATGCATCAAATCGAAATGACTCCCCTATAACAGATTTGTTTCTATTATTCTCTGTATTTCTGAAATCTATTTTTCTTTTTCTTCTCTTCAGTTTTAGTGCTCGATTGAGAGCTACACGCATCATGACACGGGGCTTGAAACTATTCTGCATATAGGCCTATTGTTTCCATTCATATTTGTGCTTTAGGCCATGTATGAATATATATTACACACACACACACACACACACATATATATATATATATATATATATATATATATATATATATATATATATATATATATATATATATATATATAAATATATATATATATATATATATATATTTATATATGTAAATATATATAATTAAATATATATATATATATATATATATATATACATATATATATATATATATATATATATATATATATATATATATATATATATATATATATATATATATACATATGGTATGATTGAAGTTGATTCCTTGATCCATTATTATGAGATGTATTATAATTCCGGTATAGACTATCAAGTGAAAATTGTTATCTATTCGAACAATGAATACAACCTGAATTATGATATGAATTATAATTATATATATATAATATATCATTGAATCAAAATAATAATATATATATTATTAAAATAATTATAATATGAAATATATATTATAATATTATAATATATACTTATTAAAATTATTATATTATGTTATTATATACTTTTTCTATTACCTTCTTCCATTTTCATTTTTTTTCATACTTTCGTTATCTACCCTCAATTAAATTAGTTTTAAAATATTTCAGGATTTTTCTGTAATCAATTTTGTATCACTTTTGTAAATAACCATTGTACTATGTATTGACTATATCACGCTGTACCATCTTGGTATCTCGCTATGCGGACAGCCGTCAATTAAATTGTCATTCTCTCTATATATACATATATATATATATATATATATATATATATATATATATATATATATATATATATATATATATATATATGAAATATATTTTTATATATTTTCAAAGTTATATATATATATATATATATATATATATATATATATATATATATATATATATATAAAATATATATTCATATAGGCCTATATTTTCAAAGTTAGTTCAAAGTTATTTTCAAAGTATATAGTTCAGAGTGGAAGATATCAACATTCGTGTGTTTTGTTTAATCTTAATAGCCATGCTGGTAATGTCCGGATATATATCACAGAAACGGTTTCTACTTATAATGTGTTCCGGACTTTCGGAAACTGAAAGACTTTTATCTGCGGCGGAAAGTTATGGTCACCAACAGCGCAGTCCTGGTGTTGAAGTTTATTGGTTTCAAACAATTAAAATGGGGTGGTAAGGTCGCCCTTGTGGTGCCCCGTCCAAACGATCCTTCTTTTCATCTATAGCCTTAATTGGGGGAAAATGATTTTGTATCGAGTTTCGATGTTATTAAAAAAAATATATATATATATATATATATATATATATATATATATATATATATATATATATATGAATATATATATATATATATATATATATATATATATATATATATATATATATATATATATATATATATGATAGGGGCCCACATGGGTATATAATTTATTTTTCGAAAACGGTGCAGTATAGGCCTGCGTATAGATCGAACTATGGGCTCAATAGTATTGATTATCATGGTGGGTTCAAATTTTAATACATGATTTCACTGCAATTATGTTCACCTATTGTGTTCATAAATATAGTAGGCCCTATATACAATTATTATACTGTATCAATATTTATATATAATAGGCCTATTGTATATATTTGAAAGATATATCCTTGAAAAATGATCGTATTTAGTGAGCTCACTATGTCCTATATGGTGAAAAATCCTATTACTATCTATATATAATTCAGAGAACGCATTATTAATTGAAAATATTATGAAAATTCTTAATAAATTCTTATTTCAACGTAGGCTCACTAATATAGGTCGACTCGATAAGTTTCGAACTATCGCCGCATGGTGCGCCACTCGTCAGCTTCAAGAGTTGTGAAGACATATCGTTGGGTCTTACCCCCCCCCCCCCCCATCCTTCCCCCACCCATCAGTCAACCCTTAGGGGTACACATCTACACCCACATCAGCCGCATGGTCTGTTTTTACGTCATCCTCAATCAGTTATTATACACGAAGGACAGAACTTGGTCATTAATTTCACCTTCACTGCATTTTAATACAGATTTCTTTTATATAGAGCAGAAGTTATAAATAATGTGAAATATGGAAAGTTCAAACAACTAATTGATCGCATTGAAGAGATGAATGATCAATTCATTTCATGGCATATTATTGAAGAACCATTCCATTCACTTCAATCCGACTGAGGGAAACCACGAGAATACTCAGTTAGGATAGTCGACCATGAATAGAATCGAACCACAACCCTTCTCAGTCGAGCTCATTCTATATGCTTAGATGCAAGCAAGAAGTGCTTTTTACCTGTGGCAATAAGATCATAAACAACCGGCTGCACACGCATGTAACAAAAGTTGCATAACTTGCTAGTGCATGGGGACAGGAAAGCTGTGAAGATGTGTCTAGTTTGTTGGACGAAACTCTAAATCCTACAACTTGATTGCTACCAATCACATCTCAGGATTTAGATGACTTTCGGATGAATTATTGCGGAAACGACATGGATGTCGCGGGATAAACGAAGTGGTTTGAGGAATTATGTATACAAATTCTAAAAACAGAAAGTTATTGCATGAACTTAATTTTTTCAATATGAATGATGATCAAACGCGGTACGCAACATATATGTACGCGTTTTAACTTTAATTTTCATCCACAAAAATTGAACTATATTTCCAACATGTTTATTAATATATCAGCTGTAGTGATCAACATGGTCTTGAAATATATATGGTAATAAAATCCATACGATGTATAACATTTCAAAACCTGTTGATTCATAGTTATAGTTATCGTACTTTTGAGAAGTTAAATCTTTACTAATAACGGCTCATATATGATGAAACAGTGAAACGCACCTAAATAATTATGTATCGTGACTACTATAGTATAGTGTATATACTATTTGATTCACTATTTGAATTGATATATCTTAAACAATGAATCTATCATTCAAGTTTTCATTGAAAACTATGCATTCAAACAGATTCAATTATTTGCAGAAGTTGAATAGATATAAAATGATAAAAATATTGAATGGTATGGTCTCTTTCGTATATAGAGGAATTCATGAAAATCTTATTCGAAAAGTCTGAAAATTAGTTTCTTGGATACTTTCCCGATGAGCTATACATATTTATTCCTATTATACAAAGTTTTTCAAAATAATAATTTCGAATTTCTCAGAAGTTGTGGTTTTTCGAACTGACAGAGATGTTCTTTACTGTCGAGTATGCCTATGATTTTGAGGCAAATTTTGATGATTTTTTGAATAATTTTCACTTATAAGCCTACCATCGTAAAGGTATGAAGAATATCTGTGTTTCCCTGCATTAGAATTTTAATATCTTATATTTTGATATTTGATATTTTGATATTTGATTCAACCATCGCCAAAAAGCTAATGTTTCGCTAATTTGACTCCAATGCGCACTTTAGAATAACCCTATATATTGTATAACCCCGTGATAACCCTATAGGCCTTATAACCTTATAGACCTTCATTTATAGACCTTTAACCTTATAATATATCCACATTTTTCACCTTTCTTCATTTTATGAAAGATATGAAATATACGTGAATACGTATATTAAAATCATCCAAAATAATGCTTTCATAAAAATCGAATTAAATTCGAATATATCTTTAAAAAAAGCGTGCGTAAACCCCTAAAAGTATCAAACGAAGCCGCCACCGTGCCACCCCTAGAGACGTCTTGTACCGCGCTGTTGTAAAACTGCACCCCCTGCCGCTTGGGTCAAACATCCCCCCCTCCTACCGGCCCCCCGGTGACCCCGATACTCGTTGTCTTTATAGCAGTCGTAAATACGGCCAGTCGTGGATCATTACATGGACCGTGGTCGCGGCTTTATTATATACAAGTCTTTGTGACCTGCCTCCTGTATTTAGGTTGGGGCTTTCATTTGTTAAAGATATTCAGCGGTGTGAATTACTATGTCGACCTTTGCTGACTCTTTCTATAAGACTTATAATGACATTTCTAATTTGTGTCTATAAAGTGCTTTGACTCATGTTTTTATTCATAGAATATTATAATAGAATAGAGAAATGAAAAGAATGAACGTATCCATTATTGAATTAGTATTGCTCAGTATAGGCCCTTTAACCCCTTTATCAGTACCAGGGATTTATAGGATATGTTTTATATAAATCTGAACAATCTCAATGTTCTTAAAAATTTATCATTTTATAATTTCACATTTTGTAATGGGCAACATGCATAAAATGGTTTTATTATTTTATATGCTACTAAAAATCTCTGGATCCGCTGTTTTTATCATTTTTCAATGAAAACTGATTGCTCGAAAAATTATCAAATATATGTACCCTATTTCAACATGAACATATAAGCATATAACAATATATAACATAACATATAACATAAAACATAACATGAACATAACTAGATTCTCTATATAAAATCGCTTACAAAATCATGATACTTCATCAGACAGGAGTGTATCCCTCCCTCTTTCAGTCTTATATGAACAGCAACAGTCATTATAATAAAAAGCCTATCAAAAGTATGCATGTGTAATTATGATCTAACCAACAGGCTTTCAATGATTACGTATTTTCAATGCCCATTGTTAATTTTGAAACTTTTTGGCTGCTATTATTGAATCTGTGTTAATTTTGAAACATTTTTGGCTGCTATTATATTGAATCTGTTTGAAAAATATAGATGAAAAATAAACCTGATATATTTTTGGAATCTCATCAAAATTATATCACTGCATTGGTCATCATGTGTCAAATCTGTACTTGTTCAATATTTTTCGATCATAATTAATGAATTCCATTTTTAAATGAAAAATAATGAAGTCCCACAAAACACGGCACCTCCACCCATTACGACAAAAGGATGACACGAATGAAGAAGCGGTTGGAGATCTATTGATTGAATCATAACATTGATTCATTGATTCATTTTAACGACGGAGAGATACCAAGAAAAGCCACAGTCAGGTTCGGTCGACTATGGCAGGAATCGAACACCGGTCTCCTGAATGACGGGACGAAACAGACTGTTTTAACCGCGTCTCGTACTTATAAATAGGCCTACAGGTCACAGAACGTATGTCTATGTCCGTATATTGCCCTGATAGGTCGGCATCGGCTTGTTAAAAGAAGTCATGTGTATCTTAGGGTTGATCTTCCGGACAATTAGTGCCATACAAGCACCATCTTGTTCCAGCTTCCTTGATACGTCTTCATCAGCTGACATCTTGCGCGGTTCGGACCATTAGTTGTTCTCAAAACTGAGAGCATTCAAGAAAGAATTATGATAAAATAAATTATATACAGAATCTTTTTCGTTTGATAAAGTAGGTTACATTATTCATTAAAGACTATATCTTTCATAATGTTGGCCTATTAATCCATAGTTTTTAAAATAATTTAAACCTATATGTAAATAGAAACTATTTCAGGAGAATTCTTATTTTCAGCTAAAAACTTATACATACCTAATGAATGTTTAGACTTGAAACAACTATTTTCGTATATCAAATCATTATACACTTTGCTCGAGCTATCATTTGTATAGGCCTATAATAAATAATATGATTTATAATTCTTTCATCTGTATAGTTATTTGACACTCATGTGTCCAGTACTTCATGTTAATCCGTTGCATTTAGGAAGTGTACAATCAAGTTATAATTATAATAGATTTTTCTCCAAAGCTGCATAATTGAATATATACACAGCGCCGAACGACATTACTCTCGTAAAGTTTATTCGTTAACATTTGTCATGTTGCTGGCCTTTAACCCGCCTTCCTTGTCGTGATGACAGAAATCCTCCCCTTATTAGTACCAGATGCCCCCTTCCACCCCTCACCCCCTTCCACCCCACCCTTTCCAAACACACATACATGTGCGTTACACCTTGATATATGAACACGTGTGACGAAACGACTGATTGGTCGGCAAAGAACGCGTCAACGGCTCGACGCAAAAAGCGTCATCGGCATGATGCTCATCATGATACACGCAGATAACAGTAGGTCTATACCGTGGAAAGTCTGGGCGGAAGATATGATTTTTAGATATGACTTCTTTTTAGGTGTCCGAATAACTCATAGTAATTATCATGGACGGTAATTATATTGAAATTTGCTGCAGAAAACCCATTTTTTAAATTTGTTATCGATAATTTTCAAATTTTATTTGTCAACATCCATTAATATTTTCAAATTTGATTAATAAACTTTCGTTAGTACAAATGTACAGAGTTGATGTATTTTACATTGATATTGGCTTACCGGCAGTGTTGCCCTGCCGGGAAAAAAAAAACATTAAGCACTAGATATACATGATGTATTCTTTCAGAAACTTGTATTTCGGTTTTCCCTTACCCCCCCTGGAAACACAAAAGCCCCCCCGCAACAAAATCTCTGAATTCATCACTGCTTACCGGTAAATAAACTTAAAAGCAATTATATTCGAAGTACGAGAAAACTCGAAAAGAATCAAAAACGATAAAGGCCTAGGCCCATCTACGGTATCATAAATGACGGAAAGTATAAATTTGACATCATTATTTTCATTCATACTATCAAGAAGTAAAAAAATGACTGGCACCATATGGAAACACTTACTAAATAATATAATCCTTCAACATATTATGTAAAGATGAACACAATTCAACCAGAACAGCAGAAGCAACCAATGAACAAATTTTAGAAACTGATTTTTCATCTGACAGATTATATCTGAAAATATTTTTGAAACTATTAACTAAATGGTTCAACTCAAAAACGTTCAATAAGACAACTTCACAGGAAACACATTCAAACCTCAACAAGACCAAGACAAGAATTCTCCACATCTCCATTATAGTTAGTAAAATTAGTTATATCGTTAGTTCGAGTATGTCACATTCTATATCATAACTCACGTCGCGTTACGGCCCATCTACTTCTGTTAGTCACATGCTGTTCGCAGCGCTGTGGCGGAAATCAACAACAAATGTGTTAACTGAGAAACTTGAAACGCAGAGTTTCAAGGTCAACCGAGCGCAACCCAAGGTCACGGCTCACCACATTGCTGGGCTCATTGAGGATGGCGCTAATTAGGTTCAATTAGCGAGCTGCATTTGTATCGAGTTGTGTCCTTATTTGAGAAAAGGAGAGAGAAAGAGATACAGAAAGATTGAGAAGGAGAGAGAGGGAGAGAGAAAGAAAAAGAGCGAGGAAGAAAGGGAGGAAAAGAGGAAGGAAGAGAGAAAGAAAAAGAGAGAAAGCGAGAGAGAGAAAAAGCGAGAGAGATTAATTTCATTATCTGTTTACTGTCGCAAATTTTGTCAAGAGTAAAAATAGAATCTTATGGAAATAGGTATGCAATAGGAACTAAGTATGGTGTCTTAGCCTATAGGTATGCCATGAAGAAACATGATATTTCTAGTTATTTTATTTCTATAGGAATTGTAGGTAGCTACCTCTATAGATTAGAAATGTTTTCTATATTTTACGAGGTTTTCCAATATAGAATACTGTTGGTCATGTTCTACAATTAGGCCTGTTCACGACCTATACTGTCATCAATCTTGTGACTTTGACACAAATTATTAACTTTTTCATTATTAGGACAATTGGAAACAGAATCGAAACAACTTACCGTCTCTTAGTAGGGTTTACAGATTCACGAAACGTCAATTGAACCTAAAAAATCTCCAAACAAAAAAATTGACTTCCTATGACATACAGGTAGACCTAGTTTCATGAGACCATGTTCGGGAAATCGTTTAGGCTCAAGGTTTTTAAAACTAATAATCATCTCATTCGCATTTCCTATCGACAGCACTGTAATCAATAACCACGATATAAATAGAAGTGATGATAAGTCACTAAAATACTACCTAGAATGAAATAATAATATTTCAGAACATATAGTCATATTTATTTAATTCAATCTGAAGCTACATTTCCATTTACACTGAATCTACTTTCGTGTTTTTGTACATTTACAAATTCATATATAGCGCGCAGTTTATGAATTGAATCAACCAATACAAATATTTCAACACCAGCTATTGGGCTATAATATAATATGAATGCGGTTGCATAGTTCTCAAATAACACATAGGCCTATCAAGAATGATATTGATCGCATTTTCTCTTCTGTCTCGTGTGATTGTTACAAGTAAGGAACGTACGTAGCATTATTTTCAATTGTGATAAAGTATCAAAAATTGATGAGAACCTTATAATCTTAAATTGTAACTTATCTAATTACGACATAGCAGAAGTGTACCGAACATGAAGATGCATTGAGCTTGCGTTGGTTTCTTCTTATTTAAACCGGCAAACGCAACCCTCAATGCATATTTGTGCCGACCAAGATGAACCTGAATCATTGAATTCTTTGTTTTATATGATAAATATTTAATATTGAAACATATCCGGGGCAAAATTTCGTATGAATAACATAGAACTACTGGACCATGTAAGTGTTGTCTATTTAACATTGGATATTCTATTTCAATGAAGCGTATCTAAATGATACACACAGATGATATTAGAATGATTTACATCAGGAGAAATATTTTGCTCTTTCTTTGTCTATACACACGCAAAATCGCTATTATTGTTGAGAATATGTTCGCGTTGAAGTGTGATCTAGTAGAGAAAATATAGCCATAGACCATTTTCACCAGGTGGCAAACAAAGCACACGGTAGGTCTACTCACTACTGTGTTTAGCACTCCTTTTCACTATAACAATGTATTGAAAATGTATGTATATATTCTAGCTGCGTGGAAAACCTAGGTAGAAACTATTTAAAAAATTATTATCGTTATTATATAGCTTTCAATTATCAATATCAGTTGTCAATCATTAGTTTCATTTCTCAATTTGACCATGATCAAAATTATAACATTCATTTTTCATGAACCGAAAGGATTCATTTTTTTTATTTATCCCACAGATTAGGCTTTTTTGGCTTTGTGTGAGAGTGTGATCATAATTTCTGTATGTGAGTATTGATCAGAACCAATGAAAAAATAGAAAGTGAACAATATATAGGCCTAATTAGTTAGGAAAAAATCATTATTAATGAATATTTATTATTTTGTAGTCCCAAAGTTGTGTAGGGACGCATGTTGAAACAATATCTCAATATCCCCCGTAATTTTCAAATCATTGATAGGATTGTTGGATATCTCGAGCCAAAGAAAATGTTTTGAAACATAATGATAGCTTTAGACTGATTTTCATCCTTGTCTTTTATATCTAGTTATGAGTTGATAGTTTTATATAAGTTATTTTTGTATTGTATTGTATTGAAAAATTTTAATTTAGATGTATCCCAGTGTCATTAACAATTGTGAACAGTTGACAATGAAGTTGTTTTCTCTCTCTTCACAGGCAAGCAACGTCATAAGCTCATTGATTGAAGTAGTGAGGAAATGACGAAACCAAAAAAGAGTTATCGCTATATTTTCAACAACCCAAATAATGAGATTACTACTGGAGAGGTTATTGGAATATTGTTCATGTCTACACACATCTTGAAGTTCAAAAAGTCGTAATTATATATGCCCAAGAGTTATGGGACAAGTCTATTTTCTAGCAACAGATGAGGGAAAATTTAATATAGGTTTGGGTAAAGACGAAATGGTGAAAAAAAACTGGTACAAATATTTTCACATGTCATTTCGATCACCTGCTTATCCGACGCTAACATGTATAGCGTTTTTCCTAATAATGAGCAAGAACTGTATTGATGACTGTAAATGACAAATGCAAATATCAAATCGAAATTTTCTATATTCCAATTGACATAACCTCGTTCATACTAGGATCACTAACTGCAGTTAAGCTAACTGCAGTTAGCATTATGGATGACACCGTTCTTAACTGAGGTAAAGTGTTCACACTGTCAGCGATAAAATGGTTGTTAGAGACGTCATGCACTGCCATCTTCCTGTTCGATTTCTGTTAATTCTTATATTGCATTTACAGATTTACAGATTTTCTGTTGATATCTAACGGTTTCTAAACATTATTTCGCCTTGTTTTTGAACAAAGCCATCTATATAATTCGAATAATGTAAATTATTTTATTTTTTTAATAACATCGAAACTTGATACAAAATCATTGTTCCCCAATTAAGGCTATGGATGAAAGATAGGATCGTTTGGACGGGGCACCACAAGGGCGATCTTACGTAATCATAATATAGAGGGCCTTGCTTTGAACCAAAAATGTGACGATACGAATGATGTTGCTCTTTGCGAAGGCGGTAAATTTTGATCGCAGTTAAGCTAACTGAGTTCTAGAAACTTAGTTAAGACATAACTAGAGTTAACTACTAACCAAGTTCCGTTCATATTATAATTTAACCAACGTTATCTACTCAACTGTAGTTAAATTCTGTAATGTGAACGAGGTAATAGCAGGAAATGTGAATGGCACTTTATTTATATTTCCGTTGACCATTTTTGTTGGGGAGAAGTGATGAAAAAATAACTTGCTCACAACGAAATTTTATTATTCTGTACGGTATTGCATGAATATGTACAATATTATCATAACTTCAACCTATACCTATATTTCAAAGGTAGAAAAGAATAATATAAAATAAATATTTTAGATTTAAATTAATTTCATAAAATGTGCAATATAGGTCTACGAACGTAAATCAACATCAGCTACATGTTTATCATCTCTACGTGATGAGATTAATATGACTTTCAACTGTGACGTCACTCATCGTTATACCACTTGACGTAGTCATGGCGACGTCAATGCACATCACCAAGGTGAATTTTTACCAATCGGAATGGTTAATTTATAACGATCTCACGACCATTGTAAGCTATCACATGACAATTGTGAGCTGTCTCATGACAGTTGTTAGCAATCACATGACAATTGTGAGCTGTCTCATGACACTTGTAGTCTGTCACATCACAGTTGTAAGCTGTCACATGACAGTTGTAAACTCAGTTGTGAGCTGTCACATGGAATTTGTATATAAGCCGTCACATGACAGTTGTAAGCTGTCACATGACATTTGTAAACTCAGTTGAAAGCTGTCACATGACAATTGAAATCTGTCAAATTACAGTTGTAAGCTGTCTTATGACAGTTGTTGACTGTCATATTACAGTTGTAAGCTGTCACATGACACCTGTATATAGACTGGCACATGACAGTTGTATATAGGCTGTCACATGACAGTTGTAAGCCGTCAAATGACAGTTGTAAACTCAATTGTAAGCTGTCACATGACAATTGAAATATATCAAATTACAGTTGTAAGCTGTCTTACGACAGTTGTTGACTGTCATATCACAGTTGTAGACTGTCATATGACAGTTGTATATAGGCTGTCACATGACAGTTGTAAACTCCGTTGTGAGCTGTCACATGGAAGTTGTAAGCTGTCACATGACAGTTGTAAACTCAGTTGTAAGCTGTCATATGACAATTGAAATCTCTTAAATTACAGTTGTAAGCTGTCTTAGGACAGTTGTTGACTGTCACATTACAGTTTTAAGCTGCCACATGACAGTTGTATATAGGCTGTCACATAACAGTTGTATATAGGTTTTCACATGACAGTTTTAAGCTGTCACATGACAGTTGTAAACTCAATTGTAAGCTGTCACATGACAATTGAAATCTCTCAAATTACAGTTAGAAGCTGTCT
The DNA here is from genome assembly GCA_964007535.1 of Brachyptera risi. Taxonomy (NCBI): domain Eukaryota; kingdom Metazoa; phylum Arthropoda; class Insecta; order Plecoptera; family Taeniopterygidae; genus Brachyptera; species Brachyptera risi. Next base: position 31,813,559 of record OZ023331.1, on the reverse strand, counting down.
TATGACAGTTGTCGACTGTCACATTTCAGTTGTAAGCTGTCTCGTGCCAGTTGTAAGCTGCACATGACAGTTGTGAATTGTCTCGTGACAGTCGTAAGCCGTCTCATATCAGTTTTAAGATACCTCAGAACAGTTGTAAGTTGTTACATGACAATTATAATCTATATACCTATTTGTCGAGTAACATGGGAAAGTAATGGGTCGTTTACCATCGTTCTTTGAGGAACTCTGCTTATAAATGTATCACATCTTCAGTTAATGTATATATTATGTACTAGATCATTAAAATCTTACGTAACTAAATGACGTAAACAACGTAAATGCAAACATGTGATTTGATTCATGATAATAGCATTCACTCATTTTTTCTTCCCAGCATCATTCTCACATTCATAATCACTTAAATCATATTGAATCTTACATTATTAACTACACTTATACGACCAATAATTATATAATATAATTCTAATAGTGTCTTAAAATATCAATTGATCAAAAGTCTATATTAAGTTTCCAACTTTTACCGCACTGACTGAAGTTTCCACCTCAGTAAAACGTACGCAAGGATTCTGGTGATGATCAAAATACTCGCTAAAGCAGTTATGTCCGTCCAGAACTGATCGCCTCGCATGGAAACCTCCTTGAGAAACTTGGTGGGATACTTGTAGTGACAGTACTGGCCGGTGTTACAGTGCAGTACTTGGCGGTTCATGCCATAGATCGCGCCGACGTAGCCCTCGAGTCCGTAACGGAGATAGCTTATGTAACTGCCCCACTTCAAGTAAGATGGCAGGTCTTTGAGTGAGACACCGAAGCCGGCGAACATCATCATTGGAACGATAAGTGTGGGACCGATAAAGGTGCCGTTCTGAAATGCACGACGAAATATTCAAATGAAAATTGAATTTGGCAAAAGTAACAGTTTTCTTTAGATTTGCATTCTCATCTTAGGTTGTTCGTGGTTTACCTTTATCGTTAAAGTGAATAAGGGTATATGAATCAATCCACAACCGAATATATAAACAAATTGATACAAATAATTTTCCAATTTGTAGAATATCAAATTAGGGATTTCAAAGGGAATAAGACTATATAGATAGAGAATCATAGAAAGAGCAAATATAGATCAATTGAAAGATCGAAGATTTCTTTCCCGACTCAAATAAATCAAATGGCTCCTTATCTAGCACTCACTATACTTCACAATTAACAAAAAAGGTTTGTAGTTTTGTATTGTACAGTATTGTGAGGATTGTACAGCTTGAAACAAGAGTAAAAGTCTTTTTCTACCTTGTCAAACTCAACCTTGTGATATTGCATATAGGATTTGATAGGTGGGCAAGCAAAAAGCCATCTTTTACGTTTGGTTCAAGCATTATTGTATTTAAGGGGAACCTACCCACAGTGTAACAATCTCAATATCAACGTAACATATAATTTGTCGTAAGGACTTTCCGTTTGAACATATTTTAATGAAACTACGTCATACCACTAGGAGAAGTATAACTTCTAGAATAATGTCGATCCGTAACCAACATTCACTTTTAGGTTACGTGTTATTATTATGGAAAGGTCCGTGTGAGGGATAAAAACTAATGGCAAGAATATTGGGGTTACTGTTACACATCCTACAATTTATCTTCTCGCCATCAGGCGAGAAGATGTGAAATTCGCACGAATTCTTATTTTTATGAAATTGCTATGTGATGGCAGAGTAAAAAGTGAAATATTAGTGATGAACAGAGACAAAAAAAGCGAGGTGGGAGAAGATAACATTGCGAGGTGAAGAATTGGTAGAAAGTGATGGAACAAAATATTTGTGAAGTAGCCTATAATAAATAATGAGGAAAGGGTATTTAGAAGGATCAGTATGCGTGGCATCAAAGCATCGACCTGTACCAACAGATTCGTAAATTATTATGGAACGAAGATCCAAATCTAAATTTTTGTATATGAAACATTTTTCACCTATATTAACTTACGCAGCTGCAACCTGGACTTGGTGATGGGGATGGAAGGAAGAGAGTATGATAGAAGCAGCAGACATGAAATTCATAAGAAGTATTGCAGGAGTATCGAAATTGTAAAAAAGAAAATTGATAGGAACAGAGGTTGGTGTATAATGGTTATGGACATATTGGAAAGAATGGAAGGGAATGGATGGAATTAATAATGGAGACAAATAGCAGAGCAGAGTACGAGATGTCAGAAATGTGCGGAGATAAGAGAAATTTGTGGATACCACGGGAGAGATGAAAGATAGGAGTGAGAAGAGCTATGGAAGAGAGAGAGAGGAGACATGGATTGAAGTTGAAAGTGGTAAGTTGAAAGTGGTAATGATGAAAGGACAGAGAGAATTGGAGGGAGGTGATAAGAAAATTTAAGATGATAGACGAAGAAGAGGAGGAAGACCGGGAGCAAGCCAAGAAGGAATGGAAGGAAGAAAACTTGGGCCTGGCAAACCCAAGTCGACATGCATGTTTTTTTCCTAGCTTCATGCACTCACCTAATTTTGTTAGAAGTATTTGAAAATAGAAAACAATAAAAATGCTCGACGGAATTCTCGATAAAAACTGCCTGGGTCTTATCATATATTCGTTGATTCCGTATCTTACACGGTTCAAGTCTAGCTTATATATACATATATCGGCAATCATCCCCCTAGAGGAAACATTTTTCCCTCTGTGTGCTAGTTACGTCTTGATGAATCAACAAATTTTGAACTGACCACGACGTTGAAAACAGCCCCAATCATGAGTCCCACGCTCTGAGCGACGAACACCGACAGCAGCGACACGGCGAAGAACATGGAGAACCTCGTAACATCGGCCGGCTGGTCGCTCAAGAAGTACACGATGCACGAGAAAATGAAGCAACTGACAACCTGGACAAGCAAATCCTGGTGTTAGTATCCTCTCTTCCGGATTTGCATCCAAAAACCCACAAGAAACAAACAGCTAAAAGCGTGTCATGTTTTTTTTTCAATATACCAGTGAGTAGGATTTAAACAATAGTCACACAATACTACATACACAGAAGTTTAATTTTAAATATATTGTTATTAAATGAACTGTGTATGGAGTTTGTATACTGATATTTCCACTCTTACATAAATGTATGTGAGGTAATAAGAAAAGAATAGGGAAATATGGGCTATATCTCCCTTTTCTCACTCGCAATGCGAAAATTTGACAGAAGTACTAACAAGAAACTAAATAACAAAATTGCTGACTTAAAAAAAATTAAAACAGTGATGAAGAGTCATTTTGTGTATTTTTTTCGAAAAAAGGACCCCAGAAAACTGGTAAACCACTGGGCTGGGGTTATTCAAAACCCGGATTTTCTCAACTCTGCCTCTCTTCGAAGATTTTCTCCACATTTTCGTTGATAGTTAAGTCAATGTTGATGATTATTGTTTACTTAGCGACCCACCAACAGCTAAATCCTGTGGGGGTATACGTATGAATGACAGATGAATCATAGACCAAAGATGGAAAAATAAATTATGTTTTACAAGAACCCAGGTCTTATGTAAAACTTGAACCCACACGGGGCCACGCCTGACATTAAAGCAGACATTGTATAAGCTATGGATGGCCATGTGTACCAAGGATCTTATAAACTTGGTATCAAATAGGAAACAGTTATAGTCAGGTGAAGCCGCGTGATTTAATAAAGAAAAAATGTCTTCGATTAGTCGACTTGAAGCCACCTCCAGTCTATTAGATACTTACTTCAGATGGATATACTTAGCTAGGAAGATAGCCATCTACGTAGCTATATGAATAGTCATACTTGGATATCTATTGTCCTAGTATACTCACTTACTTGAAAGATTATTTATATTATTTGATAGAACGCGAACCGAAAGTGAAGAAATTAAATACCTCATTCTACATTTGGTCATGATTATTAGTAATTGAAATTATCTACAATTGCATCCAAAATTGAAAAGGTCATCTACCAACATGACAAACACAAAAATAACATTTATATTTGTACAGCTGTGGTATCTTTTGGGTATTAGAATTATTCATGAAGAGTCTCACGATAAGAAATGTAATCGCAGCTTTCGAAAGTGATCCCAAGTTGCAGCGGAATAGTGAAATTACAGAACTTTTTTGTCACAATTATGCAGTTGGTGGACTAAAATCATCTATGGATTCTTCTTATTATCCTGTGGATAAAAGTATAGATCTGCATCAGGTGTGATGTGGATCTTTCTGAACTCACCGAGACAGGAATGTCGACGATTGTGACGGATATGTAGTAAGATTTAAGTGAATACCAACGGTTGAAGTGTTCCTTCTGCAGAATGATCATCTCGGATGGAACTGTGGGATATCGAAAAAAAAGTTTTATCTCTTGTTATTGAATTGCAAATTTTGTATTATTTATATCTGGAAAATTATTAATATTTCTTTCTCGTTAGTTAAATCGTTAGTATGTCGTTACATTAAATGTAATATTAAGGCCCGGTTTTAACAATCTTAGTTAGGGTGCTAATCCACTAATTATTAATTAGAGGTACGAAAATAACATATGTAACCAATGATGATAACAAGTTAATCCACTAATTATTGCCTAATCCAGTTTCGTAAAACCGGGCCTTAATAGGATGAATTAATATTCACAGTTATGCCAGAATATATCTTGCTTCACTAATGTGTAATATCTTAATGATATTATCATAAAAAAAACACATTTCGGCTTTTGTAATTAACATTTTTGTTTATAAGAACGCTGGATTATAGCGTCACTTTACTCTCTGGCGTCAACAAACATCAAATAAATGATTTTCTTTAATTTGTTCATAATGGGTTTAACGACGCACTGTAATGATGACAAGATCTATTAGCATATTTTCTTTCATCCCAATAGGAACTTTAATAGTTTGAAATGATAATGTAGTAAACTTACATGTAAGTATGGTGAGCATCATCGTGGCCATGACGTTGTGCATCAGTATAGCGAATAAAAGAGCATAATTATCAAGGACTCGGAATCCGTCGTTCCCACTTTGTATGTACAGGACGCCCAGCATAAGTCCGACGAGCAGGTTCACGATGATTCGCAAGTGAGTCAAAGTCTGGAAGAAACAGGATAATATTTCTGGATGAATTAAGAATATTATCATCAAAAAGTATACTTGTATCCAGGACCCTTACCTAATAAACCACTCGAAATTTTGTGCTAGTGGTTAATTTTAATTTTAGTGTTGATTTTAGTAGCCTCAAGAGGCTAGGACTTTAATTGGTTAATGTTCACTAAAAAAAGCTACTAACAATGACAAAATATGATGAAAACAAATTCAACCTATCCCAGACTGAATAATTCCATCACATTTCGAAGTCCACCTCAAAAGCAGGACTAGTATTTTGTGCTAACAACAATGGAAATACACAGAGACCAGACACGTTGCCATGGCAGGTAGCTCTCCTAGTAAACATTAACCGATCCAAGTCCTAGCCTCGTGGAGCTAGCTAGCCCTAGCACGAAATTTATTATAGGTAAGGATCCAGGAGACCATGAAAGAAGAAGGTGCGAGCCAGCGAACCACACGTTCGTTAGAGGTGTGAAATAGAGGAAACGGTCACTCAGAACTTTCTTCCCTTTTGGACACTTTCAGCGAATACTCATCATTTCGTAATAATCTGAATAATCGCGAAATAATAATTCAATCAATTACGCAACATGTTCAGAATTTCATTTCAGTCACTATATAGGTAAGATTAATTTCTGACTATAGGCCTATCTATACATGATTGAATTTAAATGAAAAAGGTGTACCAATATAGAAGTATGAAAAATACTGCAACACAATGTCGAAGTGACCATGTAAGATCTTTAACAGATTTACCCGTAGACTTCCTGTATAACTTTTTGTGATATTAAACTAGTAATCTCACCGCGTCTCTCTTAGTCTTGATAAAGCCTCTTCGAAGCAGCAAACAGATCTGATTCCACTGAGACGTTTCTTGCATATGTGCATGTTTGGACGTGGTACCTTCCAGTGCCTGCTTTGAGGGATCCTTCGTTGCTGTAATTAAAATATATAGTGAAAATCCCGACCTTTACTTTGACAATCATTTAAAATATTGTACTATCCCCTCTAGTTCCAAGGGACGAGCACTGTGATTGGTTAACGTTTATACTATAATGAGCTACTGCTAGTTAGTGATAACATGCCCAGTATTTCCATGCAGTTTTATTAGCAGCTGTAGTTCTCAACATATATTCTGGTATTCAATTGAAAATCTTGGTTTGGCTGATATACTGGAAAATGGCTAATTATTGTTTTCTTATGGTCATCAGGTCATCGAGCTTATGATCAATATTATTATTCATGATTTATTGCCATCAAGATATTTACTAATGATCTCAATAATAAACTAGCTTTGTTAATGATGTGGACTCAGAGAATATGACGATTATTGGGTGATGAGACCTTGAAATTGTTATCACCCTCCATTGCCATAGTAACAAGCTTGTATAGAGAGAACATATTCATATTCATCCTCCCAAAATGTTTACACTTGATATACAAAGTTTTAAATATATCGATCAAAGTTTCAGTCCTTTGGAATTACATAGATCTGGAATGTTATTTTCAGTGGATGTCACGGAAAGGGCTCCTGAGGAAATAAAAACAACAACGAACATATCTGACACTATAGCCGCATGAGTGGCAATGAATACGTTGTTCTCACATACAGAAAAACTTTTGAGTTTTCCAAGCGTCAATTGAACGATGTTTTCCTCTTGTATTAAAAATTATTGCGACTTACTTGCTGCCGGTGTGTACTGAGGCAGGTCTGGGGACATCCATTTGGTGACGTTACCGTTGTCAACGCCACCTATGAGTCGTTCTATTTTGTCTTCACCGTACTCGCCACAAGCTAATTCGATCACTGAAACATAAGAAAACCGAAACTTGTAATTAGGAAATATAATTTATTTGAAGTCACCAACAAGCATGGGTTCCTAAAGGATTACGTCGCTCTGACCGTCTTATATATTCCAGCATTATATACACATGAGTATCAAAAACCTTCGTATTCATAATTGAACAATGAGTAAAACAGTGTTCATTATCCCTTAACTTATTATTTTGATGTTAATACGACAGTCCGTTGAAAAAATTCAACCAAGAGCCACATGGCCTACATGCGTAGGAGTTCGCTCAAACTAGCAGCTAGAAGCTGTTCACACCATGGATATTTTTTACCAACTTTCAGATAACGATTAACTGGACTTGGTAATACTGGGCCCCAAGTTAATGAGTTGAATAAGTTACATGCGTTTATTGGTTCTCCAAATGAGTGACGTTGAAATATTATAATCTATTCTCAATTATTGTATACAGAATATATATATATAAGGTTTGGACAACATATCTTTCAGAATGATTCCTATTAGCTCTGAGGTTGTATGAACATTTCATTCAACCATGTAAAACCTAATTAAAACCCAATAGAAATCAAGTTGATAAAATGTGAAAAATATATACAATTTAATTATATATTTACTTATTCATTTAAGGTAGTGAGATTGCCTCATCAGAACGGTCCTTATTATCAATTACTATGTCAAGTTTTCGAAATCGAAAAAAATATGAAATAAAATAATTACAATTTAACTGAGATAAGGATCAAGTGTAGTCATCTAAGCGATCGCACTGATCTCAAAAACATTCTAATAGGTCATCAAGATAATTGTTAAAATGTGTTTTAATGATTTCCTATTAGTTTTATTTATAGCGTTTGATTGACGTATTTTTATTAATTCGTCTTGCTTATAATTATTAATGAGCCGTAATGTTGGCAATGACGTCATGAAATGTTATCATTTGTGGACGTTGGTCAGAGTGAAGATGTCGCGATTCAGTTTACCCTACTTTATACTTGCAATCATCTATTAATGACAAGCGAGTCATATATATATATATATATATATATATATATATATATATATATATATATATATATATATATATATATATATATATTTGACTCTTGGGAACCTATTTTGTTGTTTGCTTAACGTCTCCCCAACAGCTATATTATTTCGTCGCGACGAGATGGTAGGAACCATTCAAACATTCATTCAACGATGTCGGTATCATGAAAAATCTCCGAAAGAATCAGTGACAAAGGCGGGAATCGAACACCAGCCTTCTGAATAGCGTCTATGGCGTTACCAAGTGACCCATGGCGTTACCTAGCGCAATGGAAAAAGGTCGCAATATCACAGAAACTGGTGAGTGAAAATCAAGGATGGATAGAAAAAGAATACCCAGAGGGGAGTTTGAGACGGTAGTAGAAAAGATTGGAGAGTTAGATGTATAAGACGAAAGGAAAAAGAGGATGTGAGAATATATAAGCTTATGTGTATATAATAATGATATGAAATCTCCAAAAAACATAAAACAGGTGCCTCACTTCGCTACGTTTTACCTGTCGTAAGTGATCAGTTAACCTAACCGCCTCTTACTTTCCCATTTAAGAATATATATATATATATATATATATATATATATATATATATATATATATATATATATATATATATATATATATACATATATATATATATATATATATATATATATATATATATATATATATATATATATATATATATTCATATATATATATATATATATATATATATATATATATATATATATATATATATATATATATATATATATATATATAAATACATATATATTTCCATATATATATATATATATATATATATATATATATATATATATATATATATATATATATATATATATATATATATATATATATATGAGTGTGAGATGAGATGTACGTTTCAGTATTCATACAGGAGACAAATTGTATTCAATATAAAATACTACCACGTACATTTGACTCACCTATTTATTAATAGGAAGAGAATCGAAGATTCAGACAGTTGGGCTTAGTGATCACTTACGATAGTCACAAGTATACAGAAATGAGGCCAATGAATATTATAAATAATCTTGTGATAATTTTTTCAATTTTATTCTCCTATATCAAATCTGAGAATTTATAATATAGGGGCCTATGATAAAATATGGTAATTCCTATCTACATCGTAATTATGCTTTCAAAACCCTTTCCTTGCCATAAAAAGTAAGTTACAGAAATGTAAAGTCTTAAATTTGCATCTTGAGACATCCGAGTGTTAATATTAATGTATATGGAGACATGTTGACTCAGATGTTGATCTAATTATTTGTTATCAATAATTTATTACTCCTAATGAGAATTGTGACGTCATCGAGACATTATCTGGTTGGATATTGGTCAGTCAACGTATGTCGCATAATACTAGAGTAGAGTCCAGAACTAAATGAACAGATGTTCGCAACAGACATGATCCAAGATATCTTCAATTATAGCTATCGTCGGTATAAGATAGATATATAGTCCAATATGCTACTAACATCCCTTATCAATGACAATTATTACAACCGGGTATAAAGAAATATCAATGTCGTATATAGCATGGATGATTTCAAGTGCCAGTTTTGGAAATATTTTTGTGAACTGGGCCAACGAATTATAATACGTTGTGAGATGAGAAAAATATTTGTACTTGATGCGTTCGAAATCTACAAGCATTGTTTTGGAAACTATTAAATCCAGTCATATATGAAGCTCTAATGAATAGTAGCCTATATATGATTTGGTCACTTCCATTTACATGGATATTTGATTTATAAAAGGTGCACTTTCCATCTTCTAATATATTTTTAAAAATATTTGTAAAGTATGTTTCATTCTCTTATTCGAATTCAATATTTCTTGTCTGTACATCGAAGAATTTTTTTCAATTTTTTTCTGTGGGTTCCTAGGGAATCCAATATCTACATGAGAGTGTATCTTCAAGTTTGGTCGGTTGAAAGTTTGGTTGATTGTTTAGTTGAAGATACGCTCGGCGACCATGATGATCACATAGATTAAGGAGGTTTTTTACCCCATGGTGATCATTCGAGAATCATCAACACGCAGCTTGCAGTATCAACTGAAAGCTAATTAAACTAGCTGACTGAAAATAAAATCTAAATATATAACCAACTAATCTAAGAAACGAAAAAGCTTTATAAAGCTAAAAGCTGAAAACCGAGCTTTATATAATGACCACCCGGGGCAGCTATTCCATAACCCTAAAATAAGAAGAAAGCTGCGCATTTTCATTTTGATCCGACAATTCCGTAGATATACTCCAAAACCGTGTATAAAATGGGCTATGACACTTCCGTCGAGCTTTCATTTACGGTCTACAGTTACGGACTAGCCCATAATTTTCATATTTGAGGGCTGCAGTTTGCATTAAATTTCGTAATGGATTTTCTAAGAAATGCCAGTAATTTTGCATGTAATTTTATAGTGTCGAGTTGGGTGAGTCGGCGTTTACACAAGAGTCAATTACCCCGTTATCAGTTAACCCGTCCCTTAGTCCATCAATTTCTCATGTGCACTTGTAGGCCTATACAAAAAAAATAATAAAAAACACAGAGAGTGACACATAAGAATCACATGGTGGTCTTCGCTAAAGCTCATATAATAATCAATCAATTAAGATGTATTATTGAGATGAAATCTGCTATGACGTACGCAGACGTTATCAGCTTGGTCGGACATTGGCCATCCGATCTTTGTCTAATTAAACTATCACAACAATCAATTAGCACAGAACAAAACGTTGGTGAGTTCAACGTTTCCATCTTTACACAGATTTCACATGCACGTTTATCACATGGTATAGCTGATTCATTGGGTGAGCTATAGCGATGACATCTGTTTAGTCTCAACTAGATGTCCATCTATTTGTTTTTGATTCTGTGGTGACTCCACAGGTAGCTCTAGGCGAAAACAAAACCTAAAAAATACATGGAACTTTTGTGGACGATACTGAGCTTAAATTGTATAGTTTTTAGTAACAATCGCACATTTAGATTATGAGAAATTAGCTATTGAAATTCTGGAAATCAACTTAACTGAAGAAAATTCAAAAATATTTTCAGCCAAAAAATATTTTGTATACATAATTTTTTGTACGTCTTCAACAATGACTTACATGTTTGATAAGTACGTGTTATGAAATTGAGTGAGCTGTTTTTATTAAATTTCATATGAATATTTCACTTATCTTACAACGAATATGATGCGTTTTTCCCCTAGTGGTTGTATCTATCATATGTATGTACTTGTGAAACAAATATAGAAAGTGTAAGTCATTTAGTGCAGAATAAAGTGTGAGATCATGATTAACTCCATCTGAGGATAAAAACATTCAACGGATTGGAAACTATAAGTATATCTCAATGCATATTCTGATTGGTGAATTGGAGTGAAAGAATAAATTATAAATAATGACGGTCCAAATTATAACTGTGTATTGTAAATAACATATTCAAAAGTTTTCGGTTATATCAATTGTATAAATGATAACACTTATCACAAAAACTCGAAAATAATATCACTTGGAAAGTTTAATCCACGATAAGAAAGAACATCATTTTCTAACTTTTAGATGAATCTGAATAAGAGATAAATTGTTCAATCAATCTTGAAAATTATCAAATTAGGTGAAAAACATGAAAATTAATACAAATATGTAACATAATCATTGATCAATAACTAATACTGTCCATTTTTAGTGCAGTAATAGTTGGGTAAGGGATTATAGAAAGTCTTCACTCTATCTAATTATGGAGAATGATTGTTTAAAAGTAAGTATTGATTCAGTTCAACTGTTCACTTACATAATTACCTGTTCGTCATCTAAGTTAGCCCTATTTGCAGATTTAATCATCATTATTTCATTATTCAAGCTGCAATCATTATTTGTATCATTATTCAGGCTGCAATCAGTGCCTAACAGTTTCGAGTCATGTTCCGTTTTCACTCTCTCGAAATTCACAATTTCTTTTCTTTTCTCTTCTCTTCGTCCAACAGTTATTTTCACTCGCATTAATTGCAGTTTTAACCTCGATATATTGTATAGAGATGCGGGTTTTATCTTAACTCAACAAGCCTAATCAATTCAACTTAACTAATCTTGACTAAACTGAAGCTAAAGCTAACTGAAAATAAAATAAACCTGTACATTGAATGCACCCCCATTGAAAGTAACTAGATTAAATTTCAGCGGGTAAAAATTAAAGGGTTACTGGGCTCAAAGTTACTGTTCTACTATATATAGGATAAAACAGGGCAGGATACAAAAAGCCACTTTATAAGCCACGTCCCGTCTTTTCATAGTCAGTCAAGGCATTGCTTCGGAACCTCACGTCAAGTTGGGCGTGGGTTCGAGTCCCACATAAGACATGAGTTTTTGTTGACATTATTCATCCACAGTTTATTTATTCACACACCAAATGCTGTTAGTGGGATCGTTACTCGAACAAAAATCACCACATCTAAGAAAGCCTATAACTTGATATTTTCAATACGAAGATATAGACGCCACAATGTCTGTAGGTATCCACACAACAATACACGTTGTACACCCCTGTTTATCTAGGCCTACTTGCTAAACGATAACAAGAGGTCACCACGGGGTTACAGCAAGCAGCCGCTAATGGACGCGGAAACACATGTACCGAGTTCAAGTACAAGCCGAGAAAATAGGCGGCCGGTTACCATTTGTTGTGAGCGAATTATCGATAGGTTGAGGGAGATCGTTGGGTTTATCAAAACCCATCGTTTGGGTTTAGAAAATTTTGATGATTACACTAGGATCGTTTAGATAGGGCACCACAAGAGTGATATTATCATTCCAAAAGTAATGATTAAATACTATATAACTCATTCAACAAATTGTAAATAGTAAAGTAATAAACTCAGATAATGATTCAAATACTTGTGTTGAGGAATATGAAGGAATGTCTTTAAATTTCATCTATTTTTCTTCGATTCTCACCATCTTTTATCCCTTCCAAATGATGGATTTTTAATGATTTTTTCTCCCAATTCTATTACAAATTCCAATCTGAAACTGGTCGTTTATTTGTGGTTTTAATTTGAAGCCCAAACCCCCGTACAACCTATCTGTTAGTGGGGTCGTTGAGCAGCATTGAAGCCTGAATAGCAGAAAGAGTACACTAAACTTTCGACATTGAAATGTTCGGAAGTCAGCAATATGCATGGTTTCCTCTTAACAAAGACGAGGTGCTATCATGATCATCGATATGCAGACACTGACCTGACCCATGCGAATATCAGCTGATGAGCTGATGTGAAGTCGATAAGGCAGCGGCCTTCTTTGACAAACTCACACACTTAACACGACATGATTACAGTGTAAACACGTATCACGTGATCCAGGAAGAGTTTTTCAAGGTTATTTTATAATGAAAATTAACAATCAATATTGTCTATTACAGCGCTTTCTATTTGATTACATTAATCGTGCAGATAAATCAACAAAAACGAGTCATTCCTATTGAGCTCTGAGCTCTACTTCAATAGATGTATATCGAATAAAACGTCTCAATGATCTAGATTACTTCATTAGATGCGATAGTTTGGTATATTCCCTTATGACAATAGCGTTATTCACATTTTTTGACGAACTAATTATAGGTATCTGCCCTTCACGTCAAATAAAAATTTGTTTCCGACGGAAATTTTCTATAAACGAAGAATACAACAGGATAATCATTATGAAAAATGATGTCATTCATATATGAGATGTATAGATACTATCTATTCTTCTTTTCTAACGCCTTTCGGACCTGAATTCGTTTGCAAACCCGGCACCTCCACCAAAATGATATTTTCACACAGAAACACCAGAAATCTTGAATGAGAATATTTATAAAAATGTGTGTTATTAACATACTATCTGTCAGAAAATAGATCCTGTCGCGATTTATATTTATTTGTTACATTTGTAGAATGGCCGCACAAGAAGATACGTATACATTCAGCTGGCTTTCCCAAATTCATTTGGACCTAATGTTATTGATTTTCATCATTATTTGATTAACAACCCCAGCATGAACCAGATAATTTGCTCATGGAAATGAGCGTATGATATTATATGAATGATGTATACAAAATTACAAGACAGATTCAGGACTCGAAGCTACGTCCGAATTGATATCACTTTCCCGGAAATATCTCCATTACCTGACCCAGACGGGAAGTCATTTACTACATTTTCATAGATATGTCTGGGACGTAATGACCTTCAGTTAGGTTGGCGTCCAGTGACTGTCGATTACTGTGGTAGAAACTGAAGTCAGGTCGGGCGTGGGTTCGAGTTCCGCACAAGTCATGGGTCTTTGTGAACGTTCTTTTACCTATCATCACTTCATCGTTTCATTATCACCAGCTCATCCGTACCCCCGTATAATCTAGCTGTTGGTGGGGTCGTTAAGCATCTTTAAAAATAAAAATAATAACAAATAAAAAGTTGGATAATAAGATGAATAACTTACCATAGTCAGCTGGGTTGTGGTACATCGGGCAAGGCAGACTCACGGTGTTTAGATAAGGTAGTAACTGATCGGGCGACCCTTGGTACAAACACTGTCCTCTGGCCAATACGTAAACCAGATCGAATAGATGGAACAGGGTAGCAGAAGGTTGGTGGATAGTACACACAATTGTACGACCTTGACGCGCTAGAACCTTCAGCAAGGATACGCATTGGCTGCAGGACGAACTGTCCAAGCCACTGTGAAAATAAGTTATACATATTATTTATCTATACTTTCCGCAATGGTCATGGATTTAAAAAAACGCGGAATACAAGACTCAAATTGGAAATCAAAAATTCTACAAATCCTCAGTATAGATATAGATATATATTTATAGACTACGGAATGTGATGATGAGAACTTTGCTGCTACAGGTGTATAATGCCCTTGCCCATTCAATCTACCAATACGGCATAATTGGATGGGGTGGAGCATACGATACGTATCTTCAACCTCTTATTATTATCCAAAAGATACTACTTAAAGTTATTCTTAAAAAGCACTATCAGTTCCCCTCCACATTAATTTTCAAAGAATGTAAGATATTGGGCATAAAACAGATTTTTCTGAAGGAAATCTTGGTTAATACGTATAAACATTTCGACAAATATAAAGTAATTACTATACCACCTACCCACATCACCAGATTAGATAACATGTCCACTTTTCCATTTACTGTGAGTATACCTAAAATGAATAAACTCTTATGCCAGAAACAGGCTGATTACCTGGGTCCATATGTATACAATGAATTACCATTAGATATTAGAAAATGTAGTACACTATACTCGTTTAAAAAGGCACTCAGCAGATGGCTAGAAATCACTGAAAATTCCTATATATGGAAACTGATGGATTTTTAAAACTTTGATAGCTGTGTTTGTTTTTTTTTTTTTTTTTTTGTTTGTTTGTTTTTTTGCTGTAGGTGTGTAGGTGTGTCGAAAGGTTTATACGCTTTGATTTGATTGGGATTTTCCCGGAGGAGTTTGTTTTGTGTCCAATATTGTAATAGTGGCCGATACATTATTTTTTGCATCTGTTTTTCTTTTTTTAGGTTTAATCATATATAAGTTATATAGTTTTTGTACCGACTTACTCTTATTATAAATTTATAGGACAGCCCGCACACAAGACTTTGTCTTACGCGGGCTTCTTGTTTTGGTTTATTATATGAAAATATGAAAGTGTGAAAGTGTTACAAATTCAGAGGTACAAAACATGAATAAAATGATTTAAAAATTGAATTGAATTGATACCGAAATGTCGAGTATCATTATTTTATCATTTTTTTACCTCATGGGTTTCACAAGAGTTTGTATGACTCTTATCGATGATTCTTTTCCAACTAAACTATAAACCTACCGAATATGAATATCTCAAAACTATTTTTTTCGTGTTTTTCCGAACGTACTTCTTGGAAAATGTTTGAAGCATTAGCTTCACAATTTTGAAAAATTATTTCATTTTTCTTCAAATTCTAACTGAGATCTGCTTCCAGGCTCTTAAAAAAAATACACGCTCTTTATAAGATGACCGGTTCATTCCGGAACGTAATTCGTTTCGACTAGTAAGTAACTCACGTGGTTGGCTCGTCTAGGAACATGACTAGTGGATTGTTTATGAGTTCCATGGCGATAGACAGTCTCTTCTTCTGACCGCCTGACAGCATCGACGTAGGAGTGTGCTCTGTCTCTGTCAGACCAAGCGTGTTGAGAATCTCGGCGATCTGAGAACAGCAAAAATACAAGCCTTTTTTTATTACTAATGATGGTACCAACATGAGAAAATAAGTGATTTTCTGCTAGAACAAAGTGAGTGTATTTTCTAGCAAATTCGAATATAAGTGGCCATCGTGGTCTGGAATAGGCAAATGCTCCTTTAATGATGATGATGATTATAAAGTTTATTCATTACATCAATAAGTATATTGATATTGAAATTTGAGTACTTAATTCCAACAATTTACAAATGTAATTCAGCTTCTCAACTCGCTGTTGGATAAATCATAACGCCTTTAAAGTACATGGATAAGAAATGTACACAAACTACAACACAGAAACTACAATACACAGTCTTACTCTAATGCTATCACTTCAAGCGGTTTCTATTTTGGTACGCTGTGACAAGATTATATTGATACATATTGGTTATTCTGCATTTGTCCATTTTAGTTGACTATGACCAATTACATTCGAATTTTCTAGAAAAACCACACAAACTTTTTTTACTTCACTCGACAAATTACAGATTCTTGATAATCTTCCTACTCATATTGGATAAAGCGCGGGTGAGGTGCATGGTGTGTAGTCCTGAATAATCGTACTACTGTTCATACTGTTCATTGCAGTTGGGATAATTTGGCCATCAAAATGAGTACTGCGATCGAAGGATAGCTATTGACTTTAAAATGAACATTTTGCAACGCGTTTCGATAACTAAGATGGAAGAGGAAACTGCCCAGTACAGAATAGATTTATAGTATAATAATGAAGATTCGGTTCCATGTTTTAATGATTCTTGGTTTTAGGGGGATAAAGTAACATGTCTAGAGACAAAAGGTAAAACTACTTCATCGTCTCTCGCTTTACTCTGATGAAGGAATTTGACGTGAGAAAAATCTACATTCCATTGATGTACTAAAATGTGGAGACACGATTGATCGTGATTATTACTATTGTTATGGAGGTTTATTGAGTCTTGGCTTTTTGGCAGGTCTTGATAATCTCAATTCTGTTACTGAAAAATGTATGAAAGGATATGAAAGTTGGTGTCTAGTGGTTCAAACAGTTTCAATTACTCTATAAGATCGAGTTGTTTTTTTCCTTTGAGATTTGTGAAAATGGATCTTCCAAATGTGGTCACTAGAATAAAAGTTAGTATTTGGAGTTCTTAAAATGTCCGGAATGTAGTTAATTATATCCCGATAAGCGAGAATCGTTTCTGCGTATAAGGTTGAGACACTCGATCTTTTGGTCCTTCATAGGTATTATAGTGAACAAAAGAAGAATATGTCGCGTGAACATCTTATTGTCACAAAACCATTTTTTATACTAAATTTCAATTCAGAAGAAAGTAGTCCGCAATGAGATTTGATTCGCGGAAGTACAGCATGCAAAACAGCCACACAGACCGCATTGAGTTTGAGACATTGAAGAGAAATTTACCACGAACGATTTCGTGTCGAAGTATCTCAAGTCTTTGCAAGAACGATTCGCATATTCGCAAGAGAACGATGTCGAGTGGCCAAATTATTGAACACTTATACATATAGTTATGCACTTCAACAATGAGTTGTGTTATCTCCAGGCTGTACTTTGAAATTAGTATACATATACCATTTAAAATCAAACAATCAGAGAGCCCAGCAAGAAAGTTCAGTAATCAGGGATACTGTTCGACTGTAATGAAATAGGCCAACTTGGTTGTTGGGAATCACTGGACTGAAAACGTGACGTTTTCCTAATAATGAAAATTCGATTGAACTTACAATTAGTTCCTTCTCAACGACCGTTACATCAGCCCCAAGTTTCAGTCCCGCCGCTATACCCATATTCTCCCGAACGGTTAATAACGGCTGTAGTCTGTCGTCCTGGGTGATGTAACAGGACTTTCTCCTGAATTCTGTGAGGTCTCGTTCCTGTTTGTTCACCTGGACCGAGCCAGACACGCCTGTTATCCTGTTGGAGAAATCAAGAGAAATATATTGAGTACAGACATTCACATTTAGTGTTCTAAGATGGATAGTCTTCTGTCCATCCCAATTGTGTTCTGGGACTAGCGCACTGAACCGTCATTCAGGTGACCGGGGACCGATTCCCGCTATGGTCGACCATCCTGACTATACTTGTATAAGGTTATGGTTATCGATCGCTTCCTCTTCCCACTGTCTCAAAAACATAATGAATAATCTATCATCTCATCCTCCAATCATCTCATGCAGCATTCACCAACGCCATAAGATCCAAGGGACCAAGCCATCATAACAGACAACAGTGCTTCGTTAAAACCTAGCGTGAATATAAATGAAAATATCAACTGTAAACTTATCGAAGCATGCTTCAGTAACTCAAACAACAAATCATGAAAGTTATAGCCTCACCTGTCAGTGTTGAAGTAAAAAATTCAATCGTCAGCTTCAATAGTTTTTTCTTATCGAAAATCACAAAAACCTCTGCCAATCAAAATATCTGGTATCTGATTGTGAGTACAGATCCAGACATACAAGTGAAGGATTTAGGAAGTGTCTCACCTGTATCCAGAGAGTATATCTAGGAGGGAAGACTTGCCGGCTCCCGAGGGACCCATGATAGCGATCAGCTGGCGAGGAGGGAAGCGGCCGTTTACATCGTGGAGGATCTTCTTGCGACCTAAGAACAGGCAAATAAGAGTTGAATGTTGCGGCCTCAGGTTTAGACTGTATATGGTCTAATGATAACCAAAATCAGAATTTCGGGTCGGTCGAACAGAAGTTTTTATCCTATGAGGAATCACTCTATCGACTCACCTCAATGTGTAGTGTTTTCCTTCAATTTTTGTGTAAAACGCTTTCAAGTGTGGAAAAAAACTTGAAATAGAAAATAGTTTGTATATATTGCTCATGCTACCTAAAATGATGCATGATCTTTCGAATTTTCGAATTTTTGAATTTCCAAAAGTATAGACTAATTAATTATCTATCTATGAATTATTGGAAACAAAATGATCTTACCCCGCACCGTTTACAGGAGAGAAGTATTTTCCAAAGACTTTTTTTTACAAAAAATGAAAATCTATTTCCTGGATCAAAATATCGATTTGAAATTAAAATACCAACAGATATCATTAATCAGAGCAGAGCTGTACAATGAGTCTAGGTTCATAGACGTCGTGACGATATTCATAACCATAGAATGAATTTAGGTGAAGAAACAGTTCATAAAAATATGTTGTTCATCTTACAACGCATATTCTGCGTTTGTCTTTAGTATTGTATTTAATGTATGTAGTTTGCCGGGTTGCTTCTGCCAAAAGACTTGATTATATTAATTGGCTTTAATACTATTTTCTCCCGTCAATTGAAAAAAAGTATTATTCGCAATATTATAAGCCCGGCCCTTAGTACTCGAACTCCCTTGTCTATTTGAATACGCTAATTGTTCATAAACATCGTTGCACAAAAAGTATCGTACATTGTGGCAGGTCAAAGTTTCGATAGACCTCCATTGAAAGATCAAGTTCATGAACTTCAAGAGTAGACATGAAAAGAATAATAAAATTACAACAAAAACAATTAAAATTTTACTTAATGATCTAAAAGTATATGAGTGATTTTATATTGAATGCTGCTAGTTTCTGTCATTAGCGTAATTATTAAACTCTGTTTGTATGCAACCAGGCAATAAACAAGTACTAACTATAATCATGATTTTAATGAGAGGTTGGAGTAAAATGTTTCCAACAATTAAATCATTATTATTCAGACTATTATTTGTATAATTTGCTATAGTATTCATTAGAACAACTTGAAGATGTCATTATTTTTGTATAATTCATCGGTCGCTTTATAAAGTGTTTTCTATTCTCTCATAAAATCGTGTGAATTCAGAGGAACTAATACGTGTGATTACGTAAAAATAATTATATATCCTACGGAAGTGATTATAGTCACTTATCATTTTGTATATGCCTATATTTAATCATTTCTCCTTGAATTTACTCACACAAGGTAAATCTGAAGAAAAAAATGAATCTGAGTTTTAAAAAAAATTAAACACTCTGAGCTTCATTTACAATTGAGCATTTTTTCAGCATAGTAAACCATCTGTGAAGTAATTGTTCCATTTTTAAGTTTGTGGATGACGAGGTATATGATCGTTCAGTCCAAGATGCATAGAGGGTTTGTTTGCCGGTTTGTTTGGCCGCAAACAAACCCTCTATGCATCTTGGTTCAGTCTTAACACTACAAAGGTGATCTCACCACCACTTGGAAATTAATTAGTTACAATGTAACACATTTGCAAACAGCAAGTTGTGAATCAAGATGAGTTTGAGAATGATGAACAATACATTCGTTATTTTTTAATTTAAATTTTTTAAATTTTTCCAAGAGATTTATACATATAATTCATAGTTTTGGATCATTCTTGTGTGGATTAAATCTGATTCTTTTCACAATATAACAATAATTGTTGATAAAAGATGATTCACACAAGAATGATCTTTAAAATAAAAATGTATAGTTTTTGTCAAAATAAGAAGAGGAACTTTTGAGAAAGATGCGTCGAAATTGAACCAAAAATATGCAGCTTGAAAAAAACGAACGATTATTTTTCAAATGCTTTAAACATATTAAAATGTCGACTACATTCGAGTATAGTGAGGTTTGAAATCTCAATTAATTGACCAATGTAGATGGGCGTGACTTATACGAAGCAGGGGAAATTTTAGATACCTTGATTGCCTATTTCTCTATTTTCCCCTGCTTCACTGTCCACTTGATTGGTTTTTATACGTTGTAACATCACGAGGGCGGACGATCTACAATGGTCAATTGACCAATGTAGATGGGCGTGACTTATACGAAGCAGGGGAAATTTCAGATACCTTGATTGGTTATTTCCCTATTTTCCCTGCTTCACTGTCCACATGATTGGTTTTTATATTTTGTGACATCACGAGGGTGAACGATCTACAATGGTCAATTGATAGATGTTGTCGTCGAAAGTAATATGCTCAAATTTTCATACCTCCTTGCTAATCTTTCATTAACACTCTCCCATTTTCCTCAATTTCCCAATTGTTCCCACTCTTCTTCCTTCTCGTCCTTTCTACGCTGTTTCATATACTGTGGAAATGGTCCCAAGTCAAAACAGCTGACAGCTTGCATAAAAAAGAAGATTGAATCTGTGATAACCATCCAAATTAAACTAACCCAGAAAAAAATATTCTGAAAAACATGAATATACTTCAGAAATTTGGTAGTTTGAGGGAAAGCGGTTGTTTATTTTCATGTACCAATGTACAGTACATATCTTAATATTCGCTTTATACTGACATACATACCGTACTAAGCTACTACAATACTACGGTTGATTCTAATTCTTGTAATAAAATTATTGCTGATCACAAGAGCATAATCAATCAACGCTCGGTTCAAGGCAACCTTCATTCAACACGTTTAATGTAGAAAAACACATAAATTTAACTTGCAGTTTACATCCGAACAGATATTAACATAAGTCATATAAAGAGTGAATATGCATATTTCTAAGATTTCCACCTTTTTATTTTTAGAGCGAGATGTTATTAGATGAACAAGCATATTATTACTGTGAGCACAGACAGTTTACTGTCGATTTAGGCCCGGTATTACCAACGTGGGAGTAGCTCCAATTGGCAGATAAAAGTTGTTATCACCATGGTTACCTGTGATATTTGTTTTCACCAAATCTCAGATAACTGCTTACTGGTCTTGGTAATACCGGGCCTTGGCGAAATATTATTTTTTGTGATAACTTTCGAACGGTATGTGATCTCAAATTTATAATGAAAAAGAAACACAAATACTTGTAGGCCCTAATACCTTCATGACGGTATGAGTTATATCCATTTGACTCATATCACATAATTGTCAAGCGTATACAGCTAAAAAAAAAAAAACTTTCTTTAGCCGTATTTGCTTGACAATATGCGCTATCTCATACCGTTCAAAAGTTATCACTAACAAACTGATATTTCGCTAAGGTCTAGTATTACCAAGTCCAGTTAGCAGTTATCTGACAGTTGATGAAAACAAATGGTGTATGGTGATGGTGAATGTTATGGTGATAACAACTTTTATCTGCCAGTTAGAGCTACTCCAACGTTGGTAATACCGGGCCTAAATCGACTTCCATGGACTCTTGAGTGATTGTACGTCCATACATTGCAAATGATTGGCACTATTGTAATCATTCAGATAATATTTTCCACAATCATAATGTTAATATACAATGTCAACATGAATGTGTTTCGAAGGAATTGGTTGCCCATGGGGCTGATGTAACAAACTACATTGCATGTATGCGTCTTGGTCAATCTTTGTACACGTCGCACTATGCGATTTTCAAAGCAACTACAAAAACTAGCAAACAAACTAATATACTTGTACCCACGAAAAAAGAAGGTCGTCTTTAGAGTATCAAGTTTTTTCCATGACGAGGTTTATGATAAAAAAAAACGTATGTGCATCGTTCCAAAGCGCTAAATATCAAAATTGCATCGTGATTATGAATTTACTGGAGTTTTTACAATTATTCATGTTGTATAGACCACTTTTTTTTCGTGGATACAAGAGTATACTGAAGTTGTGTATAATGTTATGATATCGTTTGAAGAAAGCGATTTATTGTACATTGTTGTCCACTTATTACTCTAATAAGTCACGTGACATCACTTGAAAGAAGAGTATAAAGAAGTTTAAACATAATTGATGCATGATAGATTATACATTTTATTGCACAACAATTAGAAAGAAGATGAACGTTTTTGTTGAGTTGACGTATATGAGTAATTTGACCTGCATGCATAATCTATGAAGTGATTGTAGTTATTATAGTTATAGTTATTATAGTTATTATTATAGTTATTGTTAATATTTGACCGTGAGGTAATTAATTCTCAATTAATTAATTCCCTTGGGAAAAACACAAGCTTCACGTTCAACATTACGTACGATGACAAATTGGTCATTACGTCTACGTAGAGAAGATTATCAATATCGGTCTAGGTGTTTATTGTGGAACATCAGTTTTGACGTTTTGAACCATTTGAAATAGGGTCGATCTCATCCCTACATTGTTAATTGCATTGCGTATTCCGTTTAGTGACAGTCGTAAGTGACTGCAAACACGACCGTGCTTTGATATCTTGAAATTCTCATTTCTTATTATGACAAAAAAATGAGTCAATTAACGCTCATTTTATATTGGTTATATTTCTGAAATATATTTTTCAGTTACTCTATAGCTGAATAGCTGTAAGAAAGTGCAGTTTTGTGGGCAATATTTCAATAATAAAATAAAACCTTCCTAACATGTCCGTTGAAAATGAGTATTTCACGACCTTGTAGGAAATGTGTAGCAACAATGAATGATGTCGTAAAGTGTAACCTTGCTAACTGATTGATAATATTGACCTAAAGGCGTAATTATACCAAGATTAAACCATGGATTCATAACAACTATACAATTCTGAGAATGTAACTGAAGAAAGTTTGTGACGTTTTAATTACTATACGACCTAGTACTTCTTCTGAGTCCTTCCATATATAAAGTGTCAAATTTGGAATTTACTGTTCATTTGCTGTTAATTTGACAATTATTATTTATTCTTACTTGATTGCACTATTTTTGGATGACACAAAGGGCATACGATTCAAACGGACTTTACCTCTGAGTTTGCTGGCACTATTTTTTTTCCTGTAGTCTATGCGGAGTAGTACTGAATATTTTATAAGGAACAGAGGGGTGACTTTTTGTCATTCATCAAATGAACAGTTTTTGAAGAGAAGCAGTGATTTCGAGGTAATAAGATAACAACTCAAAATGAATTATTTTGTATTCATTTTTGATAATCAAAAACCTTTTCAACCTTTTTACCTTTTGACCTTTTTTAGAAAATTAAACAACATATAATTACTATTATAAAATTATTCACATAATTGAGCTACGTTATATCAAAACTAGATTAGTTTCCCCTCCCCTTCTCCCCGCCAAACATTCCTTTCAACGCCCCGCAACACCCGTCTAGTTTCATTGAAAATTCCAAATTTAATTTAATTTATTTATTTATCAATATTGCTCGATATATTTCTCACCTTGTGAAAATAGAACTCCCGGGTAATAATATATAGCAGGGTCGAGTAGCAGAATAAGTAGGCCTATCTACGATTAAACGATATGTGTATACTGACACGTGGCGTGTATAAATGCAGTCAACAATATTAATAAATACTAGCAAAAATACACACGCTTTAAACAAGTACGTGATTTGCTTCAAACACCTGTCAAACTGATATACTATAGGCTACTTACTATATACTTGATCACCTTAATGGAATATCGAAGATTGGCATACTTAGCGAAAGGTCAAGGTCGTTTGAGACACAATTATTATACAATCTAAATCACAGTTTACCCTTCAGTGCTTTCTTACAATGAATGATTCAATGACAGTATAGAGCAGATGAAATAGCTCACTATATTACCGACCCGATCTTCGACTGAGATTGCTGCTAGAAAAATCAGTTCGATCTTCAGAATAAATACAGCCAACAATGAAAAAAATGTGAATAAAATGGCATTCATTTCAGAAATAGTTTCACCGCCATATGGTTTCGCGTGGATTAACTATAACGATGTGATGTGGATCATTCAAATAACACGAAAAAGATTCGTTTTTAAATTGACGACTCGCAGTCTCCGCCCCCTCGACGTCACAACTCATACTGCCCAATCATCAGGACTATTAAAACTGTGATGAAATTCAAATATTCCATCGGGGTATATTCAAACGACCACAAATGATATAGATCCAACTGGCCTACTGATGAAGGCACGCCTATTTCGAGCCGTTAATTGACGATATGAAGGTAGATTATGACATAGGCCACCTAGATCTGAGCAACCTGTGGTCATTTAGAGACACACTAATGAGTGCTGTCAAAGATATGACAAATGAACAGTCTACAAGATTGAATTATATGATTGTGATTAGGGGTGTCGGCGGGTACCCGGCTACTCGGGTCGGGTACGGGTACACCACTACCCGAATATTCCTTACCCGGGTACCCACCACTTTTTACAACGCGAGCTTTTGTTCTTCATTTTCACTGACGGATAACTTTTGAACAAAGCGCGCTTGTGTGGGGGAAAACGAAAGAATTTAGGTCTCCTCTACTACTCTCTAGGCCATATAATCATCTGTTATCATCCATATTATCTGTTAACTGACCTTATGATGAGAGACGAATAAACACTCCCTCCCCCCCCCCCCCCCCCCCCACCGTCCAACACTCTGACACTCGGTAGCAATCACAGTTCTAACACTTCTGCATACCGCTAAAACATCGCTTGAATACATGGCCCTTTGTTCACAAAAAAGAGGGTCATGCCACATTCACTCAAGTTGACTACCAATGTGTTTGGGTAGATTATGTTGTACTGAGAGGGTCAGTGATATGATATGAGCAGACTGCTTATAGTTGCAACATTAATAATGGTAACCTACAGATGGTGAATAAGACGATAATATACATTTAAATGAAGAGTAGATAAGCATAGTTAAGATTTTTAAAAAATTGATTACCCGGGTAATACTCGTGTAATGATGACGGGTACCCGACTCCAAAAATTGCTACCCGGCGACATCCCTAATTGTGATATGATTTGTCAAAGTGGCGGAAAACGAAAGTGGTTCAGTAAACACAATATATATTATTTTTTCAGCCCGAAACCTTCTACTGAAAGTTCTCATGATCTATTCCATTCATATAGAGATGTCCGAGTGAAGGTACGAATCTTCATATGCTGATCGAGCAATTTTCTGACCTTTGCACCTTGTGCACAAATAGTAACACGTGAAGTAGGCTACTTATACATTAATTTGTGAAGCAGACTTCTATGAAGCTCTTATTCCACGACGATTCCCAAACTTGAAAGATTGGAAGATGGCACACATGAAGAAGTAGAAAGAAACACAACCTCTCTCTCTCTGTACATTATATATATATATATATATATATATATATATATATATATATATATATATATATATATATATATATATATATATAAATATATTTATGGATAATATATATTCCTACGAGCTTACCTGCCCTGAATCCCATGCTGACATCATATCCCAGTTTGTCGAACCTCAACTCGACAGGTTTCTTGGTCGGGAGACGAGAGAACGATCCAGGAACTGTTCCAGACGTCTTCCCAGGAGTCTCGATCACAACTGCAGGCATTTTCTCTTGATTCTGATCGCTGGAGCTCATAACGTAGTAGCCGTTGTCATTTGACAGACGCACTTCTTGACGCAGGTAATGAGCCATTCTGACGCGTCAACGACCTGAAATATCGATAAAACTTGAATATTGAAGCCGAATAAAACATAAAAATCTCTACTGTAGCCTGTAGGCCTACCATATTTCGACCATATTGTATTCCTCATCAGAAATCATGACAGAAGTTGTTTATATGGTTCTTTATATTACATTTTTTTTTTTTTTTTTTATCAACATAGAAAACTTGATACGAAATATTTGTTCCTCGATTGAGGAAGGATGACAAGATATGTTCGTGAAAGGCATCACAAGGGCGATTTCGACATCCAAAGTTCCAAACTGCAATAATTTACCAAACTATTAATAATTGATTACGAGTAATAAGTCCTGGGATAATCTATAATTCAATCCACTGTGTCAATTATCTTGTTATTGACCTGGAGGTTATTGATCTTCTTTGTCTGAGTTTCTAATTACTCTTGATTATTTTAAAAACTTGGGTTTTCTTCTTCTTCCCGTTATATTATTCGTTCGACATTTGGTTTTCAATATCATTTTGTATGATAATAATTTTGTTCATTCACCATATGTCGTGTTCTGATTTGGAACAAAATATAATCAACTTTAATGAATCTTATATATGTACATTTGTGCTTATGCTTATAGCGTTTTCCACTCATACTGATGCACTATGGTGATTTAAATATATAGGTGAAACATAGAATACGGTGATTGTATAGTATTGTGCTATTCTCATCAAAAGAGTATGTGCACGCAAAATAAGGTTTCACTCTTAGTATGAATGCCCCATTTAAATAATATATATATATATATATATATATATATATATATATATATATATATATATATATAAATGTATATATATATATATATATATACATATATATATATATATATATTTATGGGATTTTCCAAAGTTTTCCAAAGTTTTTTTACATATCAATAAACCTAGTGCTATTATAGTTTGAATGTGTGTACATTAAAACTGAATGAAATATACGTGATATGTGCCTAATATATTCATAATTCATAATACAGTTGATATTTCCAACAGGTGGTACAATACGTAATCACTCACAAAAACGTGAGTAAATAAGTCATAAGAAGTAAGATTGAAAAACATGTTTAACCTGCTCGCTCATCCAACTCTCATTATTATATATCGTTTTTCTATTCGCACATTTGCGATTTGGTGTGAGTATTACTGTATTAGTGCCATATCTACCCGGCAATAGTAACCTTTTTTTTTAATGTCATCAGTTTTGTACATATAAATAAAAACACTGAACAGTCAAATACAATCCACAAAGTCTCCAAGGGAGACTTGTCTGCGCGAAGAAAAAAAATAATATTATAATATCAACTTTGAAACCATAGTATTATTAAAGATAAACATAATTTTATTTGCTTTTTAATTAATGACAATTTGTTTCCGTCTTTACGTGCCAAGGACGAACGCTTCCAAGAAGCTGAATGACATTCAATTATGTAAGATCGACACAACTGGTCGCTGGTGCTAATTTATAGGTGAGACGGTCAATCGTAGCCAACACTAGTTTAAACATTTGTACTGTATTCATACTCTGTCATGATTGTCAAGGTTAGAGATTAAGATGGTCCTCTGATCAAACCGACATGGGCAAATAAATCAGTTAGCAAGAAAAAAATGCTAAAATAAAAGAATATTATAGAATATATAAAAGAATATGTTTCATGGGTGTTATTGTTAGTTAAAAGACCTTAGCAACAGCTGGGTTATTTGGAAGTATACGAAAAAAATGATGACGTGGACAATGATTTGGGTAAATAAACCGCTCCGGTTTATCTTAACTCTAAACTGTGCACAAAATATTATTTAAATTTAAAAAAAAATGTGACATGGATTCTAATTATTTGTGTGTCCGTTAATGTGTTTATCCATGCGACATGAATTTGAATGAAGTATACCACGTAGTTTTGATTAGATGAGCGAAAGCGAAGACTTCATCCCACTCTTATAGGGCTTTGTCTGTTTGTTTTTTTTCCTTGTAAGCACTCCACAGGTCGCAGGGTTTGAATGATCGACATGAAACTTTTTTTGTAAACGCAAACTCATTCAACTTAGAACTGTATAGTTTTGGGAATGAATCAGTTGAACTGATTTTGAGAATATCATCTCAAAAATTCTAAGAATCCCATAAGATTAGGCTGGGCAAGAAAATTTGAAAGATAAAATCTCTCCAAATACAATAAAATTTTCTCCTAATGTGCATGTATACATGAATGATACACATTATCACCATTAGTTTTCATATGCAATTCGAACCAGCCGTGTTGAAGAAAAAAATTAAATCAACTGTTTTTATTCATCAAATAAATTGTAGGAATAAAAGCTGACTAAGAGCAGATTCACTGCTTTCTAGATTCGATATTTACCCAAGAATGAAGTATTTTTTATATGCATCAAGGTGTGTAGAATACCAAAGTCGATAAAGTAGCAAGGGTAGAACTACTTTAACGACTTGTATACCTTAT
Source organism: Brachyptera risi (assembly GCA_964007535.1). Classification (NCBI taxonomy): domain Eukaryota; kingdom Metazoa; phylum Arthropoda; class Insecta; order Plecoptera; family Taeniopterygidae; genus Brachyptera; species Brachyptera risi. Next base: position 31,784,484 of record OZ023331.1, on the reverse strand, counting down.
TCAGATATCTCGCTCATCTTATAACGCATTGCTGCGTTTGCTTAGCTATATTATAATACTGTTTTTTTTATTATTCAACATTTATCATTGTAACAAAACATTTGTTATTATCAGAATTACAAATAGTAGGCCTATCTAAAACTAAACATGGAACATTCTTCAATCACATTGACACTCAAAAAAAATGTATATGCATATGCTATATGTATATGCAGTCTACAAGACACAGAGAGTTAGTTATTAACTCAACTTTCAGTTATCAAGATTATGTAGGAAAACTTTATACATCATGTTGAATTGAACTATGTTGAGTGTATAAGTATTGAATGTTTTGTTGTTTCATCATTTGGTATGTGAAGTTTGGCGTGACGTCATTGTTTTCAAATGAGAATATAAGGGTAACAAAGTTGGAGGCACCACAAGGGCTATATTACCACTCGTATTAGTGAAAACTAAAAACAGAATGGACATACAGAATATAAAAGATAGTTTTATTGAATCGTTTTGTCAGAAATGCAACCATACTATTTTGCAATAGTATATAGGCCTACAATGATAACTGCAGTAGTAGGAAAAGGTGCCTTCAACTTATTGCAGACAAAAATACACTGCTGAAGCTTTACAATCATTCCTTATCCCTCATTCTTCGTAGGCCTACTCAGTCTTTATTCATTGAATTTTATAATTTTGATAATAATTTATTTGTATGATATTATTTGAAATTTTGACATCTGTATTTATGATTCCATAAATTATAGGCCTATATATAATCATGTCTTCATGTTCACTATCGCTGAACTATTTGGTCTACTATTTTTTATATATTTTAATCCAATGTTTTCTTTGTAGTTGTGATATTACTGTTTTGTTTGTCCACTCTGAATTTGGTCATGTCATTCTCAGTTTCAATTTACATTTCATTTTTTTAATTTCAGTCAAGATTCACATATTGATAAATAAAAAGGTAAGAACATAAAATGCCAACAATACATTTGTTTTCATTTGACGAACATCGAGTTTATGTGTATGCGTACAGTACAGTAGGTACATCACTCTTGTTGGAAAAAATATCGCCAATTTTTGGTTTGAGGTTGAACGTAAAATGTCTATTCTTTGGTCTAAAGAATTCTAAATAGACGTTTTATTAGCTACCAAGTACTAATTTCTTGTATCAAATCGTTCATTGTGCCTTAAATAATCTCGATAAATGGCTTCATATATATATATATATATATATATATATATATATATATATATATATATATATATATATATATATATATATATATATATATATATATATATATATATATATATATGGGCTATAAGCAAGATCATTCATGAAATAGCTATAACTATAACTATATGATTTGGATTGAGTAATATGATTCTGGCACCTAACTAACTTAATCTTGTGATCTTATCGCTTGACCAAAGACATCATCATAAAACTCCACAAGGCATTCCTTGGTGTTTTCTCGAAGTCTGTTTCTGAACATTGGCATAGAGCATGTGTCAAACTCAATGAAAGATAAATTATTGTGTAACTTTGAACATTTCAAACTTTTATAATGTTTTGTTATTATTTAATAGGCCTATGAAGCCACAACATGGACCCGAGACCTATGCTTGACCTCATCTCCTTCGTTCTGATTGGTTCGAATTAAAACCACATTGCAAAAAAGCAACCTTGGATTAACGAAAGACTGTACAGGTTTCTCAAACTACGATCAAAACCTAATTGCTTGCAATTTTTGGAATCATTATTTTTCAATCAAAAACACAAAAGAATGTTATTAAAATAATAATGTCCGTCTCAGGGCTAAGTTATTCACATATATTTACTTTTTTATATCTAATATCTTTCTCTATATGCGTTGCTCACAAAACCATTCTATATACACCGATACATTTGTTGAATACTAAGTACTAACTATAGAGTTTGTGTAAGATAACACAATTACAATTACATTCTATTCTGAAACTTATCAGTGTGATGTTTTGTCCATATGAATGCAAAATGTTCACAATTATTATTCTAACAATTATCATGTCTAATAAATATTTTTATGATATACAATGGCCAGCTACTTTGTAGAATACATATTTTTTCATAACCGCATGACTCAAATACATTCAAATAAATCAAAACCAACGGTCATTTTATATAATTCTATACTATATAGTTATAATATCAATCAAACTTTAAAAAAAGTCGAACATAAAAAATAACCCATCTATGGCCTTTAGGTTATATGTTTGCTCAATGCTTACTCCCATTTCCATGTTTCGAGAGATATTGATACTTTTTATCAATAATCATTATTGAGGAAGTAGCACTTAAAAGAAACCGGCACGCAATTGGAATTATGCCATCTGTTACATTGATAAGAACAATATTTCAATACATTTCAGGGTTCTTTTCATAAACACTTGCCTAATCTACGGAAGTAACTTATTCGCGATATAGTGACATAGAAAAACGTGACACTTTTTGTTCAATAAAAATTAATATGGGCCTACTTTGTATCAGTATATGAACTAGACGCTATGAACTAGACCAAACAATCAATCTAGAGTCTAGACTAGTTAATAGTTGAAGCTCCGTGAATGTTTAGTGATTACATTACCTCTTTACTGTCAATTAACCATTTTCAGTATAAGACTATTTTCGTTGATGTTACCACCACTGCAATAAAAAAACATTCGAAAGAATATTCTAATGCCTTACACATCATTCCCGGCTACAAGTGGAGCTAAAAATATCAATTTTCTGAACATGTATATATATATATATATATATATATATATATATATATATATATATATATATATATATATATATATATATATATATATATATATATATATATATAAATATATATATGTATATGTATATAAATGTTTCTCGTAGGCTTTCATGGAGTGAATTTCTGATGAAATGATTTGCGGAGACCATGTTTATTAATGTTCAATCTCAACGTTTCGAATTTATTACAAAATTTATTATTAAGAGAGTATAAACACAAATTCAAAATGTCATAATTAAAAAATTAATTCATAATATAAAATACGATCTTAACGGATCGAATCCTGTTATTCTGTCACATGAATTCGATCCGTTAACATCGTATTTTATATTAGGAATTAATTTTGTAATTATGATATTTCGTAATAAATTTAGAACATAGTCATAAATTGTAATGTATAATAATAGTAATGACATAGTAATGACATCGGTGATAAAATTGTGTAATAAATTGGAAACGTTGAGATTGGACCCCCCGAAAATCGTTTCATCGTATAAATATATATATATATATATATATATATATATATATATATATATATTTATATATATATATATATATATATATAAATATATATATATATATATATATATATATATATATATATATATATAATATATATATATATATATATATATATATATATATATATATATAAATGGGGTTTACCGCAGTACGTCGCACCATATACAACTCCATGGTGGCACTCTGATGATAACCTTTTAAAATTAGATCCACTGATGTCGATGAATGATGTGATGATTGGGATTTCAGATGAAAGTTTATTGTATCAGGTGTATTGGACAGGAGGGAAGCCAGTGATCGTTTGCCCGCTGTGAAGGAATCAATCACGCAGATCTGAACTGGCCACGTACAATTTTAACCTCAAATTGGAAAGATTTCTACGTGGAATCGAGTCAAATTGGAAAGAGTTCAACGTGGAATTAAATCAAATTGGATTCTCGACAGGCTGTTCCAAATCAGTGATTTCTGGAATGCGTTCAAATTGCAATGAAACAAAATTGAAATTCTTATAATTCTGGAATAAAGTATTCTCGTAATGTTCATTAGAATGTGTAAACCATAAAAAAAAATCTTAAGTCACAGGATAGTCGACCATGACGGGAATCGGACGTCGGTCTCCTGAACTATGGTTCAGTGCGTTAGCGACTGATCTACTCATGGCTATAATATATTTCCTATAGTATTACATGAATGATATTAGGCCTATGTGCATGCTGAAACGCGTGCTGGAAGTCTCTTCACAGTTTTCACGGACTATCTCGCGCTACAACGCTGGTTGCTGGTATGCTGTCTTGTACGCAATGGATAGAATTAATTATTCATAAAGTTCATGCAACTACTGCTGGGTTTTTTTCGACAAGATCTCTTGAGTTCAGACAACTATACTTGCTGTAACTGCATAGCATGTAAATTATCATATGCCAGTACAGTTCCGAACAGCAACAGGTTAGAGTCTGGCTCGTCGGACATTAAATGGCAAGAATTAATCCATGAATGCGCGATCACTGACGAACCATTGAGTCAATAATAATGCCAGGTCGAACATTGATAAATGTAATTAAATAAATTGCAGTAGTTATTATTTAGATATATCACAATTGGTTACGAGAATTAAGTGACTATAAAAAACTGATTTTATTAATAATAATATATACTTTTAGAAAGTAGGAAGGTATAAAAACGGTTTATGTAACTGTGCGTTCACAATTACCTGAATGGGAAACGGTTATTGTATTCCAAGTTTTACCTTTTTTTTTCATACCTAGGGCCCTTCCTCCAACTACTGCTGTGTAAAATAACTTCTAGGCCGTCCAATCAAGTAGAACTTTGATTGTTCTATTGCATAAGTTACTATTACAACGAACGATGATAACAAAAATGTCATGGTCTCTTGGGCTGAAAAATTCGATTTATTACGTAGCCCACCTCTAGTATGGCTAGGATTCTGTGCTATAAACAACGATGGCCATAAAAAAAGACATGTTGCCTATGCATTTAGCTATTTTATTTAACACTAATCAATCACAGTAGGCCATACTATAGGTAATGAGTTTGTGCTATTCACCATTTTTGGCTCTCCTCTTTGAATTAGGTGCCTTCTAGTCCCCAACTTTTTTGACTTTACTATCATAAAAATAGAAATGACCTCGCTGTCGGTGTCACCCCAAAACGAGGAGGGGTTTTAGTCGGTAAGAATCCTACACTCCCCGCAACTCAAACGGCGCGGGTCTCATGCAAGATTTACCCTCCTCACAAAACAAAACAAAAAAAATGTTAACCCCTTGGAAACTTTGTATAAAAAAAACATATAATGGTATAAGGTATATACCCAAAATATACATTAAAATTAAATTAAAAATCATTTTAAAATAATTAAAATAATTAATATCCAGAATTAAAATAAACAAATAGAATCCTGAAAAATTATCCAAGTCATAAGCCATCCTACGAAGCTCAAAAGCAAATGTGGCACTGCTGTAAAAACTGAAGTCACTATATAGTTCCGCATGAGGCATGGGTTTTTGTGAAATGTCTTCATTTATCATTATATTCCATAGTTTCACAATCCCCCCTCTCATTCGTACTCCCAAATAACCTAGCTGGCGGTGCCGTCATTAAGTATAGACTAAACGATAATATCATCATCAATATGACCCTTTATTATACCCATAATATTTCTTCATTTCTTGAGTAACTATAATAACAAGACAAATCAAGTAACAGGCAACAAGTGAAAAAACTATAGTAACAAAAGGCAAAGTGTCGAGATATTCAAAACTTCGTTTACCTATTGCAAATCTGGTCCTGAAAGCATTGAATATTTCAATTCTATGCCGAAAGTTGGATTATAATGTGAGAGCAAAACCTGCCCAAGATGGTAGTTTCATTACATTTCAATTATGGTTTTTACAATGTTACCAACTCTGTAATAATAGATCACGAATACGTCAAAACTTGTTATCCTCGAATATATTCATGATGTATTAGTTCAGAGCCTACCTCAACACTCGAAACTCCCGAGTTCAAGTGTTAGCGGGTAGGGGAGACGGACGATCGGAGCCTGCCTAGAGCTAGGTTGTGACTAGACTAGAGTCACCCAATTAAAGTGAATCTTGTGTAACCTCGAAGAAATTAGTTTTTTATATGTACTCGTATTCACGAAAGAAGAAGGTTGACTACCAATAAAAAAATGGTGAAAACTTCGACGATTGTAAAGAAATTCGTTGCAGCTCTGATCATTCAACGTTTTTGAAACATATAGTTGTGTTTATAATCGTAAATCGCGTCCTAAAAATCCCTGGCCCTTGAAATACCACTGCTGTATGAATATGAAAAACTAACTTTTGTTTTGAAGCCAAATACTCGAGCAAATTTGAATAAATTGAACATTAAGAGCAATCTATAATCTCCTCATAGTAACAAAGTGATTAAAATGTTCAAGATCCTAACTCATTGAATATAAATGATAAACTAAAAAGTTGAAAGATAATGTAGGTCAACAATGTAATTGTTCATGTTGAAGAAAGTGAATCTTCGATCGCCTTATTGATCTCATGTCTTTTTACTTGGCATCGAATCTTTGTTAATAAATATTGAACCTATTATTTTGGTATTGTCAAATGTTAAGAAGTATCAAAATTATTCATATTGATAATAAAAAACCGGCACATGTATCCCAGTCGCTAAGGCACTTGCTGCCTGTGGACCGGAAGGTGAGGAACATATCGGGCTTCGGTTCTACCCTCGCCACCATCCATCTTTAGAGGATTGTTTTGTGGTTTCTCTATAATCATAGTCTAGGCTAATTCCGGGATGGTTCCTACTATATAGGCCACGATCGCTTCCTTCCCACTTTCCTTCCCAGTATCAACGGAACTTTCATCTCATCATCCCATCAATCATTTATCCAACGCCATTAGATCTTAGTTATCATTGAAGTGTGTCGTTAAACCCAATGTGAATATATATATAAATATATATATATATATATATATATATATATATATATATATATATATATATATATATATATATATATATATATATATATATATATATATATATATATATATATCAAACCCAGATAACCAATTAAATTGGGCCAGGGGTAAATAATGAAAATTATTCAGATTAAGTCATGCAAACTATAATCATAGGCGAAAGATACAATATATCTTTTGTCTATTAATGTACTTGAAACATGGGCCCTATTTTATAAATGTGCATTCTCATAAATCCGAAACTTGGTTAGAAGCCTGCAGCCAATGCAGCCCGAAGCCTGCAGGAGATCTGCAGACCAAGTAAAAGTGAAAACATGACACTTGGAAGTCTCCCGCATCATTCATTTCACTTTTTCTTTTCATGCTATGTTTGATTTGATTTCTTTCATTTCTTTACGTCTAATAATTTCACCAGTAACAATGGATTCTGTGGAATCCGATCGACCGTCTTTCCTATCAAGTAACACTGACGATCAGACGTGTCGACATGTCACCACGTTTAGTTTTGGATGTGGCATGTAGACAAATAAAACAAATCATTCAGATAGCAGACCGTGGCTAACAAGGCAACTGCACTCGTAAGAACATTCTGAATAAGGTTTTTGCGGTAAAAGATAAAAATGATCAGTATCAGTATAGGCTATATAATATATCTTATTATTTCCATCAAATCATTATAGAATCAATAATGTCAATATTTAGTATTATAATATCATAAAACTATAAAATATAATAATAATAATGGTTTCATTTCCTTTTGGATCATTACATGATATAATGGAAAGTCATTAAAAAAGTTACATAACAAAATATTCAATATAAAAATCTAATAATGATAATAATGATTAAAATGTGCATCACTTTTTTATTTTACCGTGCCATCTACTATTATATAGTATAGACTGTATATACTATAGACATATAGTATATATATATATATGTATATGTATATATATATATATATATATATATATATATATATATATATATATATATATGTATATACTATATAGCATATACTATAGACTGATTATAACTAATGATTTTTTTAGTGTAGTGAGATCGCCCTTGTGGTGCCAAGGGCGATCAATCAATTATCATTGTTAGCCTTAGTTGAGGAACAATGCATCTGTGTCCAGTTTTGTATATTGAAAAATTAATGAAAAATCACATTCACTATTTTCAATTTAATTTCAATTTTATGAATATTTTTATTCCTCATCTTAATTACAGAACAAGAGAACAGAAAGACAATACAAACAGTAATAAAGTGAACCAAATGTGTGTAAATTAACATTGCAAAATGGAAAAATTAAAAGAAGAAGAAGCCCGCTTAAGAACTAAATCTTGTGTGCGGGCACTGGATGTACTAGTGAAAGTTAATATTTATGTTGGCGAAACCATAACAAATAATGAATCAACCCTATTTCCCTGTCATTGATTTTCCAAGTACAGATTAATTTAGAAATGCAAACATACAATTATAAATACATATGGGAACCAACTTGAAGAATATCACAAAGCATACATAATAATAGTTGAATAAAATAAAGTAATTCAGAGATCATAGACACTGTATATAATCATACTCAACGAATTAGTAGTATAGCCAATGTGCACACAAAAACCTATTACAATTGAGTAGTTCTGATGAATTATGTTTTGGGGTTAAAGGTCGAAGTTGCATTCCATTTGAAACTGTTTCAAAGATATTCAATGATCATTAATATGCTTTGATTGAAAAAACAGTTAATTTTGACAATTTTAAATTCATCACAAAATGACATTCTATATATAGTAATCATAGGTTTGGTGAGTTCCAAATGTCTCTTCAGACGGTTTCTACAGACGGTAATTTCTACGTGATGGCAAGGGGGGGGGGGTGATTTGCATCTGCTCCAATCAAAGTGACGTAATCAACGTTGAAAGTACAGTAATTAAAAAAAATGATATATAACGTTATAAATATATATATATATATATATATATATATATATATATATACAGAATTAATTGAATTGTAATTAATAAATGGCGTGTGTTAGAAAAGATGCATACCTTTATACTATTGATTCTCCATAAAATTCTTTCAAGCGATGTCATCAATTTTGCTATAAGTGGGGAACAATTTGCTCCCAAAATTCTAGTTTATTTTTCTAACTCTTATTTAGTTCGCTGTCGTGCCTGACAAACACGAAATCTCCCGAGCATCTGAATACAAACCTATAATATATAAAATAATAGTCAATCGTGTTAAATTTTACCAAGTTATTGTTATTATTTTATTTACAACATTGTATCAAGTTATTGTTATTGTTTTATTATCCGTTTGTTGGTTGTTGTCTAAAGTATTGATCAAAAGAAGATCAAAGAACATTGTACGTGTAACCGAGGTTTGGGGTGGATGGGTGATGGGAGAGGAGAGGGAGAGATGTTAAACAGGAAGGAATTGTTAAAACTTATAACCACGTGTAAGTCGACTGTATTTGTTTATCACCGGCATCTCGAATCAGAGCTAGAACTAAGAGGATGATTAGACGAGCTTTAGCGAGGATTCAATTTGACATGCTGAGAAAAATTGGTGTTCGTTTTTATGTTTTTTTTTTTTTTTGTTTTTTTTTTTGTTTCTTTCGGTTCTCCACAGATCAAACGGCTACAGCTATCAACTTCAAACTTTTTTTCGTCATGGTTCCTCATCTAACTTGGATCTGTATAGTTTTGTGACATTATCGGATATTAACTTTTTTTTATGAATTTTAGAAATTTCAAAAATACCCATTAGAATAACATGGCGGAAAAAAAGGAAATATTTTTAATTTCAAAAGAGAAGAAATTTTGCGTGAAGTTGGGTTACATTCCGATACACATTTCTGAAAACTTTCAGCTTGATCGAGTGAGCCATTTTGAAGAAAACCCATAAAATGTGCTAAATTGGTACCACTCGAAGCAGTTTTTACCCATTTTCAACTTAAATGTCACCCAATTGGCGAATGTAGGCAAAAGTTTGGCCATAAAAGTCGACATACTATCACTATATATCCGCTCGTCTAACAACGCATATATGGCGTTTTCCTAGTTATGATAATAAAGAATATGATAAAATCTAGCTGTACATCTTCGTTTTTACTTTTTTAATTTTGAATTTCACAGACTCTGAATATTTGACAATCGACTACACATACTATACATAAAAACGATCATATATTTCATCCTTAGCCTTAATTGGGGAACAATGATTTTGTATCAAGTTTCGATGTTATTAAAAAGAAAAAAAACATACTATACAGAGCCTGCATCAAGAAAAAAATGACTATTTAATAATAATGAAAGGTATCTTTTCAAACAATAAGATGTTTAAATATTTTTTTTGAATGCATCGCCTCATTGAATATTTCAGAAAATATCCATTAATGTGAAAAAAACTTTCCATTAAGCTAACACAAAAACGATGCAAATTATGTTTTTTGTTTTAATAATTTTGAATAAAGATAATATCAAGTTTCTCTGTGTATTAGTACTTTAATTATATCGGTAATGGTAATGCTAATTCAACTGTTTCCGTTATGTTATCGGTAAAAAACAAACTATTCACGCCAACTTAAATGTATCTGTTATACGGTCAGCACGTCCCCCATAGTAGACGAGAAATAAGGATTTGTATTTGTATTTTATTCAGCATTCCTTAGCACCATTACATATACGTACATACTTTGAATAAGTTTACATACAGGTATGGAATTTGTTATTAAATTACAATATATAGAAATCAAGTAAATTCTATATTAAAAAAACGAACAAAAATACATCCAAAGTTATCTAGTTCTTTAATATAATGATTAATAATTAATAATTAAAAGGATGTATATCGAGGTGAGAATATAACTTGGAATTCAAGATTTGGTCAACATCTAATATTTGTAATACACATTACCATTGGGATAAAATAATGTCAAAAAACTTTTCTTCTATAGACTATAATTTTGTACATTCCGTCTTCCTTACATTACCAGTTCGCTTTTGAAAATTCATCAACCGTATAAAAACATTTTGAAATAAGAAACTCCCTTATTACTTTTTTTATAACTATTAATCACAAAAGAATACCATCTCTTTCTCTCTTGTGCCTATCCTTTCAACATTGACGATTACTATAGTTTCGGTCTGTAATCATTTGAAGTTCTTGCACAGATCCAAGCTTAGGTAGGCCTACATATATAATTTGGAAGTCTAGAACATGTATACAAACGAATACTTACTTAACAATGCATTCGACCAAGTTATCCACCAAGTATGCGATTATTTCAATAATTCACTTTTTGCATCAACTGGCACATGAGAATTTTCCCACACGACTGCACTAAACAACCAACCTGCACTTAACAACAATCGATCGTATAAAATTAAGAATTCTGATTGAATATCAACTTATATAAAAAATATATATATATTCTAAATTGTAAATATCCAACACAATTGACAAATAGTTCTCGAGAACGGCTTTAATGATAAATGACTTGTCACCACGCAGAATATCGCTAAATAATTTATATTTATTTCTGCCACAATGGTTATTGTCCTAGTTAGGTTGATGTGGTCGAGGCGAAGTAATGCTCGTAGAGTAACACGACCGACCACTTCGAGATCGCACCGGACAATGATGTAATGTTAGATTGCAAGCTAGAATAGAGAGGCTGTGGCCACAGCGAGTGCTAAATGCCAAGTCCACGCTCTAGGCAGCGTGTGTCATTTACCAGGGCTGTACAACCATACTCATAATTCAATTAATTATAGATTAATAATTTATGAAAACTAGGAAAACACAATATATGCGTTGCGTAGCAATGTAGGCATGTGTATATAAAATGTAATGGAAAGTTTTATGGGATGCATCTTGAGATTCAAACAAGTGTCACCGCTTTCCTGATTTATTCATAACACATGTTTTAATCGTTCTTAATTGATTGGTGACACCAATTGCTGAGGTTTTATTGATTTCTTGATAGCTTTGATTAATTAGATGAACATAGCGAAGATTCCAATTCACATACCGAAAAAAAGAGGCTTGGTTTTCATGTTTTATTTTTTTTTTTTTTTTTTGTAATTTTGTGCGCGGCATACAGGTCAGGAAAAAATACCAATCAAATTCAAACTTTTTCTACATATTTCTGTTATAGGCCTACCAGAATAGGCTGGGATTGTTATTCAGAGAAATCGGTCGAAAGATTTTTCCTGAAAAAAATTGTAAAGTTTGAAAAATCCTCATAAGAATAACCCGGAGGAAAAATACTTGAAAAACAAGAATTTTACAAAAGCTCTCAAATTGTCATCGAATATGAATTCAATACTATTAGACACATTTTCATAGATTTTTGCAACAATCGGATGAGAAATAACAAAGAAAACGCAATAAAAGTGTACATTTTATTGAATATTTGCATCAATTGGATTTGCAAAGTGTATATGCGACAGGTTGCAGCACTATAAATATCAACAAGTTGCAGTTAAGGTTTTTGAACGTATAAAGTGATCCAAGGTCCGTAAATGTGGATTGAGCTGACAGAATATTATCATTCTAGATTTCCATACTTATAAGCTCATCTCACAACGCAAATCCCGCGTTTTCCTAGTATTTAGCCATTGAAGTAACTTCATTATGGACACACCCTTCATTTTTAGATGAGCATAGCGAAGATTCCTTTCCACATACCGAAAAAAATGGGCTTGGTTTTTATGTTTTTTGGTTTTTTTTTTTTGTAATTTTGTGCGCGGCGTACAGGTCAGGAAAAAACACCTATCGACTTGAAACTTTTTCTACATATTTCTGTCAAACCAGAATAGGCTGGGATTGTTTTTCTGAAAAATCGGTTGGGAAGTTTTTCCGGAAAAGATGAGGAAAGTTTGAAAAATCCTCGTAAGAATAACCCGGAGGAAAAATACTTGAAAAATGAGAATTCTTCGAAAACTCTCAAATTTTCACCGAACATGAACAATACTATTATACACCTTTTCAGAAAGTTTTGCAACAATCATATGAGAAATAACAAAGAAAACGCAATATTACGCAAATAATAACGCATATTGACGCAATTTTATCGAATATTCGGATCAATTGGTTTTGCTAAGTGTATATGCGACAGGTTGCAACACTATAAATGTCAATAAGTTGCAGGTAAGGTTTTTGAACGTTTGAAGTAATCCAAGGTTTATAAATGTGGATTGAGCTGACAGAATATTTTTCATTCTAGATTTCCATTCTTCTAAGCTCATCTCACAACGCAAATCCCGCGTTTTTCTAGTTTAGATGAGCGTATCAAATATTCCATTCCACATACCGAAAAAAAATGGGCTTCGTTTTTATGTTTTTTTTTGTTTTTGTTTTTGTGTGCGGCATACAGGTCAGGAAAAAATACCTATCGACTTGAAACTTTTCTACATATTTCTGTCATACCAGAATAGGCTGGGATTGTTTTTCAGAAAATTCGGTCGAGAGGTTTTTTCGGAAAAAATCGGAAAAATTCAAAAATCATCATAAGAATAACACGGATGAAAAATACTTGAAAACAAGAATTCTTCAAAGCTCTCAAATTTTCACCGAATATGAAAAATACTATTGTGCACATTTTCAGAGATTTTTGCAACAATCGGATGAGAAATAACAAAGGAAACGCAATAAAAGTGCACATTTTATTGAATATTTGGATCAATTGGTTTTGCAACAGGTTGCAACACTATAAATATCAACAAGTAACAGGTAAGATTTTCGAACGTTTGATGTAATCCAAGGTCCTTAAATGTGAATTGAGCTGACAAATTAATTTTCTTTGTAGATTTCCATACTTCTGAGCTCATCTCACAACGCACATTCCCGCGTTTTCCTAATTTAATTTTTTCCGTAAAAACGTCTGATTCGATTTATGTGAAATTTTGGAATAGAGCCCACTGTGTATCATTATTAGATGAGCGTAGCGAAGATTCCATTTTACATACCGAAAAAAATAAGCTTGGTTTGTATGTTCTTTTCTTTTTTTTTTTTAATTTTGTGATTTTGTGCGCGGCATACAGGTCAGGAAAAAATACTCATCATCTTGAAACTTTTTCTACATATTTCTGTTATACCAGAATAGGCTTGGATTTTTTTTCAGAAAAATCAGTCGGAACGTTTTTCCGGAAAAAATCGGAAAGTTTGAAAAATCCTCATAAGAAAAAACCCGAAGGAAAAATACTTGAGAAACAAGCTTTGAGAAGAGCTTTCAAATTTTCACCGAATATGAGCATTATTATTATACACCTTTTCAGACATTTTTGCAACAATCGGATGAGAAATAACAAAGAAAACGCAATAAAAATGTACATTTTATCAAATATCAGGATCAACAGGTTTTGCAAAGTGTATATGCAACAGGTTGCAGCACTATAAATATCAACAAGTTGCAGGTAAGGTTTTTGAACGTATGAAGTAATCCAGGGTTCGTAAATGTGGATTGAGCTGACAGAATATTTTTCATTCTAGAATTTCATACGTACTTCTAAGCTCATTTCACGACGCGCATCCCGCGTTTTCCTAGTTAAATGAGCGTAACGAAAATTCCATTTCATATACCGAAAAAAAGGAGCTTCGTTTTGATGTTTATTTTTTTTTTTTTTTGTAATTTTGTGCGCGGCATACAGGTCAGGAAAAATAAACAATCAGCTCGAAACTTTTTCCACATATTGGTGTTATACCAGAATTGGTTGAGATTGTTTTTCAAAGAAATCAGTTGTACGGTTTTCTCGGTAAAAATTCGGAAAGGAAGATCTTCATAACAAAAAATAATTGCCTTATGCAGAGTTCAAACATACACCCGACCTGACTTCAGTTCCTAGCGCAGTGCATGTTGACTGAGCCACGAGGGCGGCCAAAAGAGAAAAAAGTTTTGAGAAAATCTCACAAGAACTAAATTATTCAGAGGAAGGAATCCCCCAATTTCCTATTTCAATCAAATATTTTTAGGGGCAGTAAGACCAATGATGAAACAAACTGTAGAAAGTAACAAAGTAAACTTGACATTCTTTTTATTTCAAAATATTGGTGTTTTAAATAATCTTCTGCATTTACTAACTTCTCATAACTTCATAAGTGTTGGGAAAATGGATAATAATTCACAATACAACAACGTATGTTTAAATAGGTATATTTATTCTTACACACAAAGTTGATAAACAACTACAGTTTAACATTGAGATTGTAACACACTCTCGACAACATAGAACCTACTTGACAATCTACTTACTCCACCACTCCGTTACATAGAATCTCCTTGTGTGTCCACGACACGCTCAATTTGAAACATATTAAAATCATTGGAAAAGAAAGATAAGGTGATCGACAATATACACGCAAAGACAAAATCATATTTTGCATTACTCACATCAACTTTCTTATCTAAATAAATTCATATTATCAGACAAAATCATATTTTGCATTACAGTACTCACATCAACCCTCTTATCTAATTGAATTCATGTTATCAGGACAACTAGTTGGTAGTGTTCAAACGATAACACTGCCGTTAAATAAAAATGTACGGTAATGTGGCGAGAAATATCAGATAAATTAATCATTTCGTTTGTTTCATTTAATGGAAAACAATTGTTCGACAAAACTTTACTAGCCATGCACTGCACTGGTTATTGATACAATTGATAATTACAATAATTCATTGAACATTTAAACATAGCAATGGTTAAATCAGTAAATATGGCAGTAAACATTGTTGTATTGTATCTGTGTTGGTACTGATCGATCACTTTCAATTTGATTATAGATTTTTATGTGATATGCAAACCAAAAAGTAATTGCATGGCAACCCTTGTAGACAACAATTCACTGATCTACTCAGCCGAGCCGCCTAGTCCTTGAAAGAAGTCCGACGGGTTCTTGAACTTTGATGAGGGAAGATTGTGGGTGCGTTTGGTCTTGTCTGCCTTCCCCTTGGGGTCAACGTTGACGTCCTCGAGGTACTTGATGTTCCAGAACTTGACGGTTTGGTCGTGAGAACACGATGCGATCAGCCGGCCATCGGACGAGATGTCGAGTGCCTCAACCGCGAAAGCGTGTTGACCGATCACACCAAGATGGCGGTGAGGAAACAAGTGTGTGGCACTGGAAGAAGAAACAAGTGCGAGTTCTATAATAAGTGAGACAAAAAATAAATGACAGAAATAAAACCATCATAATTATTAATTAGCTATGAATAAAAATCTCATCTAATTGCTTTATGAGATTGACTGACTGCTAAAAGTCATACAAGTCGTAAGGACATTATAAAAGAGGTTTGCATGACTTCATCCGTAGAATTAAAGAACTAATTATATTTACGTGCCATGTAGAAACTAGCATGCAGGAATATTCTATATCCAGCAGACAAAGAAGTTATAATACTATTGATGAGAAACGATATACCGAAAAGTGCCAAAGACTCGAGCCTTAAGAATCATGGAGACATGGGAGTTCGTAAATCATTAGGATGAAATCATCTTTGAAGCACAAAAGTTTCGCACTTTACGTTTTGGTTTATTTTGAAGATGCCATCAATCATTTTCCTACTAACCGAAGGTTGCCGTCGTCACATGCTGTGATGACAATATTCTCAGTGGCTGCCACAAGTCTGTTGATACCGTGTTTCGGCCCAGGAAACTCGTCACTGTGGTAACCAAACTCTCCCCAGTTGAACAAGAGTAGTTTTCCGTCGGAAGTACCGACTACGAGCTTCGAGTCTGTCCGGCACAGACCCTGGCAGTTGAGATCAACGTCGTATAATTCGGACTACAACAGAGGAGATGAAAGTGAGGTCAAGGATTAGAAACGCAAACCAGCAGCTTACCATGAATAAGCAATATGGAACATTTTTTAGTACCGGTAGAGCTTATATATACGTACATTGGTTGTTTGAGTTCTTAGTTAGCAGTGTTCAGAGTTAAAATTCACAAGTGGGAAAATATTGAATCAAGCATTCCACCAACGCCGTCATATTAAAAGTTATTTTTTTTTCAAATTTCAAGCAAAATGTAAAATAATATGACCAAGATTTGATAGATTAGTTACGGTTGTGTCACACTACAAAACATTAATTGAACAAATGAAAGTTATGACTTACTTGTACGTGCAGCTTTCTAGCTGAGAGATTTAGAACCGTGATGGCACCTTCGCCGCTGGTGCAGGCTAGATGGCGCTGTGCACCTGTGGTGATCATTGAGCTGATAAAGTCATTAACTTCCTTTATAGCAAAAATTTCCTTCTGCTGGCGCAAGTCCCATACTATAGTAAGAAAAGAAAAAAGCCAAATAAAACATTTAATAAGAGTATACATTTTAGGCTTAGGTCCCTAATCATACTGCTTTATAATAGGCTACCTATACCATTTTTTGAATGAAACTTTATTTATACTTTGAACTTTTGTATAAATTCGGTGGCACATATCACATTTCTCTATTATTTCTCCAGTCACTTTTCTACGGTAGCCTACTTGAATAAACACATTTCATATCAGCATATAATATTATTTTCGCTACACATCTTTGAAGACTTATCTTAAGCCCAACTAATATTTTTACTCATTTCAAATCATTCGACATTCAACTCCGTAATTTTAATCTCAATGATAACTGTCAAGTCTAACTTATTTCCAACACTCTTGCCCTCTAAATAGTTCAATTGATGGACAGTTTTCAAATACTTTCTGAGGCAACCCATTCCACTCAACAATTCCTTTATCCACCAATTAGTTTCTATCCTTTATTAGCCTTCCAAATCCTTTCACTTTAATCTCAAGACATTCCTGCCCTTAAAATTAGGTGTTTTGAATCTGGCTTCAATGTCCCTCCATGCCTTATGCCCTCTGTGCACTTTGTACATTGCAACTAATCTCGTCACTTTCCTTCTTGTACTCAAGACATCCCATTTCGATTTATTTCTTCACCATTGCCGTCGCACTCCTATATTTATAACGTCACTGTAACCCACCCTATCGAGATCTTCTCCCTCTTCTGCAGCCATTTGCTCAAGATTTTTAGCTAGCTAGCCTTTGATACCAGCTGTTATTTCCTTTCGCTTATTCAGCTCTTCTCCAAGGTCTACTTTTTTTAGCTCACCAATTAACCTCCTCTTCTTTACTGTCTTTACCCATTTCCCTCCACCAGCAAATTTGGCAGCTTTACTTTGAACATTCTCCATTTGTTTGTCTGTTCCCTTGTTAACATCCCAGATTGCATTAGCGTAGTAAAGTATTAGCCAAACTAGTGCCATATAAGCTTTTTCCTTGGCTTCCTAAGAGTTCTCACGATAATGTATTTGAAAGTATTGAAAGTAATTTGGATTGTATCAAATTACTGGTATAATGACTCCAAAATGCACTATTGACTATATGCATTGTTAAATGAGTGATACAGGCCAATTTATGTGAAATTAATTGGAAAACTACCTCATCGAGTTTATTGTGCTTCATACATATACCTTGGACTTTAAACCAGTCACAGCCTTCCTATTCTACCGGTTGCTCATTTTTTAAATTGTTTTAGTTTTGATCGATATTACCTAGAGAGCCTAGGCTCTCTAGTGTTACCTTTTGATCTTATTAGCTCTTGAATAGATCTGAAAAAGACTACAATAGGGCTATATAGTTATTTTCTACAGAATGGCTGATCTAATTTTGTAAGACTTTGAAATAACGTGTGGGGCCTATCATCATTGTTCAAATTTTGTGAGAATTTTAATGTTTTCGTAGGAAATTTATTCCCCAACTTTCTCATCGGGTTACAGTATTCTCTCTTTTTTTTTATTTTGAAATGGTTTCTCTCAAAAGAGGTGCGTCTCAAAACTACACAGTAGGCTACCGAGTTGGAGTTGGAACACATGTGTAGGGCCTATGTCAAGTTTGAACAAAATGTGTGCTATTGTTTGACCTGAGGAACGCAAATAGAAAAAAATCTTCTCGAGAACTGTACTGTAAAATTGAGCCTCTGCTTTGCTTAGTTATAATCAAATAATCCTGAATGAGAAAAAAACTCAGAACTGTAATAGACCAACTGACATGAAATAAAGTACCACTACCTCACATGAACAGGTCTATCAAACATTAAAAGCTGGCAAATGAAAGTTTTGTCTTACGTTTTACGGTTCCAGTATCGTCACCGGTAGCTACTTGGTTCTCGTTGATGATTCTCATGCAATACAGTGGATCTCTGGAATAAAAATACAGAACAGATAGAACTGTGGTCTACACAGATCTTCATCTTGTTACAGTTGACATACTGAGAGAATAGGATTCGTGCAGCCACCACAACAAAACTTCATCAATATGTAAAAATGAGATATTTCACAAATACACTCGTTATTGGTTGTTTTCAATAATTATAATGATTAAAATGAATATATTTACAATATAAAAATGTACCTTGTGCACTTAAACGAAAGGAACAGTGAAAATACGGGTATGTCTTATGTGTATTTCATCTTTTTTTTTTGGAAGATGGTTGATATATCTGGTAACCATACAGGTTCGGTAACAAGAAATGTTTCCATGCAAATCCGCTAAAATAATGGTAATTATTTATCAACATATCTATATCTATTGATATATCTATCTACATGTATATACCCATTTATGGCTATACCTATATGACTACCGGTATATCTGTATAGCCATATCTATTGGCTTTAAAAAATCAAGAGAGCCGCTATCAGTGTAACATGCTTAGCTATTTTAATGTTGTCATGTTGCAAATTATTCAGCGCACCAAAGTGATACCAGGATGCGCCACGGTAGAAATCCTATTCCCTCAGGTTGACTGTACCTATACCGGTATATTAAGAATAGATTTATTATCGTATGCATAATATTAACTCACTGATGTGCTTCTTCATACGCTTGCAAGAGCTTGCCGGTCTGTACGTCAGAAATCATCATGGCTTTGTCCTTGGAGACTGAATAGAGCTTTGATCCGTCTGCGTTGAACTCGATGTCACGACATGCTCGGGTGTGAACTTCAATCGTATGTTGCAGCTCGGCATCCATATCATCACAATACTTGTATCTGCATCAGAAAAATATGCCATGTGATTGATGAATAGGTTGAAACACATTTCTCAGTCGGAAGTATAAAAATATACAGAGGTCATCAGTAGTTGAATCCGACAAATATTTAATTAAATAGTATGGAAGTTTGCAATACTTACAATAACACATCTCCAGTCATTGTTGCCAAAGCAATTACGTGTTCTTGAGGGTGAAATGAGATCTGAACCACGTAATCTTCACATGTAATATCACGCGGTAGCTCACGTATGTTGAGTCTTTCTGTCCTTATAGCCTTAACCACGTCGTCCTCTTCCTCCTGACGGATAGTAATTCATAACAATTAGAACTACAAAATCCTGATTCAATGCTGGGGGCCTAGGTCCCTAGGCCTGAACCGATCAACAATAATGAAGGTTACAGCTCTACGATACATCAATCAACGGATAGACCTACATAGCAACTTACCTCCTCGTCCTTTGTTTCTGTGTCATTTCCGGTGGTTTCCTCAACGATGTCCTCATCCTCACTCTCTGATTCGCTTGTTAAACTCACATCGCTGCCAGAGTCATCAGTATCAAACAAAATGTCGCTCTCATCCTCCACGCCCATCTCAGGTGTTAAAAATTCTGTAATCAACATAAATGATGAAACTAATAACTATAAAATAAAATATCTAGCATTATTGAACATAATTACTGTGTAGTCTCGTGCGTTTTAAATGTCAACTTACTAACCTAACCTCAAATTTTATTTCATATAACAGAAAAGGCATTGGAATCACTCCTAATACGTCAAATTAAGACATTTTCTTCACATGATATTCTGCTTTATAATGTTCATGAATAAATACTTACTTTTCATTCTGTTTAGCCCCAGCAAGCACAAATAATATGAGTTGATCCTAGAATTTCACCTAAAAACACATGTTCATAAGAGGATGAAGGTTGCAACGAGTTACTCTAGGCAACAAGTGAAAGGAAATGTCGTAGTCGTAGTCTCGAGTGTCATGGACGACACGTCTCATCAATGTTAACCTAAAAATCTCTTTCGATATGCCTATCCAATATGTTTCTGTAAGCCTGAATAATGATCACCAACTGTCAGATTAATCGATAACAACGCAAGTATACATGAACATGCGTTATTTCAAAAGATACATTAGCTTTAAGTGTATGTCATTTTTAATTGGTATGGAACCTAGTTTTACATAGGCCTATCCTAACCTAAAAAAAACATTTAGGGACTAGAGCATTGAGATTACTCAAGTCTAGTTCCCTCAGACATAAACTCAAAGCGTTCATCTTTTTTCATTCTTCCCACCTTCCTTGCTCAAGTTCCTTTTCAGAATTTTTTCCATACCGGTAGATGTTTTTGTCCATCAAATGTCTCGATTGAAGGTTTTCAATATCATTGAGTTGGTACACTTCACAAACTCAATAATACAGCAAACTCAATAATTAACTAATATAATATTATAATGATAATAATAATATTATTAACTCAATAATAACTTGATAATAAATAATAAACTTGATAATATCATTGATTTTATAAGCTAAGATAAAAATTCGATGGTCCTACCATTGATAGTCGTAAAGGTTTACCCAGACATTAACTAGTCCTACATCATTGTAAAATCAACATGACTAGAGCTAGGGCCTACATCAAAGATATAGCTATGCTAGGCCATTGAGTTTATAGTATACACTATAAACTCAATGGCTCAGGCCTAACGGCCTAGCCTACACTGTTGATTATTGTGAAAAGACTTCTATGATTATCTATTACACTCTTTTTCTCTCTACATGACTAACGATGAATAATCCAGATACAGACTTTCTTATCATATATTGGGCTCATAGAGTTGTGGCATTGAGATTGTAACTAACATTACAATCTCAATGGTTATGGATCACATATTTTTTGTAATTGGACAATGTTTAATTTTCTACCGATGGTCATTTTTCAAGTCTCTACTTTGTGATTCATAGCTCTTATTTGGTTGTATGTTAATATGTTGCAGAACTTGATGGTGGCAGTACAAATAAACTGAACCTCAATATTATATCTTTTGCTTAATCAACTCTACGATGTCAACTGGGAAAAGCAAATATCACGTCAGCAAGTGGACACCAATTTCAATCAACAAATCTCTCCTTGATCAAGCCTGTAAGTCTGACAATCTGAAAGTTTGCAAATCCTGTTTATGCATCCATCTGTGATTGATTTTAGACACTCTTCGTATGGCAAGCCTACATCGTTTCGTTGTGTTTCAGACATCCTATTTGAGAATGACAGAGCTACTTATTCTGATATCGAAAAACTTGCCAATCCTGGAACTACGGAGAATCAAATACAGATTCTTAAATTGGTAAGAAAATAGAATAGTTGCCGTGTAAGAACGTTTTGCTTTTCACATTCAATAACAATGTTAATCGCGGTACACATAGACACTTCCAGTTGTCCTAATCGCTAGTTGACTTCGTCAACTAGCCTATCTGAAATTAATGGTGTACTTGTCACTCCAAATATGGTCTTTATTTTTCAATTTCCAAATTGTTTCGACCAAAACAGTTCAGGATGTTATAATAAACGCCAAATATTTCAACTGTTTCACGCTGAATCAGTTTGGCTGAACCGTTTCCCAGCTGTTTGATAAACGATTGTAGCCTATCTTTTTGCTATGATCTTGTACCAGTTATTTGATCTAGGGCCTAGTTATCTTGTAACTATGATTGTAGCTTCAAAATATGTTCTGAATAAGAGAAATCCTTAGGCTTGAATCAAATCTTGAAAACTGTTCATTGAATAATTTTGAGTTACCCCACTGACACGGTTGCAACGTGAGTCGGCAAGGCCTCGTACACGTCTTCGCCGCTATCATCTATTATCTCACTTCGAGTGTTAAAACTAGTACAACTCATTGTATATTATTTGTTATATCTATTTATTTATTGAATCAATTACACTATATCTATTTCACAGACTCTATTCTTATTTTTCTCACTAGGAACAACCAAAAATATCCCAACAACCAACAACAAAATCACAACAGTCGCCAAAGAATGTATACAATAAAACAAATCAGACAAACCATAAATCTAAGCCTTCTGTAGTCTACACTGCAGGTCGTGACAATGCCCCCCACTTAAAGATGAATATCACTTTCAAAATAATCATTTGATTTTAAATTATCTTCATCAAACACACCAAATTACCAAAGAATCAAGTTAATCAACCCTCCAAAAACCTCTTGTTCAAGTATGTCTGCGTGTCAAGCACATTTCTCCTTCGGGGAAAATCTTCATCATGCTGCGTGTCATTCACGGGTCCCTGTTGCTCGTCTCTGTGATCAACTACGTTACCGTCCTTTCCCTCCTCATCGCTGGTTGTTGCCTCGACACTATCCTCTGCCAACACCTCCTCTTCCCCTCTGCAGCGGTCTCCTGGTCTCAGCTCACTCGTGTGACAGCTCACAGTACGACCCGTATCTGGCCAGGTTAGTTCTAGGACGGAGGGACCCAACACTTTAGTTACCAGAAGAGGTCCCACAAACAACCTTGCAAAACCTGCACAAAAGTCCTTATTGGCATTGGACAATACGTGATTCCTCATGTACACCTTAGCCCCTATTTTGAATGCATGTTGACTGCGTCCTTCGTTCATTCGCGTTCCGTACTGTTCTTGATATTTCTCAATATTACCTGACGCCTGTTGATCAAGATTCTCTCCGCCATTATCCGAGACCACCGGGCAACCAGATTCGAAGGGATTACTGGCTAGATTCCAGTCTCCCGGTCGTTTCAAATGTCGGTGAATAGCTAGTTGCGATGGTGTGAAACCAGTGGCAGCATTTCTCCGTCCTCTGAGCTGAAATAAGATTTTGGGAAGATGGACATCCCAGGTCTTATGATTATCGCCTACCATGATACGTAGTTGTTTTTTCACCTCTTGGTTTTGTCGCTCAACCGGATTGGCTTCGGGATGATATATGGGCGTCTTCCAGGCCAGAACTTGCCACTCATTGCATTTCTTCTTCCACTTTGCCCGGAACTGGGGTCCATTATCCGACAAGATGATTTTAGGATAGCCGAAACGAACAAATATTTCATTCTCCAATACATCTGTTATCTTCTTTGTCGTGCTTGAGCCTAGAGCGAATGCTTCCAACCACTTGGTTTTTTGGTCCATTACAGTGAGGATAAACCTTTTTCTGCTCCTGGTAACTGGGTATGGGCCCATTAGGTCAACACTAAGTACTTCTCCGGGACATTTTGCGATCCGGGGAAAGTAGTACCCCTTCGATCTTTGATGACAAGCTTTACTAGAAAGACACACAGCGCAAGAAGTGACATAGCTTTTGACATCTGCCGACAGTCCCTCCCACGTGAATCTACAACGAATAGCTCTGGCGGTCTCCTTCCATCCCGGATGGCCAGCAAGGTCATCATCATGGAAGTCCCAGATAATAGAAGTCGTCTTCTCTCTAGGTATTACAGGGCGGCATACAACCTCGCCCTCAACAACATCTTGTAAACAAATTACTCCTTCGAGAATAATATGGTTCTTACCCCCTCTCCGAACTTTCTCTCGCCATACATCACCCCGGTGCGGTATATTTCCTTGCAGATAATTATGTAAGGCGCATAAGTAATCATCTTCCTTTTGCCAGGTTTCTATATCCTTCCATCTGTTGTTAACTTGTCTTTCTCGGCCTTGAAGGAGAAACAACTCAGGTTCTTGTTCGTAAGTTGTTCGTAACACAGCCCGTGGCGGGTATAGGCGATCTTCTTCCCTTTCCATGTCTACCTCGGCCCATGCGTCACCAACAGGGTTCCTTGATAAAGCATCGGCTGCTTCATTTTGTACGCCCGAACAGTGAACCACTTCAAAATCAAACTCTTCCAGGAGTAAAGCATAGCGAGTAAGCTTACTGTTTGAATTCTTCATTTTGTGCAACCATTTTAGGGCACTGCAATCGGTGATCAGAGTAAAGTGTCGGCCTTCCAGGAATAGACGGTGCTTTTTAATGGCCCACACTACAGCCAAACATTCTCTTTCGCAGGCATGATAACGGCTCTGGGATGGGGACAACTTTCCACTAGCGTAATTAATTATCTTTTTATCCGTCGAGTTATATTCATCCATTTGGTATAATACCGCACCCATTCCTACCTCGCTTGCGTCGGTTTGTAGAATTATAGGTTTATTATAATCAATTCGATGCAGCAGTGGGGCCCGGCAGATTTCCTCCTTAAGTCGTACGAAGGCATCTTCTTGTTTAGACCCCCACTCCCATTTCACACCTTTGCTTTGCAGATTAGACAGCGGGATAGAAATTGCGCTACGATTATTTATAAAGCAGCCGTGCCAGTTGACTAGTCCAAGGAATCTCTGAAGTTCCTTCACATTCCGGGGTCGAGGAAACTCTTGTACACAACGGAGTTTTTCTGGTTGTTGGCTCAATCCCATACTGCTTATACTCCTACCTAGGAATTGGATGTTAGTGAAACCAAATTTACATTTCTCAATTGCACAAGTCAACCCATGTTGCTTAAGCCGGAGTAGGACTTTGTCGATGTGGACTAAGTGCTCATCAAATGATTTAGACATGATCATAACGTCGTCCAAATATACCCGGCAGAAACTGTCTGAATAGCCTCGCAGAACTTCATCCATCAGGCGTTGAAAAGTCGCTGGAGAATTTCGAAGTCCAAACGGCATCGTCTTAAACTGGAATAAGCCAGCAGGCGTTGAGAAAGCAGTTTTATCTCTGTCTTCCTCCGCCACTGAAACTTGCCAAAACCCGCTTTGTAGATCTAAAGTGGTGAAGAATACACTACCTTCAGTTACATTTCTTAGCGTTTGCTCCATATTGGCCATGGGATACGTGTCAGGAGTGGTTTTCTTATTTAGTTCTCGATAGTCCACACAGAACCGATAGTCTCCCTTAGGTTTCTTCACCAATATTGCAGGTGACGCCCATGGGGACTTACTGGGTTCAATTATTCCCATTGATTCCATTTCCCGCACTTGTCTTAGAATCTCAGTCCTCTTCTCCTCAGAGTAAGTGAAGGCAGCAAAACGTCGAGGACGATTGTCCCCAGTATGAATCTGATGTTCCAGGGTTCTAGTTCTCCCAACTTTACCTCCAAACAATTCAGAGTATTTCCCTAGTACATCTAGAAGCCTAGACCGATCCTCTTCGACCAATCCCTCCCCAACAGACCATGCTATATCTTTTGCCAGAACCGGTTTACTGGGCTTTGCTGACCAACTGAACGTTTCACGTTTGGTAGTACCCAGGCTGACATAAGAACCTTCTCCCATGTCGATTACTGCATTGTTACTTATCAAAGTATACTTTCCAAGAATAAAATCATAACCAAGATCCGGTATCACCAGGGCTTCAATATCGAATGAAACTACACGCAATGTAGCCTTAGCTGATAGCACTCCCACTGGGATAGTTGTGGCTGTAGTGATTCCTAAAGAAACCACGGCTAGTTTCTCGCACTTTTTGTATGACAGACCAACTTTGTCCACCCATGCGTGACTGACAAAATTGTAGTTTGCCCCAGTATCAATAAGTGCGAGCACCAAGTGTCCCCCAACGTCCATTTCAATCACTGGATCCTTGAGTTCAGATTTGTTTCTTATAGTAAGTGATCTTACCTGGGGAGTGTCTAATACTCTCGGGTTGGCTGCTCCCTCCAATTCTGCGGCTCCCGTTGTTCGTTTCCCGAATTCTCTTCCCGGGTTCTGCGTAAGTCGGAATTTCCATTTTGGGGTCCTCTTTGTCGATGTTCGTGAGGGCAGTCACGAGCATAATGTCCAGGTTCATTGCAATTATAGCACATCAAGGTCCTATGTTGATGGTGAATGCCACTTGGATTGTGTGCCCCTTCTTCTGGTACAGTCGATTTTTTTTCCTCCTTAAGTATGTTCTCCAATGCTGCCGCTCTGCCTACTAGCTCCTCCATATCCGTGGGTGCTGGATGTAGAAATATCTTACGATACTCGGGCTGGAGTTGGCCGGTAATCAGTTGGATAACTCTTTCTGTAAGATCTTCCGGGAACAATCGTTTATAGAGTTTAAATTTTTTCCAAATGAATTCCTCCACACCTTGCTCCTTCTGCTGCCTGTCATTGTAGAGTTCGGCCCGAAGATGATTCAACCACGTCGGGTCGTCAAACCTACGTATTAGACGTTCTTTAACTTCCTCCCAACTTGGTTTCAGGTCCTCTTGTTGACGCCACCAATGTTTAGCTTCCCCTTTGAACCCCTTAGATATGATTCGGGACCATGACTTCCATGGAACTTGGGCTTCCGTTAGTATGTTTTCCGCTTCAACCACATATTGTTTAGGGTCTTCATGTTTATGTCCCGAAAACTCGGGCAACACAGGGTCATGCCACGGACGCGTAATTTTAGTGAATTCTCCTCCACTGTTAACCTCCCATGTTAATGGAGCAGCGAAACAAGAATCGGCAACTCGGAATGGGTTAGTGTTTGAGTGCTCAAGGTTTCTGGGTTCGGATCCAATTAGGCCTGTAGTTACTGGAGTGGATGTAGCAAATGGATTAGTAATAGAAAATGGATTGGTCTCACAATTCTTACGAATATCTTCACGAGCACTCGCTTCCAATCTTTTCATTTTCTCATTCATTATGTTGAGCAAAACCTTGAGCTCTTCTAATTCACGTATCCTGGCAGGTTCGCCATTTGACACGGTTGCAACGTGAGTCGGCAAGGCCTCGTACACGTCTTCGCCGCTATCATCTATTATCTCACTTCGAGTGTTAAAACTAGTACAACTCATTGTATATTATTTGTTATATCTATTTATTTATTGAATCAATTACACTATATCTATTTCACAGACTCTATTCTTATTTTTCTCACTAGGAACAACCAAAAATATCCCAACAACCAACAACAAAATCACAACAATCGCCAAAGAATGTATACAATAAAACAAATCAGACAAACCATAAATCTAAGCCTTCTGTAGTCTACACTGCAGGTCGTGACACCACTTCAAAACAATTATTTGAGGTTGAAATTAATCATGACTAACAGTAGATAATACACCTATCCACAAAATACATTGTAATCATATTATAAATGGTACTCACCTTGCTTTTTCAGATTTCTAATACGTGCACACGAGATGAAAAATTACATGAAAAAAAACACTTGCAATATTTAATCAAACTCTTTACCGAGTTCTATCTAGAAGCACAACCAAAGAACCCGATGAAAAATGCCGCTTCCAAACTTCTTTTAACGTTCCCTTCCGAAACCCACATTTTTATCGCAAGCGAGGTTTCTGTTGGACTTATCAAACTCATTGCGTCGTCGAAAGATGGTGATTTTCTTCAACTTCATTCCACCACAAACATAATCAACAGCTGTTTTGATAACTTTTCTATTGGAATAACTGCCGTCAATATATGTCTACTTGACGTTGTAGTATACTTAAGTGAGTGTCTTCAGAGGAACGTTGCCGAACTAGGCTCGGAACTATCTCCAACGATGAAGGTGGAAAGATGCCAGCATGCGCACTCAATTACTCAAGTTTTAGTAACGGTGTTACAGAAATGTCAGACAAACATCAATAAGATCGTAGATGAATCTGGAATTTCGGTATTTGTGGATGTTTTGAAATGTGCGACTATGATTTTGAGTTATGATGATATTCCGATGGATACAACAACAAATTGTGGACTGATTGTAGTCTTATTGGTGGCAGTGCTTGAGAAAGAAGATGGGTTGTTAAAGGTAAGTTAGGCCCATGGGCCTACATATATTAGTTATAGATCTCAAGCCTACTTTAGTAAAAAAATGAATAATAGGGGGTATTACAATTTATGAAAACTTAAATTAAATTACTTATCTATGAAGATAGGGCTACATGAAATAGGCCTACCGTACTTACAAGCATTGAAAATTATAAGGCATCTCTCCATTAATGAATCTGACAATTGTCTTGAAGTAATGTGTAAATATTGAAAACTAAGGAAATAAAACTGAACATTAATCTGCTCATATGTAGGGTAGGCCTACTCGTGAAGTAGGCCTACCGAGCCCATAAGGAACTTATGAATTGACTTGCAATTTTGTTTTTCATCAGTTGGCGAGCTCTAATCTCCCCGTCCAATTAGAACGTTCGGGTGTGAACTACTCGACACCAACTTGTCGCCTCAACATCTGCATGGGCCTTCTTAACACACTGACTGTTCAGCAGCAAAGCCTTCACGTGCCCAATACTGCTACTCCTGTCATCACCAGCATCCTTGGAGAGCTACTAGCGCTTGGTGACTTGTAAGCTTCACATACCAAATTGGCCAACAATACTGCAGTTTATCCCCTTGAAGTCTGAATGTCTGTGACTTTCCTGAACATTCAGTAACTTTTTTCAAACCTAGGCCTCCAAATGGACTTTTTTTTTTTCAATAGCATTGAAACTTGATGCAAAATCATTGTTCCCCAATTGAGGCAATGGATGAAAAAAAGAATTGTTATATTCTATTAACAATATAGGGCTAGGCCTATATATATTCATGTTTTTATTCATTCTTTTTAATACATTTTTTTTCATTTTTTTTTTCATTCATTCATTTATTTATTCTTTTTTTCTTGCTTTTTCTTCATCATTTCTTTTTCATTTTTTCATCTTTTTATTCTTTCATATTTTTTTTTATTCATTCATTTTTTTCATTTTTCACAATTTTATCAATTCACAATTGAAAATTAAAATACAATTTGAAATCCAATTACCAATTTAAGGCAATTTTATTTTACAAAGTTCATCATTCTAACAATTTATAAATTATACCCAACAAATAATAATATTTTTTTACTCAAGAGGTGGAAACATCTAGACTGTAGACAGATAAGACAAAGGAAACCTTTCAATTGGCAGCATTGTGAAGAGAGGTGTTTTCCATAAAATTGCCACATATTGACACTTCACTTGTGACTTGTCACACTAACAAATAACGATAATGACTTGCATGTTGGTAAATTTTGTTACCCAATTTATTCTTTATCATTCATTATTATTTTTTTTTTTCTTTCAATAACATCGAAACTTGATACAAAATCATTGTTCCCCAATTAAGGCTGTGGATGAAAGATAGGATCGTTTGGACGGGGCACCACAAGGGCGATCTTACCACCCCATTTTTAATGTTTATAACCAATGAACTTCAAAACCAGGACTGGACTTATAATTACATTATAATTATTTAGATTTGGATTTAGATTTCTTGCAGTTTGCCTGGTTGAAATCAATTCCCTGTTGTTCAATATTGGTTAACACTGATCAGTGATTGTTTCTCTTGTCTGCGTCCAGTAACTCGTCCGAGTCTAGCTTTGTGTTGGGCGTGAATCGGGCCATGATCCTCCTGTCTCGCAACCTGTGTCAGATGTCGCTGTTGAGTAAAGATTCAAGTCACTTGATGCAGATGGCAGATTGTAACGTGGTTGCCATGATAACACGATGCCTGCCGTTCGTTTGGACTCATCTCGACCATTATATGGATAGCATCAGGTACCTAAATAATAACCTTTTATTCAGTGAAGCCTTAAAAAGACTGCTGAAACATATTTGTATGCTTTTACAAATTTTTGGCAAATATTAGGAATAAATTATTAGTAATGCTACCAATCAACAATAAGGCCATAATCGATGTAGAACAACACTACGAAGTAATGAAGAGCTAATTGGAGTGATTGATTATCAATTTATTATTGCATTTCAATTATCACTGTTCACTGTGATCACTGTTTGGAACACTAGAAATCTGCTTCAACTAGTAATATCAATTATTAATCAATGATGATTATTTTTTCCATTACCGGTACTCATCATTGTTATAAAACTGTATTCAATTTGCGCTGTTCTCCGAAGAGGAATAGTTAGGGGATGGTATCAAACTAGCACAGCTACAAGCTTAGGCGCATATTTCTACCATTACGGAATTGTCAAGACATATATTTAATAATACAGACTACATTATACATAAGATGATATTCCAGCCTATTTTATTAGACCTACATTTTCTTGCTATTTTTAACAATGATTTATTTGATCAATTAAAAAATTCATCATTGACCGGTTTTTTATTGATCCGATAAATTGACTGATCAACATAAAAATTAAGTTAATTGAAGTCACTCTTTGACACTAAATGTCAACGCTTCTGGTATAAAATATGATTCAATTCTTCTGATTTAAAATCACTGCTGACTTGAGTGTTCCCATTTGTCTTTAACTGATTTATGTTAATGTTTACAGGCACGCTGCACGTAACATCCTCCAGAACTTGGTAGCCGCTGGCGTCACGTTGAAGCCTAGTATCATTCTGAGCAAGATCTTGGATGACGTCTCCTCTATTTCAAGTCAGAAGAAGTCCAAGTATGTCGGTCTCACAATCCTGGCCAAACAGACAGACTGTCAGCAAATATTAGACAAAATTCCTGACCTTGTTGATAATTTATTGGTGGCCTTGGAGGATCTTACACTGCAAAACCACGTAAGAGCATGTAGTTGAAATTTATTAGTACACAAACCAAAATATACTCTCCATGAGGTTTATCAAATTAGGCCTACAACATTGAATAGGCATAAATCATAATATTTTATTTATTTTGGACCATTAATTCAACTTTTGGACCATCCAAAATCTGTTGATTAGATTGAAAAACAAGCTTTTGATGGGTCTCCATCTTTATATCACATGATGCTATCACATGGCCTATAAGAGGAAGGGGGGGGGGGGGGGAGGGGGCAGGGCAGAGGAGAACATTTTGATGTGTTCACAACTGAAAAAAAATATATCAAATTGTATAAGAATGTGTTACCGTTGTATCAAATGATTTAAAACACCATTTTAATTGAAGGGTGAAAATTTATTCACAACATTCTTTTGATCTGGGCTACGGAAGTTACTTTGGAGTTTTTAAATCAGACTTACCCCCGGTAATCAATACACCCCATATAGGGCTATAGGCCTAGTTGGTTCTTGCTACGAACCCGATTCAGAGTCCTTCACATAAACAACTTCAGGTGATTTTCCTTTTGCTATTTTTAATATCCCAAGTCACCAATAAAAGAAGATTAATATTATATTATGTATTATTGATTGAGCCTTCTCATATATAATGGATCCTATTTGTGCTGAGGTTTTCTTGTTCCCCGCCAGGTGGCATGCACGATGGAAACCTTCGTTGTGCGATTCCACGCAGTTTACTCGCTACCGCAGTGGATCGACGTATGGGTTAGTCCAATTGTGCGTGCCTACGGCACTTCCGTCAACGCTGGTTCATGCTTGGAGAACGTTCTCGCATCAGCACTAGTCTTGTGCCCTACTTGTCTTCAATCACTGCACGGGCACGAAACCCCGCTCAAGGTCAGTTCAAGGTCACCAGTTCCACCTCACTCCCTGATAGCCATTACAGTTCTGGCTCCAGTGCACTCAAGTGTGGACCAGTTATATTCCAATGTTTTTTGCAGGTGACGTTGGCTTGCATCAGGATCGGAAGACGTAAAAACAAACTCAATGAGACGAGCTTAGAAGATGGCGATGAGAATAAATGGAAGGGACTGATTGCGTACGACGTATTGAAACAAGCTCTGTACCATCGAGATCAAGAAGTGAGTATCCCGTTCTCCTGTAGGCTACCTTATGGTACCTTATACCCACCTCATTATTCGCATATCACTTGTTTCTCTTACTGTGCATCATCATCTATCATTCATCTCATATAGCATTAACCACAATTCTATTTTTAGACACATTCGGACAAGAAATGTCCGAAAACGGTCTTCTTGATTATAATATGCAATTAAAATTTACATTAAAGAATCTTAAAATTCGATGTGACTGATATTTGACGTCACCAAGTGGGTAATTGTGGTTAATGCTATCGTCCATCACAAAATAATATTCTTTCAATCATGTCCTACTTTCTAATAGTATTCACTCTAACTCATTCTAATTGAATGACAAAAACAAACCTGAGCAATTTAATTGTTTTGTTTTAGTGCACCTATCTATCCTTCCAGTTTTTCCTCTTGGGTCAAACTCACCATTATCGTCCATTATCGACGACTTCTTTTCTACAACAATGATCGTAAACTAGGTTATTGTTTCAGATGTTTCGATGAGATGTTTAGATGAGTTCTAGTTTCGATGTTATTAAAAAAAAAAAAAAAAAAGTTATTGTAGTCTACAATAGGGCCTATTAGTGACACTAACTAGTGCTAAGGTCGTTCTTCGATCTTGCAGTGAATATTAGACACTATTGTTAAGGGGAATCGATTCTCCAAGCTTCAGAAAAATCCATTTTAAAAATCCAGCAATTCGATTTTTTATTAATTCTGAAAAAAAATGAAAAAAATTTCACCCCCAAAAAGTTTTATAATTTTAAACTTTTTTTTCCAACCTTTCTGCGGCGTTTTACGTTTACTTGACAAATAGCTGCTAGAGACTTCTTTGAACTGTACTGTACCATTCGGGTATATCCGTCAACGTTCGACTGTCAGACATAACCGATAAGGGATAGCTTGTGTCCAGATAGTAAAATCTCAACAATACAAAATAATATAGATAACAAAATGAGCACGTATTGCGATGTGAAAAAGTACAGCATTGACCGAAAAAAAAAAAATTGATTCTCTGATTTGAGAATCATTTTACATCAGAATCGATTCTGGATCAATTCTTGATTAATCGATGTTATTACTAATTTACACATTGATGTTTCTTGTTTCTACAATGAGCTTTCTAAATGGGCCGATATTTTTATTCGGCTTATTCGGAAAAAAATGATATATAATTTAACCTTTCGAGTTAATTATTTGTAATTTAATACACAATTGCTTTCACTTCTGCAAGAAATTTTTAAATAAAATATACAACACCTACCGTTGCCTCTCAGATCCGTCTGTCGGTGCTAGCGTTGATTGTCGAGAGCCGCAAGAGCACCGAGCCGTTCACCGCCGCCGAGCTGAATCTCATTGAAATGGCCTTGAAGTACAACGTGAACATCGAAGACCAAGCGGCCCGTCAGAATGCGCTGGTGTATGTCAAACAAGCACTTATACGGTTCAGCGATGGCACAGTCGCGATGAGGAGAAGGGAAACGAAGAGGAGGGAGAGGGGAGATAATGAGACAGGTAAATAACGTACAGCTTCGTGGTTCCTTCTATTTGCTTTGGCTTTTATTATACATACCTTTCTTCTGTAGATTCTCCTGTAGATATTGGGTTCAACATTGCACTATACTGATTAGTAAGATCTATTGTTGTCGGTGAATGATGAATAAAATGATGGGATGAAAAGTTATTTTAGTAGGTTCATCAGGTATTGGATAGTGGGAAGAAGTCAGTCGTGACCTGTTGTTAATAAACTATCCAAGTATTAACTGGACGACAGAGGGAAACCATGAAAAACCCTGTCATGATAGTTGACTACGGCGGGAATCGTGCTCGGTCTCCTGATTGACGGTTTAGTACGCTAGCCACTCGACCACCCATCTCAGTATTTCGGTATATATAGTTCTTTCTTAGTCATGTCATGTCTCAGTATGTAGACTAGTTGACGGCATTTTTTTATTATTGTATTTAAAAATGTATCCCAAACTTGTGATGTCAGTGACAGTATTCATAGTGTAGGGCCTACTCATGTCAAATGACTGTATAATATGAAGTGAAAATTGACTGAAAAGTGAAATGAAAGTGAAATTGCATGTCAAAATGTATGACTGGTCTATAGTGATTCAATATCTACCGTATTAGAAAGGTAATGTCAGTGAAGTGTGTTTCATAGGCCTAAATCATGATAGGTTCCATGCAAGATATTTGAAATTTTCTTATTTGGACAAGTTGTATGATATCATATTGTGTATCACACATGCTGTAATTTTAAAGTGTTATCAACAGCTCAGTAGGAAAAAAGAAACGGGGAATAAAAAGTAGATGAACTCTGTTCGTTCTAGGATCAACTTCACCTCGCTTAGTCAGTGGTTTTTATCGCTGTGCTGACGATAATGATGATTGCAACTGATGAGAATTGTTTCAATAATGAAAGTGACACTTGACCATATCGCTGCAAGGTATAACATCGAGTGAACAGACCTCACCGACTTAATTGTTAAATATTAAAATAAACGGTCGTTAGATCTTGAAGAAGTAATAATAATAATAATAATAATGTTTATTTGTACAGATTGATCATATACATGATATTGCCATCGTCATGAGAGAGAATAAAAATAAGATTGATATTATGGAATTATGGAATACATAAAAAATCATTTTTCAAATTGTCAAGGTTCAAATTGTCACATATATAGCAGTATATATACACACCAGAATACCAAGCTTCGTAAGATGTTAAAAGAGAAGATGCCATATTATTTCTTTATATTTATGGAGCATCTCGTATGAATTCTTGTATACTATAATAGCACTTTGTAATCAGCAAATGTTTTAGACCCAGTTTAAATTTATTTTCCTTCTTTCTCTTGAGTGTCAGAGGTAAGGCATTAAAAAGATATGTACCTGCATATATAGGTCCTTTTTTAAAAATAGACAGATTGTGAACTGGGACTTTTATATTATTGTGTCTTGTATTGTAAGTATGTTCATCGTCAAAATCGTTAATTAGATACTTATTATCTATTACGTAAAGTATAGTATTATAAATATATATGCATGGAAGTGTCATGATTTTAAATTTTATGAAGAGAGGTCGGCAAGAATCCTTATAAAAAACTTCAGCGCAGGGGTTAAAGCTAGCATTTGCGAGGTACCTAATCGCTCTCTTTTGAAGTATGAAAATGCTATTAACTTTGGGGGAGTGCCCCCATAGTATTATGCCATATTGTAAACCAATGTAAACCAATGTTGAAATGAAACTGATTTTTACTGTTACCCTCATTACTTCACCTGTACTCACTTCTATCTTTTCGCCCTGTAGTGATGCTACCTACCACTAATGAGCGCTGCAAGCATGTGCAATTGCTTATTGACTTTATTGTTCTACTATCGGCATCATTCTATGGTTTTTTACACATGGTTTTTTACTAGCAGCCTCAGCCCTCAACTGTTAATGTCAGTGGTCGGTGGCAGTACTACTTGCAAACATAGACGTGAACTATAGTACTTGAACTCGAAGTGTGCAGGGTGAATTCAGTTATTCAATTGGAACAATATTCAACAGTTTCTGACTGGCATGTGTCAAGATAATTGAATTCAGTGACAAGAGTGAATAAAAAGTGAACTATCTATTCCTAGGGAATTATCCCTCATGGCAGGTTATAACCTAGAGTGACCAGACATAGCAGTTTTCCCGGGATGGTTCTTATTTTGAATTTCCTGTATCGGCTTCCCGAGAAATTATCTCAGGAATATCGAATGTCCCGGTTTTATAAAAGTGGAAGAAATATATATATAACTGAGTAGGCCTATTGTTCATATGCTACAATTCTTCTTTATATAATTCATTAATTTCAAAAACTGCTATCAACACTACACAAGTCATTTTTACAATTTCAGGGAGTTTGTAAAAATTGTTATTTGTTGATTCATAATGCAATGCAGGTTTTCATTGTGTTATATTCCATCCAAAGACCACCCATTCCGCCTTGCATTTTACGAACGTGATTTCTCCATCTCGTCATCTATACGTTGTGATCAGTATACACTTTGCAATTTAGCAGTATCTCTAATGTGTGAGAGAGTAGATAGAAGACACAAAAGTTTGTTTGAAATGATAATTTACAAAAAGAATGGCCATACTTGAGAAGACTGCAATACTTATCTAATCGATTTTTCAATTTTACATCAAATTCAAATAACTTACTTTTTATCATCAACTTATATGGGTTCCATCCAACAGGATATAAAGTTGTATGCAATTACTTTAGGCCTATAGAAAATAATATACTGGTAGTCATGATTTTATTACTAAAAAAACACCCAAAACATAACTAGAAGACTTCAAATTCCGAAAAATGTCCTGCGCTGCGGTTGTGGCTCTTGACCCCCACCATCCCCTCCATACAATTTGGCATGGAATGATTCATGATTTTTACTTTGGAATTCTTAGCATTTTCCCTGATTTTCATTTTCTGAATATGGCCACCCTAGTATGACCCCACACTGAACAGCTATTTATTTAATAATCCAATTAGGTGCTTTCACACTTTGACATGAAATACACCTACCATCAGTGCAGCCAAATAAAAAAAGATATAGATCATGGTACGCCTCTACTGAGAGTGGTGGACCTGTGGCTTAAATGCTGAACCGTTGTTCAGGACGCCCGGGTTTGATTCCCGTCATGATTAGCCATCCTGACAGGTTTTTCATGATTCATCTGTCATTTAGGTGAATAATGGGAAAGTGCCTTGACAACAGGTCACGAATGTTTCCTTTATACAATTTCACCAACTTGATAAAATAACCTGTCATTTCATCTTCCCTCCGTCTCATTCATCATTGACCAATCAATGGCAGTAGATATTACAAATATAATTTAAGAAAGATGAAGTTCTAACATTACATGGGAACTTCTTTTAAAACTTGTTTGACGCAAGCGTAATAGTTTACATTGTCTCGTTCAGCTGACACGTCTACGCTCGCTCACTACTCCTCGTTCTCGTTGTGGCTGGTCGAATGGTGCTTCTCCTGCCTATTCCCCGGCGCCAACATCGGACGTCGTGGCACAGCGCTCACCGTCCTCTCGATGTGCGTCGAGTACCTCAAGGTAGAGTCGATTGGGCAAGATCTTTGGACTGTTGCCAACGGCGAACTTCTGCTCGAAACGCTCAAAGATACTTACGAGAGTAATAAGATACTTGCTTATAAATTGTTGATAACGTTTCCAGCGGCGACTCTTCGATTTGATGTAAGTCTCCTCTGATTATTTCATTGTCAAATTATTTTACTGTAGCCTCATAAACATTGATAGTGTTTACTATTGAGCTTTGGACAGTTATATTGCTTATAAATCTAGCTGAATTGAATAAACTTGGTCTGGTCCAACTGGTGGGAAATCAAAAATTGTTTTCAAGTCTGTAGCTGGGATGCAAATTTGAATCACTAAATATGGATTCTAAATTGTAATTGATGTAAGAAAAAGTATGTAGGCCATCAATACATGTATTCAATACATGTAAAGACATGTATACATGTCATCAATGTGGATAGGATGTCTATACTATACATTGTACATGTAGGCCTATTCAGACTCTGCCATTAAATTACAATGTTTGTCTCAAGTGACGTAAATGATATCAACAATGAATAGGCCTATAAATAATAATTTAACTGCATACTATAATTAAGAAAATAATAATTTATAAATAATAAATATCTTTCGCCCGGTTCCAACAAGTCAGGTCGGGGGGTGTCAAAACACCATCATCTAGGGCCTCTTAAATAATGCCAGCTGGCCAATCCTGTCGCATCTTCATCTTCATCCTCTTCTTCACTTTCTTCTTCCATCTCTATTAATATTTGCCATATTAATCTAAAAATAATTCAAATAATAATTTAATAATAATAATTTAATTCAGAAAAAAAAACTGGAAGAAGGTGAAATAACTAATGAGACATGTTTTAGAAATATAATGTCCAATTCGAACTCCAATTCGAACTATGCCCAATTTCGGTTTAACCAAGTTTGGACTAACGAGGGTTTACTGAATGTAGAATATATATATATATATATATATATATATATATATATATATATATATATATATATATATATATATATATATTATATATATATATATATATATATATATATATATATATATATATATATATATATATATATATATATATATATATATATATATATATATATATATATATATATATATATATATATATATATATATATATATATATATATATATATATATATATATATATATATAATATATATATATATATATATATATATATATATATATATATATATATATATATATATATATATATATATATATATATATATATATATATATATATATATATATATATATATATATATATATATATATATATATATATATATATATATATATATATATATATATATATATATATATATATATATATATATATATATATATATATATATATATATATATATATATATATATATATATATATATAATATATATATATATATATATATATATATATATATATATATATATATATATATATATATATATATATATATATATTATATATATATATATATATATATATATATATATATATATATATATATATATATATATATATATATATATATAT
Organism: Brachyptera risi; assembly: GCA_964007535.1. Classification (NCBI taxonomy): domain Eukaryota; kingdom Metazoa; phylum Arthropoda; class Insecta; order Plecoptera; family Taeniopterygidae; genus Brachyptera; species Brachyptera risi. Next base: position 31,745,242 of record OZ023331.1, on the reverse strand, counting down.
ATATATATATATATATATATATATATATATATATATATATATATATATATATATATATATATATATATATATATATATATATATATATATATATATATATATATATATATATATATATATATATATATATATATATATATATATATATATATATATATATATATATATATATATATATATATATATATATATATATATATATATATATATATATATATATATATATATATATATATATATATATATATATATATATATATATATATATATATATATTATATATATATATATATATATATATATATATATATATATATATATATATATATATATATATATATATATATATATATATATATATATATATATATATATATATATATATATATATATATATATATATATATATATATATATATATATATATATATATATATATATATATATATATATATATATATATATATATATATATATATATATATATATATATATATATATATATATATATATATATATATATATATATATATATATATATATATATATATATATATATATATATATATATATATATATATATATATATATATATATATATATATATATATATATATATATATATATATATATATATATATATATATATATATATATATATATATATATATATATATATATATATATATATATATATATATATATATATATATATATATATATATATATATATATATATATATATATGTTCTACATTCAGTAAACCCTCGTTAGTCCAAACTTGGTTAAACCGAATAGATGAAAATGAAAATTGGGTATGAAATTGAGTGATAGAATATACATTGCCCATCAAATTATGTACAAATCTCTCAGTACTGGTACTGTAATGTCTATTATGTCTTTATTTATAACCAGGTTGTATGAGGTAAAATAAAACAAAATACAGAATATACAATTTGAAAATTAATCAATAAACTTTGATACTAATTGTGCGGTGTACTCCCGGAAGGACCTTGAGTACATGAATCGCCTCGTATCCGTCAGCCTTCAACTCGTCTCGAGCAATCGCCCACCTGACAGCGTCACCGCGTCTTACATCCTTAGGACGCTCGCTCATTACACGGAGTCAGAACAAATGTTCTCGAAACTACTCCCAAATTCTATGGCGCCTTCCGATAATGTCTCTGCCAATCACCACGTAGATCAGATGTTGTCTGCTGTACGTCTCTTAGCCAATCAGCTTGCGGTAGAGCTGGATGTTGCGAAGAGAAGTTTGTTGATCGCAGCGTCGTCTGGACCTATGTATGGCTGTCTGTTTTGTATTAGAGCGTTACTGCAAGATGTCGATATGAAGTGAGTAGAATGCATAGACTTTTTTCTAATAGTAGGACTATTCGTAAAAAGTAAAAACCTTTTTGTTTTTGGATAGGCCTATCTCAATTTTCAATCCATTTTCAAACATCATAATCCCCATGAAATTTCTTAAAAATGTGATGTAAGTCATCTATTAGTATATAGTGTAAAGTTGAATTTAATGTTCCACAATTGTTACAAATACCGGTGCTGGTATGAGACTAGTAGATTATTATTATTTGCTTAACAACCCCATCAACAGGTTGGTTGTTTGTGGGTACCGGTATGAATGGTAGAATGAGCAGATGATAATGAAACTATGTAGTGATGTGTGTATGTGCCTTAAAAAAAATGGAAATGGAAAAATAAGAATTTTTATCAAATTGAATGAAACAATAACAACTTACTTATTTGGAGACCCTACAAAAGATTGAGGGTGATGTATGAATTACGGTATGTTTATAAAAACTCTTTAGTGAGTGGGACTCGAATCCACATTCATCTTGACTAAATTTTTCAAGCGGTGCCTTGACTGACTGTCGATTACACAGGGTACTAAAATATGAATTGAACTTTTTCCATCATTGACATCGAAAACTAGATACATTTCCATTATGTCGTTATTGGTTGCTAAGGATGATATTGATAAGATGGTATTGGTCACGCAGGGGCACAAGGGCAATCTTGTCCACCGTAAAAAGATGATTACAGTAATTGTAATGTAACTCATTTTCAGGACCTGAAATAGTAGACTTATTAGTTCAGGGATTAACCTGAATAATTTACAATTCAGTTGTGTGTTTTGGCAAATTTATGAATTTTCAATCTTTGTATTTGATTTATTTTATCTTCTCTTTCTTCGATTTTTCTTCGATTAGTTCTTCAAACTACTCTCTATACTTATTCAGATACCCCTAGTACCTTTTGAAATCTCTTTGCATTTCCTTCCAATTTACACAAATTACAATTTTGTAACAAATTTGTTGTCATTCCAACAGTAACATCGCCAATGTACCAGACTGGCAACTGTTATTCACACGTCTAGTCGCCATGTGTTTTGAGCTGACTGCAACGGTGGCACCTGTCGTCAACAACTCATCGCCTGAAGGACATTTACCGATGGACTTTGAGCCCGTGGTGGACAGCGCCGGTGACGGAGCACCAGTCACAGCGCAAATGGTGCTGCTTTGCGCGTGGAGGTCGGTCAAGGAAGCAGCGCTGTTCTTGGGAGATGTAGCGGAGCGTGCACCAATCACGGATGGCAGCGGCATGGGGTGGGTTATTTTCAAATCAGAAATCCGTTAGAAAGAGTGTGAGATGCAATATTTTTTTTTTAAATAGCATTTTTGTTCCTTCCTATTGAAGAGTTTGCGTGAATTGCTATCTAGCTTCATTTCATTGGTAATAATCATAATTGACAGGACTTATGACTTGGTTAAGTTCTTGGTGTTTGCTCCAGAGATACGTATGCCTGAAATTTGATGGTTGTACAAATGTTTCACTATATTTTAGGGGGGTGTGAGCACTCAAATTTTCGAGTTCGAGTTTTGAGTTCATGTTTCGAGTTCAAGTTTGAATTTGAGTTCAATTTTTTTCTATTTTTTTTTTTCTATTCTTTTGTAGGCTCATCTGACCTGTATTGTTCCAAATATAAAACATGATTTTTTCTGAATTTTAGGGTCCAGAAACCACTACTGATATGCGAATTTTGGCCTAGCATCGGACAAAAACACTTTATTTTTGTAATTAGACGGTCTATAGGCCTATAGGCCTCCATAGTAATTTGTCGTGCTACACTTGAGTAGTAAAATACCTCGTTTTGTTGACAGTTATTGCATCGCAAACTTAATTGCTATGAAGATGATGATTGCGACAGATTGATGTTTAATAGGCTAATAGAGAGTATCACTGGCTCGATCAGTGAGTTTGGATTTAGGAAAAAATGAGTAAACAAATCATGACAAATATTATTACCAGTACCGGTATTGTGCGTAGTACAAGATCAAATGTCAAAAAACCGCTGTTCTGCATGTTGTCCATATGTCATTACAAGAGTGTTGTCAGATACCATACTGATGTCAATCGACCGCGCAATATACAAGAGCGTATTAACCATTTTATTATGCACTCTGGACGTTGGGAAATCGTCAATACAACATAGGCCATAGATAAGACGTTGGGACGAGGGACAAACTGAAATCGAAGTTGAAAACAAACACTCTATAATCTAATTGAGAAAATATTCTTGGTTCAACAGTTGATTTTTTCGACCTTCTTTTGTCAATGTTATACTGGTGGTCTAGTGCCGTGAAACAGAGAGATATGTTGTTGCATGTAGACAAAAAAATACGTAAATAGTAAACTCTGCGTTTATTAAGTATGTGTTGATAGAGACACTTGGAATAAAACAATAATTTTACTGTTTTAAACCAGTGTTTGGCGACCAAATAATACCACTTGAATACCACTTGTTGAAATATTTAAGATGGTTAATTTTGCAGATAGCTCGAGAGCCGAAAGTATTCGGGGCGGGGAGAAGGGAGCAAAACATGTTTGTCAGCTATACTATACAAACTAAAAACATCATTTTTCCAATTCGAATTTTCATTCTTGCGGCCCCTTGAAATTCGAATTAACAAGGGTTTACTGTGAGTTCTTCACTCAAAACCATTTGAAACTTGAGATTTAATAGGGCCTACTAATTGATTTTTTCTCTCTTTTTCTTCTCTTTCAAACTCGAAACTTGCAATTTTCACTTGAACTCGACTCGAACTGGAATTCTAAAACCCCCGCATCTCTCTACTACATTTCATAGCAGTGTTCAAGTTTCCATCACTTTGTTTGAAATATTCATTTGTAACTTGAAAAATGAATATTAACATGCCATTTTTAAATTTATTCATCAGTGGTCTGGTGACTGAAAGTGAGCTTCTCGATATCGGCGACCACTTAACCACACTTTTGTCCGAGACGAAACATCGCGGTGCGTTCGAACAGGCTTACGTCGGTTTCTGTCAGCTGTCAGCAAGGCTGTGGTCGCATCTCAAGCTCCATCAGATACCCGCCAGGTGGCTCCAAGAGACTCTAGAAGCTATTGAAACCGGAGAGAAACTGTGCGCAACGAGAAGAGGGGCGGGACTGCCGTTCATAGTACAGGTAAAACTCAGTGATGAACATCCAAACATTCATTCCTTTAATTATGATTTTGAAACAATAATATTGTGCAATCTTGAACTTCCACAGGATAACCATTTATCTCAATTGATGTCTGATGCCTTGAAATGAGGGAAGCCTATACATCTATATTTTTAAATCAAAATTGTAGTCTCAATTGAATAAAAACCTAGTTGCACTAGATATCAAAATGTAGACCTATGACACTAAAACCCCACTTTTGTTCTGGGTCTTAGTTCCAGCTATATTACCTGGGAGACCTGACTTATATTATCCCATTTAATAATTCTGTTCGTAGTTAATATCATTATTCTTGTTAGAAGCTGTTGTATTTCTACTTTTTTTAATTGTCTGTTTCTATACAATAGCATTAACCACAATTACCCTCTTGGTGACGTCAAATATCAGAGCCACATCGAATTTTAAGATTCTTTAATGTAAATTTTGATAACATATTATAATCAAGAAGACCGTTTTCGTACATTTCTTGTCCGAATGTGTCTAAAAATAGAATTGTGGTTGATGCTATTTCATGAGATTAATCTAAAAGGGTCAAAATTTATTCATTATTGTATGAATTATGGAAAGTGAAACTCACCAACAATTAAACAATTAATTAATAGTCGCATTATTTAGGCACTGTTGACCACTGAGCTGTCCACTGGAGTGACTCCTAAATGTTTCCACCCGTCCATGAGCAAGCTTCTCGATCTGGCTGCCCGGGGCGTCACGATAGACACTCGTACCAATGCTCTTAATCTTCTGCGAGCCTTGTTCCGTCACGCATTGCTGGGAGATCTAGTCACTCCTCACGTTACCAAGGGTATTCAGGTCGCTGTGGCAGAGTTCAAAACCAATGCGTGGGCGGTGAGTTGGTTCAGTGGAGTTTATTATACCAATATTGTATTGCATTGTCTTGTATTTATTATCACTCATTGGACAGATACAATGTACATGTATAGAAAACGTCATTTATAAGAATTAAGCACTAGAATTATATACATAGATAATAGAGGGAAAAAAGTTGATTTACAACTAATAAGAAGTAATTTAAGTGAGAGATGTAATCGAGAATCATGTAATAAAGGCACACGACATGACTATTTAAGCAATAATTAGTATGAGAGAAACTCTTCCAGTGTGTAGAAGGGATTTTGAATACTACTAATTTTGGATTACTATTGAAGTACTGAAGTATAATACAGTGTTAAAAATGGCCGTGTACGATGTTTATTGAATTCCTGAGACTGGTAGACTAGAACTTTGATTCAGGAAAATAGTTTAAGCTCCATGGTTCGTCAAGGCCGACTATCCAAACGGAGTTTTTTCGTGGTATCTCACTGTTGTTCAGATGGATACTGGGAATGATTCCTTATTCAGGTCACAAACGTTTCCTTCCAACTATCCAAAACAACTCATGTTTTCTACAAACACAAGATCGCCCTTGTGGTGCCCCGTCCAAACGATCCTGCCTTTCATCCTCAGCCTTAATTGGGGAACAATGATTTTGTATCAAGTTTCGATGTTATTAAAAAAAAAAAAAAATGTTAAAAATCTCATTTTCTCATCACCTCAATCATCATTCACTTACGCCAAAGGATAGCGTCGTTTAATGCAAGATAAATAAATAGCGTCCAATGCGTTCATTAGATTAGCTCCTTGTCCACCTTCTCCCTGGTTTTTCAACCATTCAACTATCTTGCCATTATTTTTTTCATGGTACAGTATACTGTATTTTATACTTATAGGTCTGTATCCTTGGATCTTTCGTTGAAAAGATATTTTGTATGTTTAAAAATGAACTTTGGAAAATGTAAACAATAAAAATTGTCCTATTATCATTTTCTTAATGACCCCATCAACATCTAGGTTATTCTAGTAAAATCTTCTTGAAAATTTGTTTGTGTGTGTGTGTGTGTCTGAATAATTCATCGCACCCACAGGAGCGCAACTCTGCAACCCTTCTCTTCTCCGCGCTCGTGACACGCGTGTTCGGCGTACGACGTCACCGGGAACTGCTCGGCTCCAAGGACCGTATGACCGGTCGCGTCTTCTTCACTCGCTACCCAGCGCTGTATCAAACGCTGCGCGATGAATTGGCACAAGGCAAACACGATGACTGCAAGGCCGACAGTCGGTATCCGGCGCTGTTGCTCTTGGCCCGGCTCTACCCATCGGCACTCGAGGGGACCGAGTCTCTACTGCAGGTTGGATTAACCTACATTACTACGTAACGGATCACTCATTCTGATTCAGTGTGACGAAATGACAAATAGTACAAAAAGACAATGAAATAGTGAAACTATCTTAGCTTTTTGTATATGATTTCTTATCATTTTTCTAGATGAGAATTGTCGTGTAAAACAATACAATTTAATGAATATTAGAGACTTGAACTATTACTACATTTAATCATAGGTTTAACTGTGGGATTTCATTTTTTTTGGAGGTATCAACAATGCTTGTGTTGTTTTGTAGTCCTAGTGTACACTACACATTATTAGGAAACATTTTTTCATTCTGTTTCAAGGACACTGTATTTTTTTAAAGCGTGAACTCTACAATGGACGAGCATTTTAAAAATAAATTAAGACCTGATTGAAATTCATGTTTTGTTTTGATAAATATTTGTGTATACTGGTTGGAAAACAGGTAGGCCTACTCCAGTTAAACATCTTACTTCAACTGTTGAAAATTAGCCTACTGGTATTTAATATGATAATTGATTTGATTACAGTAGGGCCCGCTCGCCCGAGTCCGACCGCGCTCCGTAAACCCTATATAGGCCTGATTTTAATAATAATTCTATATCAGCCACCATGGGCCACCATTATTCATTATTTATTGAGCAAATAATTACTACTTTCCAAAATAATTTAAATGCTTCTTTTGAATCACTAAGTAATAAATAACACGATTCAACCTCAACTGTCACTGATATGTCACGGATTTCAACATTAGTCACTCATCAGTCATCTTCAGTTTCATCTTCATCATCTCATCTCTATGTATCATCTATTTTCTCGGCAACAGTTGAGTGTGTTCATACCGCTGGTACAAGAGTGCGCCACCAGTCGTGTGTTGAAGACTCGAGTTCTAGCGGCCAAGGCTCTCGTTCCACTTGTGACTCCCAACATCTATGTGGCAACACTGGATAAGCTGTTTGACACTGTTGCACGTTCTAACAGCGAAAATCACAGGCACGGCTGCCTACTCCAGGTATTTGGCTGGTCATAGGCAACATGCTTGTTTTTTTGTTTCAGTTTTATGTAAACTATATAAAAAAAATACCACAGTAGAGCCCTGATAGTGCAATGTTAAGGGAGGAGAGGCCAATTGTCGTTATATCACGATCGTTGAACAGTGAAATTGTACAATAAAATTCACAGTCAAATTTTGACCAGTATAACCTAGCCGTTGGTGGGGTCGTTGAGCAAACAATAATCGTAATGCATGTTTTACAAGAAAGAAAGGAAATAGTTATATACCGGTATAGCTATACATATTACATAGCTTAGGATGGATGCTCGATCGCTGATACCGGTAAGCTGTAATTCATATTAGGCATGTTCTTCGAAACCTTTTTTTGTCCCCACTCGCTAATTTATAACTGTGAGATTATTGTACAATTCCAAGTGTTTCTTCTGCTAAATTAGCGATAATTACCAATTTATTATGATCAAAATAGATTTTTAAATTTTCCATCATACAGTTCATACTATTTAAGGTTTCTCTTACATGTGAACCAAAAAAAAAAACGATGTATTTTCGCAATGTTCGTTATATTAAAGAACATATTACAAAGAAAAACAACACAGGGTCTTATGAGAATTGGCTGGCAAAAATTTCATTTTTGAGATGTGAGGTCAATATGTTTGAATGTTTGACGAGTTTTATGAAAATTGGATGTGTGGGTTTTTAAATTATATTTCTCAAAGATATCTCTCTTGTCTTGAAATGCATATGGTGCAATTTCTTAGTTAATTGATAATTTGTTGTTAAGATCCTGCATCTGCTCCACGAACTGCCTTCGTCTCTATCTGCGAACACTGCCTTGACCAACAACGTGCAGCGTTGGATGTCAGCACAAGATCGCATCCTGTCGTCGCACAACTACCTGTTGATGCAAGTGTTTGCGCAAGTGTTGCATTGTTTCGTAGGCAGCTTCTACGACAGCGTCCCTGTCAAAGTGTGGGAGGAAGTGAGAGAGAAAGTCTTTCATTCATTGAGACAAGACCCGAACGACGGGCATTTGAGATCGCAGCTCAAGGTGAGACAATTATACTTGTATCCACGGAAGAAGAAGGTCGTCCATCAACAAAATATTGTAAAAACTTCAGTTATCACCTAATATGGTTTCAACCTCATGGTTTTGATGCTTTTGAAAGATGTAATTTTGTTTTTTATAGAAAATCTTGTCCTGAAAAATCTTAATTTCTTGACAATATCATGGCTATACAAATATATTATTGTGTGTGTGTGATATTCATGTTAATTCTGTTTGTAGACATTCTTTCGTGGATGTTTCGAAACGAAAAAAAAATTCTATAGCTGATTGGTGAACTGAGAGATCACTTGGAAAAATACTTGTTTTAATTCATTTCTTCTGATTGGTAGGCATTAGAATCTCTTCAATTGAAATCATAATTAATTTTATCAGTTGTATCCAAGCTGTATTACGGGTTGCGTTAGTCGGCTTGTCTTTATGGTGCTTCAACTTCCCACCCTACGAATGTTAGAAACATGTAAGCCTAGTGTACCTATTTATCATTCAAATCTTTATGTCTACTGATTGAGTCTCACCTAACAGTGATGCAATGAATCAACTTTGTTCACAAATGAACGCAAAATTATATTTACATCAGCTCAGCTGTATGCAGCAGTTATCTGAAATGCCAATATTTGAGGTACATATAAGGCATGACATATAGTTTCAAATTCCTCACTAGGTAGAGCAGCAATCCGAAGAGTTGAAGGACAGTAGTCATGAAATGAAACCGATTTGAAATGGAGTTAGAAGCACCATAAGAGACCAGCCAACCAAAGCAACCCTCAATACATCTTCGTTCTAACTAAGCAAATGTTTCAGGATTGCATGGTACCAATTCTTAAATGTATCTAAACATTCACCTAAAAACCAGTACATTCCTAAAAAAATAAGGCCATGTAGTTAGTACAGTGGAACCTTATTTATAAGTTTCTTGTCTAGCTAGGCCCTATATATTCATGTTACATTTTTTTATCCCACCCATATGCTACTGATGTTAAATAGTTCAAAAAACCTATCTATGGTTCCTAAAATTAAAATACGGACATAGAAGAAAATGCATAGATCCATTCCTTCATTTTTCAACTATAAAAGTCTGTAAATATAATTTAATGAGACCGTGTTGGCGTATTCTTTTCATGAAAGTTTTTAAATCCAACAATTGCAATTGACTTACCTCAGAAACAGCCTGAGTTTTATCGTAAGGCCTAGGTGACAATAGGTGTATATTAGTTGGGCCAATTGCTCACCACATGTCTATATTGCTTGTCTCGTCTTTGTAGATTGATTACAAACTTGGCAAAAGTATCTACGAAGAAAGCGGTGCTCAACTTCTACTCGAGATTGACCTCGCTTCATTTCGAGATTCCGCTAAAGCTTCTACAATTCAATTCACAATCTGTCAATTATTACAACTGCCAAGCTGCGAGATCGTCAAAGTGACCCTAGACTTCCTCGTCAACCTATTCACCATGGAAATCGTCAACAATCCGGAAACTGCCGTAAAACTCAACAAACTATTAAACGAGGAATTGATCAAATCTTTGAAAGATTCTGTAGATCTTTCGAATGTATTGTTGAGTCATGTCTTTTGCGAAAACAATTACTATCGCGAGTGTCGTTCGAAAGTCTTCCAAGTTTTGCACTATTTACCTAATATTTTACTCAAGTTGAAGCCAGCTCCCCACGCAGTGTTGAAATATCTTCTCGAACTGTGTAATTACGAGGATGAAAGTGTTAGTTTTGCTATCTTGCGGTGCATTTCACCGATAGTGAAAGAGTGTAGATTGCTGGAAGTTGTAACGTTGAAGGAGTGCGTGGTTTACGATACGGACGTATGGATTGATTTTGCAGAGACGATTCTGTCGTTCACGGCGTCTGATAGACCCGTAGCGTGTCGTGTTGCTGTCGCGGAAGTGTTGGTGGAACATGAATCGTTGTTCTGCCGAGAATTTCCCAAACTCCCTGGTAATTTGTTCTCATTTAATTTTTTTTTATATATCTTCATACAAATATTTCATAACATTTTTGACAGATTTAAGCACCAACAACAGGATTATGCACAATATATTTGGCATGTTGATAATAGCTACATGTTTAAAATATACATAAGTGTACAGTATGCTTGTAATATATGTACTAGGGATAACATCGATCAATCGAGAATCGATTAAGAATCGATTCTGATGTAAAACGATTCTCAAAACAAATTATCGATTTTTCAAAAAAAAAAATTCTCTTGGTTTATTGCTGTACTTCTTTACATCGCAATAAGTGCTGGTTTTGCTGTCCATATTATTCTGTATTGTTGAGATATTACTATCTGGACAAAAGCTATCCCTTCGGTTACGTCTCCATTCTTTTTCTGGTTGTATCATTCATTTTGTCTCGCCCCACTCCCATATACTCGATGCTAAATTTCCATACATGGATCGTTTTCCTTCATGGTTGGCTCTTTCAAGGTTCCTAGAAAAACGATAGCAGTTTCAATATGACCAGTTAAGTTGAAACTCTTACACCAATATGACGGGCCTCTCCCATTTTCAGTGGGGAACTTGATTTATGGAAGAGTTGAAAGACTTATTATGTACCCAGATGAAATTGCCATGTAATTAGTTTCGGTTTCTCTTTCTATATTGTTCCTTTATTGCTCTGGCAAAAAAAGCATAACTTTAAACTGACTTCTGTTCTCTCTCTCTCTTAGCTCTGACACTGTGCAGGTTGTGGGCATCTGCCGTTGCGTTACATCTCGATGAAGACTCCGACGTGCGCGCTCGAGTTAGCGCCTTGTGTTCTGCCGAGCAGCCAGTGATGCCACAACGAGCGCTGGAAACACTGCTGGAGAGGTTCACAAGTAATATTGCAGTTGGCAGCGGGTTGTGGCAATGTTGGGGGACTTGTTTGCTTGCTTGGAGCTTACAAGGATTAACGCTCGAAGGCTTGGACACTGAGCAACAGGTATTGTTTTTGTTTTTTAAATCAAGATTGAAAATTTGACACAATGCCAATGTGGGTATTGCTATTGTGACACAAAGTACTCGGTTAAAATTCTGTTTCGTGACAAAACTGTACTAGTGGACCAAATTAATGGTATACAAACACCCTAACTAGTCACTGAGGGCTGTTCTGAACTAAATTACTTGTGATTTTGCTTTTAGCTTTATATAGGCACAAACAATGAAACAATGAAACAGTAACACACTTTCATAGAATAAATGTGTATTTGCTGAGTTATATTGTAGTACTCTTGAATAAATCATCATTTCCTACCTATCATAAATAACTAGGGTACATATCAACAAAGATTGACATGATTTCAAGCATTGATTTTTGACAGCTCACCTTTGCCACCTATATATCACTATTTGTACATCTAGTATAGGCTTACACAATCCATAAACCATAAAATATGTGTATTTCTACTTTGATCGACTACTTTTCTTCTTCCAAAATGTTGTCACGGATTTAGAACGTGAAAACAATTTTGTGTTTTCAAATTGACTGCTCTTTATGGAGTTTTATGTTTAGTAATATAGTAGCATATGGTAGTTACTGGTACTACTATTGTTATTTGTTTTGATATCTCCACTTGATTTCTAATTTTCTAGATCCAGTTCTGCCGAGAACTCACCATAGTAAACCCTCGTTAATCCAACCCCAGTTAATCCAAAATTTGACATATTTCGAACGTGAAGTTAGTTCCTGGCTGATGGTATAGGCATTTCAATGTTGATTAATATGGTTGAACCAAAATCCAGCTAAACCGTAACTCTAACTTTTCATCCCTTCAATTGCTTCAACACTGTTTTCAGATTGAACAACTCGAAATAGTTCAAGTGAATTTCTCGAATTAATCATTATTTTCCCAATTTCCATCTTGTTTATTTGACGCGAGAGAATAAGCCAGCTGAGCTGTTCGCTGCTTTGTGCGTGTCATCTGATGATCCGAATGTGCACTAGCCTCAAACCTTTAAGAGTGCAAGATGTGTGAGCTCGGAACACTTGTTCATCTGACTCGGGACAGCCAAGCGCTAGTAGAAGCGCAATGGCTCGCCATTGAAGCTAGGCGAGTACACACGTTCAATCAGTCCCTAGCAACGTTCAAATAATATAAACCGTTGCTAGGGCCTCACTGATCGTTGCTTTCTCTCACCCCCAATACGAAATTGACCAAATTCTAAGCGGAAAGGTTGATGATTTTGGTGGAAAAAGTTTTTTGTTCAATTTGAATTTTAATAAATCAAAATGATTTTTTTGGGGTCCCTTCCATTTCGAATTAATGACGGTTTACTGTTATAATTAGCATTAGGCCTACAGTAGATTGATAAAGTCACTTGCATAATTAATAATTAATAATTATTGATTAGTTGATTCAATATACTGTACTGGTATTAGGAATATCTCTTTTAATTCAATTGAAAATTCCATTAATCATTATGTGGAATTATAGGCTTAGATATGACACAAACATAAAATGACTAGGATATAGTTATTGTTTGAACCTTGATAAAATCCTAAATATCTGCAAAATTATATTTGTATTGATTGATCGCTGTCCCAGGAATGTCTGTTTGACCGTGGAGAAGCAAACATGTATGCAGAAGAAGCCGTATTAACAGACCTGGCATGCAAACAACTGTCGATCATACCGTTCAAACAGTTATCTACTTTGGACGTTTCACCCGAGCTCGTTTCATGGCTCGTAGAACAATGCCTGCCCGGATATGAGGCCGAGCAAATGCCGAGCAACTTTGATGAGTTTGTTTCGCTAATTAAACTGAGATTTAATACGATTCCCGTTGAAGGTAAGCTGTTCTGATTCTTGTACTGTACTTGAACTCGTCCCCTTTTCAAACAGGTTTCGTTCATTCAAAGTGTACATTTCCGTAAATAAATACAAAATATGCAGCTTTGTGAACGCTTTAATTCCAATAAAGTGTGACCTACAACCTATTCATGCTTTTTCTGGCTCTACAGATTCGTTTGTACTGTGGCTTTGTGTTCTGATATGAATTTTTGTTCATCATGGTGAAAACTGTGAAACGTGTGGTCAGCATTTCAACCAATTTTATGAAATTGATGACTTTTCCTTTTGACATCTCGAAACATGACATCCAATCAAGGGGCAGTTTAAAGTTTGAACTGTAGTATAATTCAGATCGATCCAATCAAGAGACCTCTAAAATTACCACAAATGAATGATTTTAGAAAGGCGTACGTTGTAGTGCCTACAATTAAAGGTGAAAAATACTAAGTCTGTACTTACATCACTGCTTTGACGTGATTTTGCCTATTTCTTACATGTTCACCCTTGTTTAAGTTGATATATTTTCGTAAGTTTTACAATAATCCATTATTTCATTTTTTTCTCACTTTTCATCTTCCAAGGTATGTATAAATAAATGTACCAGTAGAATCTTACAACTGAAATAGTTTTATGTAAAATTCCATCACCTGAATGAAATTCAAACATTTTTTAATCGAATGAAGCCACTGTATTAGGGTAGTTAGGCCTAATTTGGTACCAGTGCTTAGAAGTTCTAACAAATCAATACCAGACTACGGTGCATTCCATTGAAAAATAAAAGGTCACTTATTTAGACATTAAAAAGATTGGAATTGGTTCGCAATTATCAGCTCGGGCCTCTAATTTAGCTGATGACCGTAGATCAAAAGCTCACTGGTGGGTATCATTTCAAGGGAATAGAAAAAAGAAACCATCCATGCAGGAGAATGATATATCCAAGAAAGTTTAGCATCAGTTATATGGGAGTAGGTTGGGACAAAGTGAATAATAGAAGCGGGAAAACGATGGATCTGGGAACGATGCATAGAGCAACGATGCATTACTTCATCAGCTACGGGCATGCTGAACACGTTAAATATTCCCCCATACTGCTAGATGGTTCGGCTGTCAGATTTACTGCTGGAAGAGCATACATACAGTGATTAGTTCATTGCCATTCATGTACCAAACCACGGATAGAGGTCCTTAAAGAGCTTGCCATTGATATTCTCTTACGGCAGAGACTCGACAAGCTGGGCTGGTGTTCAAACGTAGCCTTGGTGAGATGAACTACTTTGAGGATTTCATTTCATTCCAGTTATTTATCAGTCCAAATTGATCATTGCATAGGATTATATATACAAACAATATATGGCAAGTCATGAAAAATATATCGAATCAAAAATAGTAGCGGAGTAAGTGTTATGTTTTATAAATACCATTGATTGTTCATTTCACTGGCAAATAGCCTTTCATTTCTTTCCATTCCCCTTTTTCATTTGGTAGTCCAGCTGAAACCCTCAGTAGCTCTCGAGAAAGATCACTGCATCATTTTATAGGCCTACCTGTATTATCATATTACTTACTGTGACATATACAAAGTAAATAGAACAGTAAATATGTCGTATATTCTAAACGTAGTTATATACGTACGTAGCTATACGTATCCTATACATATCTATATGTAGTGTATATGGCATATTTGCCAATAGAACTAAAAACTATATAGTGAAACCTTTATCTATCGTTTTTAAGGGACAAAGAAAAATAAAACATCCAAGCTGGTAAACGCTCCATCCAGGAAAATGTCGAATTGGTCAAATAGGAGTAGGGTAGAACAAAACGAATGACAGCAAACGATGGATCCGGGAACAATGCATAAAGATTTCACTGTATACCTTTGTTATTATGTACAAATTTTCAAAATTAAATTCTGTTCAAATTTAAAAAACAAAATTTGGGGGGCGCTGAAGAGCGAATACTGGAATAGCGATACTACTAAGAGTGAACAAGGGCTTGGCATGTAGGAATGCTGTGGACAAGCTACTTTTTTGGGGAAGTGAGCATAAATGAGCTGTGTTAGGATTTTGGGGTTAGGTTATGATCGTTTCCTCGAATAAGCCATCTTCTTTTCAAGTAAACACGGCAAGTCAAGTACACTCTTGGTAGTATCTTTATTCCAGTATTCCCTCTCCAGGCGCCCCAATATTTGATGTAGGGCCTACTGAAAACAAACAGAAACCTCTTTAAATAGTTATAGATTCAAAGTCTTGAAGCCAGTCTTATTTTGTATCCTGTTTTTTTGTTGTTCACCAGGTTTGACAATCACGGCTGATCCGAGTCACTTCCTGGTCCGGGAACATAAGTACAAGTTGCTCGATATTTACAAGGTGCAGAAAGTGCTGGAAGTCATGCGACATATGATTTAAGTTGTTCCAGCGACAGTGTAACAACAAAGCTACTAGTAACGCTCAATTTATGATGAAATTTTATATCTATTATTATTTATTAATATTAATTACTTATGATAACTGGTTCTAGTGAAGAATACTTTTAAAGTATGTTACTCTCTGTGAATACTGATGACAACAATGAAGATGATGATAAAATATAAAAATAATAATACACTGACAACACTGTAATTAATAAAATAATAAAAATACATGTTCATAAATACATACATAAATACATAAATGTTCATATTAATAAATTATTTAGAAGAGAAAGAAGTAATCAAAAAATAATTGTGTAGGTCTACATGCTTTTTTTAATATAGTCTATGTCTCAAGTTGAATAGTTATTGATGCTTAAGTACAGCTTACATAAAATTATTCCAAATGTAAACAGATTAAGGTCAGGTAGGCCTACACCTAATCTTCCATTATTATTCAAATGTCTGAGGTGAAAAAAATGCCCGAGTAGCAACTAAATATGTTGTTCAATACAAAATATGTTTATTTTACGTAAATATGCTGTTCAAGTCAGGGTAGTCTAGTGAATTTGATTACTATGAGACACAGGTGACGTGGAATAGACGTAATTTTGCTTGACACCGACCCGAAGACGACGCATGATTGTGATGAATGACATGCCAAACCGGAAATACAGTGAAATCTTGATCTATCGTTCCCGCATTTATCGTTTGTTTTGTGTGGTCCCAACCAAACCGCCATAAAAACAATGGTGAACTTTCTCGCATTCATTGTTTTCCCGCGTCTATCGCTCGTTATTTTCGATCCCTCGCCACTTGAAACATCGAACGATCGTTTTGAAACGCAGAAAAATTGATCACAAGATACTAGACTTATCACCATAGCACACTTCCAGGCGAGCATTGTTGATTGAAGATAAACAGATGTTGAACATATAACATTGACGACCATCCGTGCATCAAATCTGCCGACGATTGGGGGTTTGCCCTATGCTTTAACATTGGATGACCGGCAGTGTTTGTAGCGCTTATGAATACTTGTGACCTGACTCAATTGGTCACTTCAAATACATCTACAACTTTCCAAGTATTTTTACTTTTTAATCTTCACTTATCTTTGTACTATTTAATTGTCATATTCTTTAATCATGATGATCGAATAGCCTCTGATACACCGAAATTGAACCGAAATAATCTTACACCGAAAATCTCGTTCACCGAAAATGTTATTTTACAGAGTGACTGTACTCGGAGGCACGATCCGAGTAGAAGGACGATTCAGGGTGGAGCTACTGTGTTCTTTTAAAATAGTGGGAGACTATTCCCCTTACGCCAAAATAATATACTATCAAGTATGAAAAGATCGTTCTTTTCGGTGTACGAATTTTTCGGTGTACGATTTTTTCGGTGTACGAATTTTTCGGTGTACAATTTTTCCGGTGTACGATTTTTTCGGTGTATCAGAGCAATCCTATGATAATCTAATCAAGTCATGACTGCATTTGGTTCTTGGATGAGATAGCAGTGTGAAAATGTGTATTGTTTCCTATTTTTTTTTGCTCTGAATTGGTATTTTTCTTGTCAATTGATAGGAATAGGGTGAAGACATATTATACTATATTTTCACTTTACTAAAACTATTTCATTTTATTTTCATGTTTAGATAGTTGATTTCTTTTGTATGGAAATAGGTTATTGAGCATCATTGTACACTGTATTACATATGTCCTAATGATTGTAATAATTAAAAATATTTTATTAGGTTCTATGGTACAGTATTCAAAGTTTTTTAAAATATAAACAAATATAGAACTGCCTGCTAATAATTCCATGCCGAACAAATTGAAGAGCAAAAATAATAAATATAATGTATCAATATAAATCATCAGTAGGCCTATAGGTCTATATTATAAGTTTATTTGTATATCATATATAAAATATTTACGGTACATCAGGAAAACATAGCTTCGTTTTTACAATATTCCGAAAAGCTGCGTTTGATTTTTAAATGTGGCATCTTTGATTTCAATTGATGTAGCCACGTCTCTTTCTTCAGATCAGCATCAACCACCAACGTTTGTAAACATGGTAGGTGAATTGCGATATGACCAAGCGATACAGCATCCAGTTTGACAATATGAGCAATATCCAGGTGGCAGAGCTTATCACATTTTAAGATAACATACTCAATGCTATCGCTCGTCAACGATTTACAACTCCTGGCAGATAATTGTTCCAGTTTTTCCCCACATGTGTCGACAATCGTTTCCAAGCCCTTATCGCCTAATCGCCAACAACCACACAACTTCAGTGACGTGAGATTCGACATAATGTCACTTTTCGATGTGAAAAGATGGATAAAATCTTCCGAAGAGAGTTGACCAGCGTTGCCAATTGTGAGACGCCTTATTTCGGGCAAATAGTCGGCAAGAGATCGAAATAGTTCACTCGAAAGATTCAAGGCATTGTTCAAGCACAGGTCGTTGAGCTTTGTACATTGGAAAATGGCCTGAAAAAGAGAAATTATTTTCACAACTTACGTGATAACTGTGGGCAACACTCTGAGCGATGTGTCATGTACAGAAATGTTATTTATCAAGTTGAACAAATTGTTTATTGACTTATTCTGCTTCCCCCCTCCCCCCTCTCCTCCTTCCCCCTTCTCTGTGGCTCATTCAGTTAAGAGTAGTACACACTTTAGGAATCAAATCAGGAGTGGGTTCGACTCCTGCATAAATGCATTGGTTTTTGTGAACGTCCTTCTCTCTTTCATCATGTCATAGTTTTGTAGGGAATTCCTGAGGGTGATGACTCAGGGGAAATTTATTCTATAAGTCAGACAGAGAATCCTGCAAGGGACTCTCTATGAATCATGAGGAATCTTCTACCCATGAGTCTAGTATATAAAGACCAGCAAGGCAACCCACGTCAGTTCACAATAATTATACACTGGAACAACCAGACATCTCTATTACCGTACATGTAATCTATTCATCAGTACAAATAAATATCTAGATAAAATTAATACAGTGCTACCTTTAGTATCAGTGACAACCTAACTCGCACCTCATCACCAACTCCCACAGGGTTTATAGTGTGTATAGAAAAATAGCCTGAGGCTTGATATATGAATTGGGTGAAAGTGAAAGAAAGAATAGCAGCTTACCGAGGTTCATAAGTAGATAGGCCCACTCATGGTGGAGACCCGTTGAAAGAATACAGAGATGATATACAGACAAGCGAGGTT
Source organism: Brachyptera risi (assembly GCA_964007535.1). Lineage (NCBI taxonomy): Eukaryota > Metazoa > Arthropoda > Insecta > Plecoptera > Taeniopterygidae > Brachyptera > Brachyptera risi. The sequence continues at coordinate 31,725,984 of OZ023331.1, read as the reverse complement.
CCAGCTAATGCTTTGGTCAAAGGCCAAGGCAATGACCAAGGCAATAGCCGAAACCTTGGATGTCTGCATGTATATAATCTCTGTATTCTTTCAATGGCTCTCCACCATGAGTAAACCTTTTACTCATTTGGTAAAATTTTAATTTTAAATTTTACTTTTGGTTCAACTTTTGAACCTTGGTAAGCTGTTGTTCTTTCTTTCCCTTCTACCAAATTCATATATACACCTATATCAGTTGGTGAAGTCATTATTCGAGCACCAAAAAAAAATTCAGGCGTACTTTTTGTCACTGTTACCAAATTTGAAATACCCAAATAAGATTTTCTTTTTGATATTTTGGATTAATATTCTGAAAGTCATTTAAAGTTCGAAAATTTGGTCAGAGAGGTTGAAAAAAAATCTTGTCCGAGAGGGTTTGAATGAACCAAGATTATGTATATATTTTAGATAGTTGTTAGCTAACGCATATTGTCCACCTGATATGAAGTCGCTCCAAGCCCACACATATCAAATGCAAGCGATCTTAGAGAGTCTTTGAGCATTCCAAAGATAAAAGATGCATCTTCATCTCTGAGAACAGATTCCCCATCACAGGCTCGTCGGTGGGAAATCTTCAGCTCTTGCAGTTCTCGACAGCATAGACTCAAAGTTACCATATCTTTAACTCGAATGCATTGACTGGTTCCAAAATTAAGACTGCGCAGGTGTGCTAGCTGAACCAGATCTTGACAAAATCTATGTATGAATTAAATGATGGTGAATTATTATTTTATTCCATTAACATTATTATTTTTTATTCATTTGGCAATTGTCTTTTTTCCAAATTGAGTTTGAAAGTGCACCAGGAGTTGAAGTTATTTGAAAGATATTTAGATCAGAAACACATCTATATCTTTCAAAAGCATGTTTCAGAATGCGGTAAGAATAAAGTCGTGAATTAATTCTGTACATTTCTGAAGTTATAACAATTATTTAGTTTGTAGAATGTCCATCTTTCGTTGTTACAAGACAAGTATACCATTGAAATGGATAAATGGATACAAACAGTTGTTTTTTCAACCTTTAGCAGCTAGGACCATTTAAAATTTAATTTTAATTCCACAACAACTAGCGGTTGGTTAAAAAAGCTGTAAATACATTTGAGATCTCCAAACTATAATCAAGTGTTATGAATTATAACTCAATTTTTAATTGAGTAACTGATTTAATTATTTAATTTGTTTATTAATCCATTTGAGATCCCCAAACCATAATCAAGTGTTATAAATAGTAAATTTAGTAATGAAACTTTTGAGTAACTGATTTAATTATTTCATTTGTTTTTTAATTGTTATTCATCATTGTACATAAGATTATGTAGACAATATATGGCAAGTCGTGTACAAATATATACATAAGTATTTTATATACAAATATAAAATTATAATATAAATTCAAATGATGGCCTACTTCACATGAATCAATTGTGAAGATTTTGTCAACATTTAGAAAGTATGCAAAGATGATCAGATACAGCATAAAAATAGAATGAAACATAATATGAGATTTAAATAGGCCTATATAATATGAAATAAAATATTAGTTCTCATGTTTACTTACCTGCTTGCAAAAAATTGAGTCCCTTCGATGTTAAGAGAGCGTAATTGTTTGCATGATAAAATCAGATTTCTCATGACCGACTCGGGAATACGTTCGTCAATCTTGACATTAGTACAATTTTTAACAGTGACATTCTGTAGCTGATTGTTACATCTATACAAGAACAGACAAGTTATTATACTTTTTTTTCCACGTTGAAAATTTTACACAAAGTCATTGTTCATTGGTTAAAAATTGAAGATGACAAAGTAGGAACGTTTATATGGGGCACAAGGACGATCTTATACAATCCTAAATTAAATGAATAGTTCCAAATTTATCGATTAACATAGACATTTCTCTCTTTCTTGATACTAATTATTCTCAAATCTGATACATGGTTTTAGGTGGAAGAGCAGTAAGTTTACTGAACCCTATCAATTTTCTTGTAAATAACAATACCCACCCCTAAATAACAGCACCTATATTATGAGGAATGTAACCACTATGTAATTCTTAATTCATTATCAAAGAAAATAAATCATCATTCTTATTTGTACTATTAATTCCAATAAAATATTTAGATATAACTTGACAAATTTGCCTGCAAATGGGGCCTTTCCCCTATATTGTTCATAAACTCACTTCATTTCGGTCTATTATCATTATAATTTCATTGCAAGGGATTGTTATTTGGAGATATGAATTCTTATCATTGAATTTTCATCCACTTTATTATTATTTATCACCCACTGAATTTGTATCCTGTACAAAATTTGTCCACAATTTTGTATTAATATATGCTAGGAAAACGCTATATACGCGTTGTTAGACGAGCGGAAAGTAATAGTATGTCGACTTCATTGCCAAACTTTTGCCTAAATTCGCCAATTGGGTAACATTTTAGTTATAAATGGGTAAAAACGGCTTCGAGTGGTACCAATTTAGCACATTTCAAGTTTTTTCTTCAAAATGGCTGACCCGATCAAGCTGAGAATGTCCATAAATGTGTATCAAGATGTTATTCAACTTCACACAGAATTTCAATTTTTTTAAAAATGAAAATTTTTAAATTTTTTTTCTGCCGTGGTATTCTAATGAGTGTTTTTGAAATTTCTAAACTTCATTTAAAATAAAGTTGATATCCGATAATGCCACAAAACTATTTAGATCTAAGTTAGATAAGGAACCATGATGAAAAAAAATTTGAAATTGATAGCTGTAGCCGTTTGACCTGTGGAAAACCGACAAAAAAACATTGAAAAAAAAGCATAAAAACAAACACCAATTTTTTAAGTATGTCAAATTGAATCCTCGCTAAAGCTTGTCTAATAATTTAATACATATATGAATTGGAAAAATACCCGAAAGCAAAATAATGATATTGTATATATGTATGATATTCAAGTCAAGTACGGTAACGTTTTATTTCATAAGTAAATACATTACATGGTAATAACATAGTCACTCACTTATGTGTATGGGCTGGGTGCCTTACAAGTTTTGAAATACGTTTATTTTAAAATAAAAAAGAATTTAACTGAATGAATTAATGATTGAATGAATTTAACTGAAGATACATAAAATATAATATAATATAGCTATAATATAATATAGCAATTATAATATATAATAAATTAATAATATATAAAATTTAATATATTATATAGCTTAATTAAAAATTGTATTCATGAATATGGAATGGAAGTAGAACATACACCACTACAATCCAGTGTCTCGGAGATACGTGACATTTTTTAGTCGTGAACAAATAAGTAAAGAAAGTAATCGTTTTTTCTCAAAAAGAAAAACTTGGTAGGCCCACAAAGTCATAGTTCGTTAACAAATGCATGAGTATATTGAAGTGGGATTGTTTGGACGGAGCATCACAAAAGCGATGTTATTCATGTTTCATTTAGGCTATCTGTGAGTAGCCTATGCCAACCCAAAAGAAATGATTGCGGTAACTTTAATCAGGGACGTCATTAGGATTTGTGTATTGGGGGGGGCGCACAGGTTACATGAATAAAATGACCTCCCAGCTGGACATCTGCCATGCACAAAAAGGGGCTCTGCTGGGGGGCAAAAGCCCCCCAGCAGAGCCCCGCAGGGAAATTTTGAAAATATGAGCATTTTTCAAGAGATTTTTGCGATTCACGAGTGGTTTTGGAGTCGTCTTATAATTGCATCATCATGGACATTTTCGAAGTTTTACTTCTGCGATTTGTCCCAGCAAAGCCCTGCAGGGAATTTTTTTGAAATAGACTCATGTCATTTTTTAAGTGCTTTTTGATATTTTCAAGCGGTTTTGAGAATCACTATGGACGTTAACGAAGTTATTTTTAATAATGGGACCTATAATCATTATGGACATTTTCGAAGCTATATAATTATGCAACTTCTCCCAGCAAAATTTCCAACAGTGATTTTTTTAAAATATGGTAATTTTTCAAGTGATTTTTGCGATTCACGAGCAGTTTCGCAATCTAATAATTGAATCATTATCGCAAAGAAAAAAGGAAGTGTAAAGTAGTAAAGTGTAAACTGATACAATTCGTACTGATAAGTCATCATATTTTATTGTGTGTTTATTCGTAGGTCAACATTATATATTTTTAAGGGAGGATAAGTTATTGGGGGGGTGCTCCCCCCCTGAGACCCCCTAACGACGGCCCTGACTTTAATGTAATACAAGTTACAACCATTTAACAAGTTGTAAATAGTATGGAAATCAGGAAATTTATCTATTCATTTGTATTTTGGCCTTTTCAAAACATACATAATACAATACGATACAATAAAATTGTTTGAATCAGTCATTATTATAGACATAATTTAAACAACCAGTCTTAATTATCTCTTACATAATGATAATGATGATGCTCATTAAGATAATGAGCATTTGAATAGTAAAAAATCAACAATTTAAACAGTTGTGTTCGGAGGAAATGAGCAATCCAAATAATAAACCACAATTGTTCAACTTTCTCCATTAGTTCGTATTATGAATCAAAATCTACTTTCACCTTCCAACATATTTAAAAAACAACAAGAAATAGAAACATAGGTGCGCCTGCTATCACAAGTTTAACGGTAGGGCGACGGGGTGAAGGGTCATCATCCGAAAGTTTAGCCAGAAACTTGAAATGTTCAGTTGAAATTTGAAAGTTCAAGAAAGAAAGGAAATTAACCTGTTGCATCACCCAAATAATCAGTGGAATTATCTGTGAAATGATGTGAAATCATTTTTATATGAAATAAAATTTACCTTTAATTTTTACCTTTAATTCCAACATCTAGGACTACCATTTACCAATATAGAAATGCCAAAAACTAGAAGCCACCCCGAATAAATCAAAACATCAAAAGAACACTCGCCCAAAAATACCCCACAGTGCACACCACAGTGCACACCCCAAAACACAAACAAACAGTTGACAAAACTTCAGCTGAATACCTGAGAAAATTATGCGATGTAAGTTGAATAGACCTAGTCAACTTATTATTGACTTCCATCTTGAAGGTATTGAAAATATCTTTTTTCGGTATTGGAATTTTGATATTTTATCACGTTATTTAAGGGGGAAAATTTATCATAAAAACGCCTACTGATATTGCGCTAAACTAGGAAAACGCTATATACGCGTTGTTAGACGAGCGGAAAGTAATAGTATGTCGACTTCTTTGCCAAACTTTTGCCTACATTTGCCAATTGGGTGACATTTAAGTTAGAAATGGGTAAAAACTGCTTCGAGTGCTACCAATTTAGCACATTTTATGGTTTGTCTTCGAAATGGCTCACCCGATCAAGCTAAAAAATTTCAGAAATGTATATCAAAATGTAAATCAACTTCACGCGGAATTTCATTTTTTTTTTAAATAAAAATATTTTCTTTTTTTCCACCGTGTTATTTTAATGGGCATTTTTGAAATTTCTTAAATTCATAAAAAAAAAGTTACGACCTGATAATGCCACAAAACTATACAGATCTAAGTTAGATAAGGAACCATTATGAAAAAAAGTTTGAAGGTGATAGCTGTAGCCGTTTGACCTGTGGAGAACCGACAAAAAAACACAAAAACAAAAAAAAACATAAAAACGAACACCAAGTTTTTTCAGTATGTCAAATTGAATCCTCGCTAATGCTCGTCTAAAAAAAAAAATATAAAAACGAACACCAATTGTTTTCAGTATGTCAAATTGAATCCTCGCTAAAGCTCGTCTAATTAACTCCCATGGACATCTAAAAGGGTTTAATCTTGGAGAATAGCTATAGCTAGTTATCGTTACGATAGCTATACATCAAGTTCTCGAACTGTTTGGGTTGATGTAGATTGTGGGCGATTAGGAATCAATGGATTAGGTCTGGTTAGAGAGGGCAAGATGCCAAGATTTTTTTTGGTTTAATAACATCGAAAGTTGATACAAAATCATTGTTCCCCAATTAAGGCTGTGGATGAAAGATAGGATCGTTTGGACGGGGCACCACAAGGGCGAACTTACCACCCCATTTTAAATATGTATAACCTATGACTAGGTATAACCAATGAACTTCAACACACCAGGACTGTGCTGTTGGTAACCATACATTTCTGCCGCAGATAACAGTCTTTCAGTTTCCGAAAGTCCGGAACACAGTATAAGTAAAAACCGTTTCTGTGATATATATCCGGACATTACCAGCATTGGTATGAAGAGTAAACAAAACACACCATGCCAAGATGCCATAGATACTAGAAGATAGATACCATCATTCCCAGATACTAGAGGACTAGAATAGTACTAGATACTGACCATTATCTAGCCTGTATACGTTCGAGCAAGACTGTAAAGTATTTGGTTCGGTTGCCCATGTGACTACACGTCAGGTCTGTGCTGTGTTAGCGCCGCCCGTACGATTTAGCTTGTGATAACCGTTGAGCCCAAAGAACCCCACACAAGACAACTCGAGCTCGGACGAAGTTAATGTTGGCTATCCTAACTGACATACCAACATGCTACCAGTTAATTTTTTTCAAGTTTCGACTTCGAGCCATTTCTCCAACTTCAAGTGCCATTTCGAGTCGAATGAAACGAGCGAATTTGGCGTTCAAAGAATTCTGTTAGCAAACGCACTGAGCCGGTTCTCTGCATCTGCTAAGGCGAATAGAGTAAGTTATATCCTAATATTTTGTTAATTCATCATTATTATTATTTATAATATGATAATTGTGGATGCACCTTCAGGTAATTCCACTATAAACTCGATGCCCATAGGCCTACCTTTGGCCCCCTTTGACTTCGAAGCCCAGGCCATTTGTCTTTCAGCTTATAGATTAATTCCAATCATTCGTCAATGAGTGAAGCTACCTAAATGTCAGTATTCCATAGGTCTAATGATTAGTGTAGGCTAGTATATCCAGCCTTTATTGTAGGCCTAGGCGGAGGCCGACTAGAGAGCAGCTATAGGCTAGGGCAGGCCTTGGCCTACCCTGGTTTGCATGGTTGATCGGGTGCCATAACACCGCGCAGGCCTCTTGACTCGATAGGTCAACTTGCATAATGCCTACGGCTCTACGTCTAGCATAAAATGTTTTTTCTTTTACTTTGCATAACATCAATCTCATTCCTTCCTCCAAGTGTAACTAATTAACTGTTGGTTCAAACTTCAAACCATAATAAACATCAGGTGTCACTCAAGGTCACCATGAACGTTAATAAATGATAACTAAAGACTACCAATTAAGACTAAAACTAAGATCAACACTATGTACTCGAAATAGCGGATAATCTTAGCTACTATTACAAGATCACCATTGGTCTATGGATATAACAAGTCAAATGAAGCCATCTGATTCGTGGAGCCAAGAGCTGAGGGTTGAAAGTTGGTCAACTTTCCAAGGTCATGCACTGCGTCATGAGAGCACATGTTTACTTCTCTATGGTGAGAGCCTGCATTAGTTTCCTAACTTTCATATCTTACCCCATCTTTCATCCATAGTCTTAGGCCTAATAGACCATTTCCGAAATGAATGAGCCATCTAGCGGCGATCGTTTGAACTAGAACGGGATGTTATTACCCCAGTTCGAAAGTCCTATGCGGCCAATGCTATTTAGCACGTTTGATTTATATTATTGTGCGTTACAGTGAACGTATTAAGTTATAATAAGATAGTTAGTTTCATCATTTATATGTTTACTATATATACTGAGAGATTTACACACTGTCAGAGTAAGTAAGATGATAGATAATGCAAGTTATTTATCTTGATGTTTTGCCTTCAACTATGTGTATAAGAGGGCCGACTTTTTGAACAGTACTAAAACTCCCAGAATGCAATAGGGCCTACCAGCAATCTCGGCTGCTAGGAGGCGGGACGTGCCTGCGCATCGAATAATGAAAATGGTCTATTTTGATGTTATTAAAAAAAAAAGTTTCTCATCTCCCAACTCTTAATTACGGTACATAGTCCTTAGCGTTAGCTGTTGGCATTAGTGTTAGTCTTAGTTCTCATTGTGAGGCCATCTTTATCAAAAGTGGTTAATGCCGAATTGATTACCATTGTGGGGAATAGACTTGTGTTGGGGAAGTTCACTTATAATTAAGGAGCTTTTAAAAAGTTCAGTTCACGTCAAATGAAGTGATCTTTTGAAAAGTTCAAAGTTTGTTTTTGTGGCTTTGCTGTAAAACTTCAAGTTCAAATAAAAAAAAACATGAGTTCGTTATAAAATTCATTATGAAAATTATACCCGTATGGAAAACTGGGGTTCAAAAATAATATATGTAGGGGCCTACACACATTTTCTACGATAAATATCTCAAATTTAATAGTGATAACCACTACAAGTCACAACACATCAACCTTGACCACACGTGGCTGCCGGCTCGCCTGGTGACAAGTGATCACATGATGAAATCCCGAACAGGGAATATTATACATTCGGGATAGACTGTAAAATAATCGATCTCATTCGGAATTTGGACGGGGAAGTATGGATAGTGCGATCGTGTGGAATAGGAGTATGAGTGATCTAAAATTATGAACTTTCGAATGAATGTTTTATTCCGTTAAAGATCACTGAAAAATCGAATGTGAAGAAAGTTCAGGATTGTCGACTGTAAATGTAACGCGTTCATTGAAAGTTCAGAAAATACGAACGTGTTCATTTTAAAAGTTCATTACCCAACATTGGGAATACAGTCAACATTGATGCTACCGGTACATAGTACGAATGATATTTTCAACAGATTCCATTATGACAGCCAGAAATTTTTTACAAATCAGGTTCAGGCTTGAAATTGCATTGAAATTAGGCTATGCAAGCCATTCAAAACCTGTTGATTCGATAAAAAGTTGGAACACGTGCTTTTGAGAGGCTCCATCTTTATTGATACCGGTAACAACAGCTGTCACTGGCCATAAGATCAAGCAGAGAAATAGTCGAGGTGGATTTCCATGACAGCATTTTTCATGGTTTTTAAGCTGTCATGATGATAAAACGACCAATGAGTGACAAGAGTTATGCGATTTCTGATTGTTGAGCTGGCCTCAACTCCACTGCCTTGCGAAAGCGAAAAGCGAATCGCGTTCATGGAAGGCCATGCGCTTTACCTTGATGTATCATGACTTATTATGCAATTTTATGCAAAACTGAACCATGTTCTTTGTTGAAATATGGTATTTCTTTAATATTTTCTTGAGCTTATATTGATAATTGAAAAAAGAAACCGATCAATTGATTTTCGCTAATTATCATTTAAAATAATACAGATATTTTATACATGTTGTCTATTGTTTAATTGCAGTTAAAGGTGGGTTGCATAGTCTATGGGTTGCGTGGATGGAACGTTTGTCCCCTTGAATGCTACCTTTTAAATTGTATTTTACTTATGTAGATTTGATGTAGTACCGTATCATTTTGAAAGTGATGAATTTGCTTGATTATCGTTATGTTGTGTCTGCAATTTTAGTTCTAGTGTTTGATTAGGCTAGAAACTGTAACCAGCAAGGTAATATTACAGAACAAATGACACAATTGAGATGCAAGGATGCACGGGAGCAACCTGACTGGGTTCAGCTGTCAATGTCCCACGGCACAGCTATCATAACGCCATAGATACAGTACTTGGTGATACCGCGGAACAACAATAATTTCTACAGATGGTCCATATTTATGTCACTCCTGTATATGAGGGGTCATTTAATAAATTAACGTGTAGGTTTACACTTGATTTCAATTCCAGAATCACGAATGATTTTCTGGGCCTAATTCCATGGAATATTTGTATTCTTTTTTTTCATTCCGAGTTCGTGTTTTCAATATTCTTGTGCTTTTTTTTTGTCGTATCATTCCAATTTATTATTTTCAGAGCAGAAAAAAGGGCTACCAACTTATGATTGAATATTAATTACCGGTAGTTGATTACTAGGTCTGCGACCTAGTTTAAAAGGTACAAAAATACTTTTTGCATAATTGATCATATACTCAATTCAGCACCAATTATCAGTTGGTACCCGGCTCTCATTTCACATGATTTCCTCATTGATTTGACTTGATTTCACATGAAAGTTCGTTGATTTTTTTCATAACACTCGAGAATGAAACAGTGGTTCAAAGTGATACCAGTAATGTTGATCGAATCCTTGACTGGTTGGGACCTTGTGGTTACACAAAATGATTTTTACGAAATTTAAATTCAAATTTGAATAACGCATGTAGGCAGCTATACCGCTTATTTCTCATAGACTTGACGCGGATTGTGTATAGGTCTATTAATGTATTTGGGTGTATATTCATTTGAGGTTCTTTTTGGACTCTTCCTCAATTTTAATTTAATTTAGAATGAAACCTATGCATAATCAAACCTCTCATTTTTCACAACCCATCCGTGTTGCGTTTAATGCAAATTGTGTGTTTGCTCAGGTGCTTATCCATATTGTCAGTAATTTATGTTTTCGTAAGGATGCTATTTAACGTGGCTTGATTGATGTTTGTATGTGACCGCAAGTGTGCATTATTGTATAACATTACATAAGTATAATAATTTAATACTTGGTTCCAGGTTAGGTTACATTATATGTTGGTTTTGATTGTAGATTAAATTAGGTTGATTCAGGTTAGGCGCAACAAAAAACCCAGGGAATTGTTTGAATTTGTATTTTGTACTTTTTTGGGACGTTTTTGAATTAGTTCAGGTGACTTCGTATTTTTTTATAAGATATAACGAAATGTTCAAGACAAAACTTGAACTATATAGGGGCAAGGTGGGAGGAGTGGAACACTTTTCAGAAAACAAACCATATCTCAGTCAAATATCAACATTTCATAGATATTATTTTTTCTGAACTTAGTATACACCTTTGTTCATATATTCTAATTTTTGCCAAATTTATACACAAACCAGTAATTAAATATGATCAATTTCCTACAGGTCTGCAAAGTGTTCCAGTCCTCCCTGGGATGGGTAGGACTGGAACACCCCCTGGGGAGGTATGGAACAGCATTATTGAGATATATGAATTGATCAGACTGTTTAATTACATGTCACTTGTTGTAATATAAACATTGTTACAATATATAATATATAATAGCACAACATATCAAACATATGTGTACATAAAAAAAGGCAATTCACGTCTTATCCCATTAGAAACGGTGTTAAGTCGAAGTCGAACATCAGTTGCATTTCCATTTGGTGATGGCAAAATCCTTACTACATGTCGAAATCTTCAACTTCATATGCCACAGACGTGGGAGAAAGTATACATTTGAATTTATCGATGTGTTGTGGGCTTATGGCTCTTTTACTGACTCGCGTTGAGAGCGACGCGTTACAACGGTACAAGCAACAGGCACGCTGACCAATCAGGTCTCGTGTTTTGCGCGTTTGCCGCGTAGAGACATAAACTTGGTTCAAGTTTTGACGCGTCGCACGCAAATACCGCCATCTAGACTGCTACATCTCATCGCTCACTGTCTGCTCCGATCGAACGTACAACAGTACAAGGCAGTATATGATAACCTCAAAATCTAATTTGATACACGTGAGAATGGACAATACATTTTCTTCAAACTATGGAGAGATTTTTTCCATTAAATGACTGAAAGTTATTTGTTGTAAAATAAGGACAATGGAACGAGGATTGCATAGTTCAAGGTAAGGGTGTAAACAATAGGCCTAAGATAAAAACGTTCTTATTGCTCTCCTAATTGGTTGATAGATCGAAAATAAAATTGTTTTGTTATTTTCCGAGTATTCATGATTACAATGGATAAGAAATACAAGATCGGCAATCTTACGTCACCAAATATCAAGCTTTAAAGATAATATGACAGTTAATATTCTTGAAATGCTAGGCATTCATTTTTCTGTACATCTTCAACGCGCACGAGTCAATAAATGTAACTACTCGCATGACGCAGCAAATGCGACCAACGCGTCGCGCGCGCCGCGAATCAGTACAAGAGCCTTCTAGTATTTCACTTCTATAATGTAGGAGCATCTTTTCACAACATTAGCTATGTAAACCTTACAAAATCAATGGCCTATATTAGGGAGAAAGGCATACATAACCTCAAATTACTGTATACCTAACCTCAAATTAGTGTTCCATTCCTCCCCTTGACATGCTGTTCCATACCTCCCTTGGGTACACTTTTGCACAAAAAGTGTTATAATTAAATGTATTCAGTAAGCTCATTATCAATAATAGTAGTATCTGTTCATAACATATTTTACTTACATAAAATGAATAATTTACCTTCATTAAAGTAACGATTCTCTGTAAATTAAGAAAATAAGAGACCTAAAAATGCAGGTTTGGAAATCCAAATTTGAGAATTATTTAATAACAGTAGTACCAACCATCACATCTGTCTCAAATTACATCTAGTGGAAGGTAGCACAGAAATACATATCCTGTTAAATTGGCAACACTACAAATGGAAAATTAGTTGAATAGGAGCTAATGTTTCACTCCTCCCAGTGTTCCACACCTCCCACCTTGCCCCTATACATTTCATTTATGTGAACCTGACTATCGAAGACTATACGAGACAATTGAAAATTACCCAGGGGCCTATCACGTTTCTAAAAACAAAATAAATTGAAAAGATAATTCAGTTTTTGAAGTATTAATAAATTCCCTTCCAGGATGGGTGCAAGTCCCCCCCCCCTCCCTTCCCCTTCTAAACGCATATTCCGGTAGGCCTACCTGCACATTTGTCGAATCACAGTTATGATATCCGGCACCGAAATCAATTTGAGTGTGAGCAGTTTTGGTGCACATCTCAACATTCGACAGATAGTAGAAGTCGTCACTTGGTCCTCTCGAAACTCGAGCTGTTTCCACAAGGACGGGTCCTTGGTGGCTTTTCGGAAGATCCGGCAGACGGGTGCCAATATGGAGCTCAGTTCTTGTTCCGAAAAGTGAGCGAAAATGTTGACCAAGACGTGAAGAGGGAGGTCTAGAATTGAAGTCGGCCTTGATTCGACAGGACTTTCTTTTTCTGTGTTTACGAATGACATGTTTTGGGGACATGTTTGCGACCACTTCCTCCTCGCCACGACAACTTGCACTGATTTTATTTTTCCCAATACAGCCTTCATCTCGTTGACATTACAATTCGATGACTGTAGGCATGTGAAACATACTATACCGGTACCAACATACCAGTTTGGTTCTTACTGGTTTTGTAGGTTTACACGTGAATGATTTTGTTACCATGGTTTCTTTGCGTTTTAAACAAGAATAGACGTGATAACTTATATTATTTATTTTGTACCCTTGAGTTAGCATCAATATTATTTTCGTCTCATTCCTGAATTTTAAAACAATCGTTTAAGCCACCCCCTGTGTGTCTCATTGTACTAAGATATTGCTTTGTTCCGTCTACCGCATAAAAGGCAGGTGATTTTGTAATCACTCGTTCACTCATACGGTCATACCCCCAAATATTCTAGCTATAACTGATACTGGTAACGTGAAGCAAGCAGGGTCATTCCATGAGAAATCACCCAATTTGAATTAATCTGGTTGCTGACACATTTTAGATTATTTTTGAAATTTGCTCATAGATTCCCACATGTCAGTAGATCTTAAAACTGGTTGAATTTTATTTTTAGAATCGTTAGTTTAGAAGATATGGGCATAAGGAGATCTGCTGGCGTAGCAAAAATGGTACTTTTAGAGATTAGCGGTTAATTCCACCACCATCAAAGGGGTGAACCGATTGTGACGAAACTTGGGTTACAGGGACTAAAAAATGAGATCTACAGGAAAATAAGTTCAAAATGCTTTTCTTTTTTTTTTTTGGTGATATAATTCAAGGTCAAAGTATTTCTATCGGAACGTGATTTTCCCATACTTTGGGGTGCCATAACTTGGTGAGGGTTGAAAATATTGAATGTTAATATTTTTATTCAAACACTTCACATATATGTGAACTTGAAAAAAAATATACATCAGTGATTTTGTGCACCCTTATTACCAAAATTAATTACTGAATGTGACAAAAACTCGAAAATTTGGATTTTCAAGGCTACACAGCAAAAAAGGGGTAAGTCCCAAAAAATTGAAAATTTATATTCAGGTTGAGCTATATACAAGGAACAATAATCCAAAAACTTTGAGTTGATTTTTCATCTATTATAGAAGTTACAGCCCTTTTAATATGGTCATTTTCAATGTCCAGCAAGCAAATCGTGGGCACTCGGTAAACTCTACAATCATTCATTTTGCCATTATTATCTATATTCAAATTGGATATTTAGGTGAATAGTTATTTATTTATATGTCCATTAGTTTAATTTTTCTTGTAAATACACATATGTACAACATTATTCAGCTATTTACTTCTGAGAAAGGCAAATCTATGCAAGTTTGGACAGGCTAAGACAAACACAATCAGACAAGTTTCAGCTACTCATGGTAGTGGCAAGTCAGTTCATGTGAACAGTTCTTACTGTTCACATCATCTTCATCAGCAAGCATGGAGTGTTCAATTGGATTATATTTAAATAGTAGCTGTAACAATGTGTCTTATGGTAAATCTGACATAATAAAAGACATTGAAGAATTTTCAAGTGCAGATCAAAATTTATTACTCATGAGAAGTGGAGTTGAATTAATCAAGACAGTGTGTTTTTATCATGAAAGTCAATTTTTGAATAAATATCATCACCTTTTTGGTAGAATATGTTGTGATCCTTTAGCTGTTCACAAAAAAGTGATCAGGAAGGCCCAAAATTTACGTATAATTACGAGGGAGTTTTCGTCATCTGTGCATCAACTTAAACTCGAAATCAATCCCATTCTTTGAATTCACTGTCAGCAAATCTTCTAAAAAACATGTAGTTTCTGGTGAAGTTAAAGTTAACGATTATGTTGCATGTGTCTACGAGAAGATGTGGTATTTAGGTATCGTGAAGCAACATTGCGAAGATAATGAGGACTATGAGGTCCATTTTTTTAGTCCTGCTGGACCTGGAACTGCATTCAAGTTAACAACTAATGACAAGTCATGGGTTAAGGAGTGCAACATTTTGAGGAAATTATCAGCATCCGAATTATCCACTGCAACAGGTCGATCGCACAACATCAGTTATGACTTGAGCATTGAGATAAGCAATCTGATGAGAAATAATACTTGAAGGATGTGTAAATGTATGTAATCCTATTTGATCATATCTTTTATGATTTGAATCAAATGTAATAAATCGTAGTAATTACAATTTGAATATAGATAATAATGGCAAAATGAATGATTGTAGAGTTTACCGAGTGCCCACGTATTGCTTGCTGGACATTGAAAATGACCATATTAAAAGGGCTGTAACTTCTATAATAGATGAAAAATCAACTCAAAGTTTTTGGATTATTGTTCCTTGTATATAGCTCAACCTGAATTTCCATTTTTTGGGACTTACCCCTTTTTTGCTGTGTAGCCTTGAAAATCCAAATTTTCGAGTTTTTGTCACATTTAGTAATTAATTTTGGTACTAAGGGTGCACAAAATCACTGATGTATATTTTTTTTCATGTACACATATATGTGAAGTGTTTGAATAAAAATATTAACATTCAATATTTTCAACCCTCACCAAGTTATGGCACCCCAAAGTATGGAAAAATCACGTTCCGATAGAAATACTTTGACCTTGAATTATATCACCAAAAAAAAAAAAGAAAAGCATTTTGAACTTATTTTCCTGTAGATCTCATTTTTTAGTCCCTGTAACCCAAGTTTCGTCACAATCGGTTCACCCCTTTGATGGTGGTGGAATTAACCGCTAATCTCTAAAAGTACCATTTTTGCTACGCCAGCAGATCTTCTTATGCCCATATCTTCTAAACTAACGATTCTAAAAATAAAATTCAACCAGTTTTAAGATCTACTGACATGTGGGAATCTATGAGCAAATTTAAAAAATAATCTAAAATGTGTCAGCAACCAGTCCTGGGTGATTTCTCATGGAATGACCCAGCAATGCATATATCGAAGACTTAATTGATATTTATTGTTTGTCTGCCGCAACCATTTTTATCATACCGGTATTTGTTTTCAATAATTTTTGTTTTTGTTTTTGATGAATAGGCCTATGTAATATTTTGGTGATTTCGTATGTATAGGCCTATAGTTGAGTGAAACGGATTTGTATATATTCAACTATTGTTATCCCTCGTCAGCAGAAGCATTCCCATGCATTTTCATTTTCAGAGCCCTCTCCAAAAAGAAATGGTTGAAATTTGTTCACATGTTTCAATCAACGATCTGTAAGGTTACCGTTTACACAAGTCTACAGCAGTTACGAATGCCGAAGTTCCCAGACAAATATTCTAAATGATATATATAGCATATATATATATTCATATATATATATTCATATATATATATATATTCATAGCATATATTCCAATTTATTTTTTTCAAGAATTCTTTATTGAGGCGTCGAGTCATGAAAATTCCAAGGGCCGTGGTAATAGAAAAGCTGTCATAGTCGAACCATAATGGACATGGTTGGCAAAACTCTTGTTTTAATAGTTTAGCCTACCCTTCAAACACAAAACATTCCCTATGCGCGCCCTAGACATGCCCAAAGGGAATATTGGGGCACCCCAGGCGTGCCCAGCCTCATTTGATTTAATATAGGGCGGGACTCCCAGGACACGCCCTACACATGCCCTGTGGCCGTATTCTGGACATGGCTCACACGCGCCCTAGACACGCTCATTTGGGTGAGGTTGGCAGTGGGCATGTCCAGGCCAGGTCCTGTGCATATTCATGAGGTCTCATTTCATCAGCTTCCCACAGGGCATTTCAGGGGCATGTCAGGGCACAAAATATGGCAAAGCCTAGGGCATGTTCATTTGGTAACCTTTTCGGCATGCTTTTACCATGCCCATGTTTGTAGGGCTATAGCCCGACTGAGACCGGTGGTCTAGTGACTATAGTACACTGAACCTTCATTCTGGAGACCAGGGTTTGATCCCTCTATGGTCAACCATCCTGACAGATTATATTCCTGGTTTAATTTCCTCTGTCGTTCAGGTTGATACTGCATGGGATGGTTATACTTAACAACAGGCCACACTGGTTTCCTTTCCACTATCCAAAACACATAATGAATAACTTTTCATATCAACATCCCATCATCTTATTCATCATTTGCTGACACCAATAGATCCAATTCATCGGTACATGTGTGTATAAATAAATGAAATACCTGAAAGACGCGGGTTCAGACCTAATGAGTTTTGAAAAAGTCTTCGAAAATGAAATTTCGTACATAGGCCTCATAATAAGTGTGTCCTTATAAAATACTGGAGGGACCCCTCATGTGAAACATGACCTTCAAAGACCTTGAATAGAGAATAGTAATCACCCATATGTGACGGGAAAACGGAGGCGCCTGAAAAGCGAATACTGGAATAAAGATACTACCAAGAGTGAACTTGGCTTGGCGTGTTTACTTAGAAAGAGGATGGCCTATTTGAGGAAACAATCATAACCTAACCCAAAAACCCCAACAAAAGCTCCTTTGTGCTCTAACCGATTCCTCGAAAAAGTAGCTTGTCCACAACATACAACACGCCAAGCCCCCCTTCACTCTTAGTAGTATTGCTTTTCCAGTATTCGCTCTTCAGCGCCCTCCGAAAACAGACGTAATTAACTCATTATAATGTTTAAAATTACGTCTTCTCCTGTCGCGCTGTCAAACCCTGGAAAATACTGGAATAGCGGTACTAGCTCAAGCACTCCAATTTTTTTTCATCAATTTTTAATCATGTTTTTCTACAATTTAATAATCTTGAAAAGTAACTTCATTTCATCTTTTATTCTTCACAAATGTATACCTAATTACAATTTTTCATCTGTCATAGTAGCCTAGGTTGTTTTTCTTTGTTCCACCCTTGCTATCTGAGATTGACCCAAATCTTGACCCAAAAAATCAATTTGAGTTCATACTGCATTTTTTACAACTAAAAACCTCTAAGCTTTTGCAAACCCAATCAAATGCTGGGATTTTTCCAATGAAAAGGAATGGGCTGTTTTGCCAACTTTGTCTGAAGGGGGTAGCCCTAGTGAAACACAGTTAATTAATGGTCGGACTTGATATTTAATTCTCAAGTACTTATTGAAGTTCATATCTGAAACTTTCAACAATTGTTCTTGTAAACTGGTACATATTGAACATGAGAAAAAAATTCAGAATGAAATCAATTTTTTTTTTAATGCATACATTTTAATACATTTTTTTCCATGATCATCTTTTTATAACATAAAAACAAAACAATAATTCCAAATTTGTAGTTACACAGTTTAAATTTCAGTACGTTGTTAGTGATACCATTAGTTATGATGCAAACTAAAAAAAATTATCTGATGCAAAATCAATTATTTGTGTAATTACCTAATATTATATTGGAAAAATGTACAATTTTTGATGACATGACATACATACCTGAAACTATTGATTTCATCTTGATCTTTACCATTCTAGTTAGCATTTTACCTCTTGTAATAATACAAGTTCTGTCCAAATTTTATAAAGATCGGTCCAATAGTTTCAGAGTTATGATGTTTTTGGTTAAGAAAATGATAAAGTTGAGATGAATCGAATCAAAGTCAAGCACCACCACTACACACATTGCCATCCTTTCGGACTGCGACTGCATAGTAAATCAACCATTCAAGATGTTGCAAAATTATTTTCAAATAACAGCTAAATACTATTCGAAATAAAAATATAGGCCTATATATTTTCCAATTTTGAATTTTTTTCTCTAGGGCTACCCCCTAAAACCCAAACCCAAACTTGTCATCCAACCCTGGGCCCACATACAATATTGTTCATGATCAAATGAATTAAAAGCTTTAAGGTGGGCCTATAACATTCACTATATATATATATATATATATATATATATATATATATATATATATATATATATATATATATATATATATATATATATATATATATATATATATATATATATATATATATATATATATATATATATATATATATATATATATATATATATATATATATATATATATATATTTATATATATATATTTATATATATATATATATATATATATATATTTATATATATATATATATATATATATATATATATATATATATATACATATATATATATATATATATATATATATATATATATATATATATATACATATATATATATATATATATATATATATATATATATATATACATATATATATATATATACATACATATATATATATATATATATATATATATATATATATATATATATATATATATATATATACATATATATATATATATACATACATATATATATATATATATATATATATATATATATATATATATATATATATATATATATATATATATATATATATATATATATATAAATATATATATATACATAAATATATCTTTATTCAAGACTATGTCTTACATTACAAGATTGCTTTTGAGGCTTTTTGTAACATTGTTACGTTTTTTAATGAAATATAATCTTTTGAACAAATATCAGCACGGATTTATGAAAGGTCGGTCAACTATTACAGCAATTACAGGATTTATAGAAAACATTATAGAGGCTATACATAAGGGGAAACCTGCTCTTGGAATATTCTATAATTTCACAAAAGACTTCTTTTTCTTGACTGTATACATGTATGCATATTTGAATTTTGTTGTTTCATTTGAATTTGAATTGAGAATAAAAATGATTTCATTATATTATTATTATTATTTTGACTCAGTAAATCATGCCAAGTTATTTTATAAGCTAAATGCGATAGGAATATCAGGTAAAGCGAATGACTGGTGTAGATCATACCTAAAAAATCGAACACAGTCAGTCTATATATCTAATGAATGCGGCACATATATCTCAAAGGAAACGAACACAAACATTGGAGTCCCACAAGGCTCCACGTTCTCACCCATTTTATTCATAGTATTCACAAATGACCTACCGAATTTTATAGATTATGGAAAGTTAACACTCTTTGCGGACGACACAACGCACTTTTTAACCAGCCCTAAAAATGACATATGTAAAATTGGAAATGAGGCAGTAAAACAGATTGAAACTTGGTGCAATAATAACTGCTTATTACTTAATAGAAAGAAAACCGTATTCTTACAATTCAAGTCGAAACAAAAAGTAATAGATAACTGTCCTCTAATAAAACTAGATGGGAAAGCAATTGTTCCGAGTCCAAGTTTCTAGGAATCATTGTAGACAGTGATTTAGATTGGAGAAGCCACATAAATTCAGTTTGTGCCAAGATTTTGCCAGCTTGTTATCTGATTAAAAGGTTAAGAAATGTAACAAATATAGAAACAGTAAAGCTAGTTTATTTTTCATATGTACAATCGCATCTAGGCTACGGTATAGCCTTATGGGGTCACTCACCTCATGCACAACGTTTATTCGTCCTTCAAAAACGTGCAATAAGGTTCATGGCAGGTGCTAGCCATGACCCATGTTCAGAGGTGTTTTATAAAGATTCATGTGTCCCATTATTTATACGATTCAAAATATTGACCATTTCATGCTTGTATATCTATTCATATTGGACAATAAAAACCTGACCCTTGCTCAAAGCTCTGTTCATAACCATGATACAAGAAATAAAAATGACTTGGCTATTAAGAGCCATAATCTCAATATGTATAAAAAGGGACCAATATATGCTGGAACTAAGTTAATGAATAGCCTCCCACAAGAGCTCAAAAGTATCACGGAACAGAATTTTAAATACAAATTGAAGACCTATCTAACAAACCATTGCTTTTATTCCATTGGCAACTGCCTATATCATAATAGTAAAAATTGTAATATCTGTAGGCCTATAAAATGTTGAATATTTTCATACATGGTTTAATATAGTCTGACATGTAATATACTGACGTATGTACGTAATAATTTTTTTATGTATAAGCACGTTTATTTGAACTCATTTCTGTTTTGTATAATATGACTGTCTTATATCATTTTATGATAATACAAAGGACAATAAAGAGATTATTATCATTATTATTATTATTATTATTATTATTGCAAAAACACAGAATAAAAATCAATTAATTAAAATTTTAAAAAATTATCGATAACAACGTTCCCGAGAATAATAAAATAAATATAATTTGACTAGGTTTGAATAAGAAAAACTATTACTTGAATGATTAAATTTGACAAATATGTTTTGTATTTCTTTGTTTGACAAATTTGGATCAAATTTTTTTCAAGTGCAATAGTCTTTGCTTCTTCTTTTTCAATCGTAACACGTCGTAATGTCAATTTAAAAATATTCCATAATTTATTTTCAGATAAAAATGTCCAAGAACACGACGAAAAATGCATCCAAACCAACCACACCGTTGAACACATCAGTTGCTGCTGGATTGTATACTGGTACCGGTACTAGAAACTCGGGTGTGTTATCAACTGCGCCGTCAACAGTTTTAGCCAATCTGAGGAGTACAAAAACGCGTTATTTCCTCAGAGACAATCACAAGACTGATCTTCGAGAGAATTGCCATAACGAGCACATTTCACTAACATCGTCACCGCATATCTTGGATTTACCAAATGAAATCTTTGCAATGATATTTTCATACTTGAGTACAGAAGATTTGGTGAATAATATTATGCCGATTTGCAAAAGATTGAAAGATATTGCTACAACTCCTATTTTATGGCGACGTTTAGAATTCGTTGGTGGCCGTGTGCCTATAGGTTCAGCTTTACGTCTTTTGGAAATGTCACCTCTTCTGAAGAGCATAGTAATTCATAACAGGTGAGTGATTTTAAGATATATTTTCGATTTCAATCTCTATTTTCAATTTGAAATATTCATCGTGTGGAAAATGTTGGTTTAATATTTTTGTTCCCAGTTTCCATAGGCTTTTGGCTGTAAACCGTTTAATTTCTGGTAAAACCTGCCTAGTAGGCCTTAGGCCTATATATAATCTTTATGTTCCAAATAAAATTTTCAAAAGAATTCTAGTTGATTATGGCTCCTGACAAGTGCTTTATCTACATGTATAATAATTCTCGGCAACTATAAAGAGGTGCCTGAAGAGCATATACTGGAATAAAGTTGACTCAGTTTTGTGCATGTTTGGAAGTTTAACCTCGCCTGAACCCCAAGGTTCCACATTTTACTCCAAAGCCCATGTCACACGACCGAGTCAACTTAATTCCGGTTTACGCTCTTTAGCATCCCACTATAAAGTAGATATTCTGGTACATGAAAAAAAAATAGGCCTACTGGTACATC
The DNA here is from genome assembly GCA_964007535.1 of Brachyptera risi. Lineage (NCBI taxonomy): Eukaryota > Metazoa > Arthropoda > Insecta > Plecoptera > Taeniopterygidae > Brachyptera > Brachyptera risi. Next base: position 31,703,599 of record OZ023331.1, on the reverse strand, counting down.
TTGTGTTAACGAAAGAAGAGGGCTGTATCCAACATATCATACACTCTACTATTATATTTAAAATAAAAAATGATAATTTTCACCATTATATTACCAAAAGTTTTGGTATTTTCAGGGTACGGTATTATGATTTTTAGAACAAGATTCATGATGGTACACTCAAAGCTCTACCGTTCAAAAACATTCAATACTTCCAGTTGAAATGACTTTATGCAGGCCCAATTATGGGCGTTTGTACAATTATTCTCAATTGGTAGACGACCTTTTCGTAGATAGGCCCTACGTACAAGTAGAACAATATGAATTATGATTGAGCTGAGACAGCTGTCAAAACAGAATGTAAGAATTAAGGACTTTGAAATATTTTCTGTGCTGAAGACGGGTAATATAACGCATGTAAATGTGACCAGTAACTAGCATACTGAACCATCCTTCAGGAGACTGCTGTTCGATAACTATCATGGTTGACCATGATAGATTGTGACCTGTTTTCAAGGATTTATTCCAGCATTCACCTAAATGACTGAGGAAAACCTCTGCCATTTAGGTGAATACTGGAATAAATCCTTAAGAACAGACCACAATCACTTCCATCCCACCATGCAAAACATCTACTTTGTCAGTAATAAAATAATCTTTCATCTAATTTTCTCACCATCACATTCATCACTCACCGATACTACTAGTTCTTGATCATCACTACTGTTGTTGAACTCAGTATGAATCAATCAATAAATTAATAAAAATATATTGTTCGTCGAAATTACCAATGTATACTAATTAATTCTCTTCTACTTAGGAATGATTTCGAAAGTTTGCTGAACGCTGTTGTACGCAACAATCGAAGAGTCGAGCATCTATCGTTGAAAATGTGTCCACCAGTGCCTAATATTCCTGATCGATTTATACTACGAAAGTGTTGCAGTTTATCGCTATCTGGATGTTGTAGGCCACAGTTCTGCAAGAGTGATGGCGTGATACGGTCCACGTATATAAATAATGTCTTGAAGTATTGCACCAATATAAAACATCTAGAAATGATTAACCTAAACATTCGTAGTAAAAAGTTCTTTGGAGGTATAGGACTTCACCTCAAAGAGCTCACCAATCTGTGTATAGTCAACTGTGATCACTTTTTGGGAAGCCATTTGGCTACCATTGCAGAAAACTGTCATAGTCTGTCAAATTTGACTATTTTGAATGCTTTTCGGCCTGAGGATGACCTTATAAATACTTGGAACGAAGCCATTACTCACTTGTTGAAGACTCGGGGTGGAACTCTTCGACTTCTAGAACTTGACGTACAGTGTATGTCAGACTCCACTCTTAAGGTAGGCCAATTTTATGTGCTCTGATTGATTTTAGTTGAAATACTGCATCTAGCCTCAAGCAATGTCTGACTTCATCACCAGACTATGTCCTTATAAAGAGAGATCCGAAAGATCATTGGGTCAGCCGGCCAAATTTAGAAAGTTGACAATGATAGGGCGTGTTATATATATATAGGGATGAAGAAAGATACCGATTTCAATATCGATAATCGTTTTAAAATTTCCATTATCTTATTGATAATACCGAGAACAACATTTTGAAGAGTATTTGAATATTTCCTACCCCACATAAAAAAAAATATGTTGGCAACACTGCAAACACTGAAATTTTTTGAGCTTATCATTTCCCTACGCCTCCCCCCATTTTTTGACAATCATTTTACTGTCGATGGAAATAGGTTGTTTACTTTCGTCTCAACCTCTCCCACATATAGTTGTATTCATGGCGCATATATTCAAGTGGGCTTGCAGATTAGTTCGACTCGTAGCATTTTTAACAGGCGTGTGGCCTATCACAATGTCAACATGAATAAACTTGCTTAATCAACAATGTCTCGCAAGTTTGGTTGCACATTGAATCCAAGTTGGTTTACACTTTAATTCGCTGTTTCTGTGGAGAAAAATAATGCGCGATGTATTGAAGTATGTAACAAGCACTAAAATTTATAAATGGTGCCACAATAAACAGGGCAATAAACAATAAACATATATGCTAACATATGCCAACGCAATGATTTCGAAGTTGAAGCAAAAATATTGAATGCAATTGCAAAGATTCAATGGGTACACGGCAAAAGGTTTCGCTTCTGCTCGCTCCACACAGAGGAAGCTAGCGATTGTTCTCGAGTAAGTTCGAGCGAATCAGACTAGTAGCGCCATCATGTGACCAATTATGGTTGTGTAATGACTAATGAGCCTTGCTCTAGATTCATATTTTAGCACGTTGACATTTTATATCTCGACAGTCATGTAAGTCTGTGAACAATGCCCTCTAATTATTGAGATTGCTCTTTTGAATAAAATACTTACCATGATCATCAGTCTAGTTGTTTAGATACGACCGGCTAAACAGGCATATGCAGCTCAGTTGGTAATGTGCTGGCTTCAAGTAATTTGGTGGGTGAGGGGAATATCAGACCTGGTTTGATCCCAGTCACTGTCCATCTTTACAGGAGTTTGTCGTGGTTTCCCTCTGTAGTCAAGGCTAATGCCGGGATGTTAACGAATGCCGGGATGGTTCCTGAAATATATAGACCACGACCACTTCCGTCCCACTATCCTTCCCATAACCAATAAGAAACCTTCATCTCATCATCTCATTAATTATTTATCTGACACCAATAGATCTTAGTTATCATTGCAGTGCGTCGTTAAACCCAATATACACAAACAACGATTGGCTGAACCACGTAAGATAATGTCAACAAAAACGTGTGACTTTATGGAGTATCAGAACGACAAAATACTACCGTTAGTTACAAATTTTAATCTTCACCTGCGTGGTAACTACATCTATTACCCTCAATACACTATATTGTATATTCTTGTCGTTGCATGGTGTTGTTACTTTTAAAATTCATAATGTGAAATACTACTACAATCTTGGACTGCTACGAAACATTGCTTAAATAACCCCCAGACTGTGGCGATATGTAGTTCGGTAAAAATGACTTGATGATCAGCACCCCATACATGTACACCACTAGATCACTGAACAGCTAAGTTGAACTGTTCAAGGCTACTTCGAGCTACGATATACTAATGGACATTCAATTTTTTTTACATCATTTTCATTCAGAGTAGAATTTTACGTCTAGACTAGATTAATTGAACCGTTCAAGAAATATTAGGTAAAAACTAAAAATATCCTGTGTGTGATAGAATTTTCTTATTGGAAATAAACTATACTGATTTCAAGAAATACATTGAAAAACAAAAATATAATTAAAAATTGAAAATAGGCGTATATATAAAAAGATCGACGTTTGTAGCGTTTTTATTGTCATTCGAGTAATTTGTTTGGTCGCCTCGTCTATCTTACCCAACACTTGCCATTCATTGACGGACCTCCGAGGAGAGACAGTTGATCAGCCCTGATTACTAAGAGGTCAAAATGTACACCAAGGCAGGCGATGTGACCTTCAACTTTGGTTAAAATTTGAGCTAATACCGCAAATCTGTGAATCTATTGAATTATCATAATTAACCCACATTGTATCCTTGCTTGGCCAGCTGTAGTGTGGTGGGAATTTGAAGGCAGAGCTTTATTAAATTGGTTGACATGAATAAAGGGAGGGACGCCATTTAAAGAGCGTTTAATCTCAAAATTACATATTACCACTTTACCAGTAAATAATTTGGAATGTTTCTCAAAGGTTAATGATACAAATTTATTCCTACTAAATACTATTGGTAGCAAAGGATTATCTCTCTTCAAAAGCTATGATAGATGGAGCTTTCTTCTTCAATTGAGTCTTATTGAAGAGAATTGTTTTTTCTTATTCAGGATAGAAAGTCTTCATTCATCATGTATATTGTATAACAATGTCAGTACAGTAAAAAAGGGCAAGGTTCAGTCAGCTGACTGGCCATTCTTCCACCTAACCTTACCAATGACAAATTGAAGAAATGAACCATAAATACGTAATGTAGAACATAAATGCAAATTACAAAATGGAATAATGTACAAAATATTAAATGAATCGGTTTCAACTTGATGACATATAAACCTTGTACTACTGACTACAATTGATAATTGATACCGCTATGGTATTACCGATGGCCGTAGAGACATGTAAACATGGCTTCTATCTTTTCTCTTCATAGGTTTTAGAATTTGAAAAGTAGCACTTTGGTGCATCTATTATTTTGAAACATCAAAGCGCAACGTACAACGCAAACATAGCAACATAGCTATACGTAACATAGCGCAACAACATTCTGTAGTGTACCAACAGTACAGCACCGGTGAAACCATTATATAATGTACAAAAGACATACAAGTGGAACACTTGAATTGATAGTTTTAGTAAAATGGAGTCCACTCCCAGGTTAAGCCCACGCCTGCATTTGCAGATGCACTTTGATTTTCGAAATTCCTCAACTGACTCCACCTGTTTACTTCCCAATTGATACATTCTGCAGAAAATAGCATCTATAATACTTCTATTCCGAATATAGCGTCTATATCGCCAATACGTTGAAACGTAGCAGATTCAGATGTTTGTAGCGCTTTGTCGCCTTTTCAAAAACATGGAACAACATCAAATGTATTGAAACATGGAGAAATGTTAGAAAAATATGCTTCAAAGTACTTTCAGATTTTGTTGCTTTTATAGCAATTGCTATTTTTACATGTCTCTACCGATGGGTGAACCGGTACGGTATGTAATAACTTGATAATTAAACTTCTTGGATACGATCCAATATCGAGATATCGAATATCCCGGTCGAGGCGTATCTTTTTCGACATAACTATAAAATCCTATGTAATAACTTCTACGTAAGTACTTTCACTTCCATTTGCCAGAACATAGAATGTTTTTTTTCCAAAATTAAAATTGCATAATTTGAATTTAAATTGAATATACGCACATTTTTTCATAGGCCTATACTATGTGTGAAGCGCATACGCACATTGTCTGCTAGTGTGAGTGCGTATAATACTATGTCGGTGAATTATCTTCAGAATGTATTTTAATGTAGCTTGATCGACCACTTGATGTGGCTGCAACCATACAGTGTAAAGATGATGGACCCTAATTATGATTATCTGATTACAGAATCTGTCTCACTGCTCGAGACTTCAGTCGTTGAGTCTGGAAAATGCACACAATCTGTCGTGTGGTAGCGTAGAGGCTATCAGTCACCTCCGCTATTTAGACCACCTACAACTACACTATGCCTGTCATGTAAATAAGCAAACTCTTACCGATTTGTTCAGCCCTGGAAAACTTGTTTTGTTGCAAACTTTAACGCTAAGTAAATGCTTCCATGTAAACGACGCTTGTTTGGGCACCATTGCGTCGTCTTGTCCGAACCTGGAAAAACTGAACGTGTCGTCATGCCACCTTGTCACTGATGTGGGCGTAGAACTGATTTTCAAGGTAATCAACGATATTTGTTGCTATTATATGTAAATGCCATTTCGTGGCAAAGTGCAAATTATATAGCAAAATTACAGCACATGTAGGTAATTTGTTGTTTCATTTGAATTCATTTTGAAAAATTCTTTTTGTGTCTTTAAGGGGGGACAACACTGAAAATCCTAAATTCTACATTTTACTCTCGATCAAGTTGATTTTTTTTATTGTGGTCGCACATTACTACCAGAAAAATATAAAAATTATAAAGTCACATTTTTTCTCCAACTTTTTCAATTAAAACCTAGGCTATATTTTGTCAATGGTCACGGAGACACTTTTTTGTGAAAAACGGCTTGAGAAAAGTAGTTGTGAAAAATCTCAGTCTTCTCGAAAGTGCATTCGACAAAGTTATGCATTGGTGTCACTTCAAACATTTTTTTGTAGGAATGACAAATTTATCTATTTCACACTTTTTTTCAAGTTTTTCAATTTTTTTCTTCTTCAAAAATTATTTTAGGCATGATATTCTCAAGATATAGGCCTACTGTTGATAATGCATAACTTTTTTCATCATCTAGTTCATGAAGTATACAAAAAAAAAATGTGCAATTCCATCCAGTAGAATAGATTTCATTTACTTCTCCCTCCAAAATACGTTGGAAAAAAAGATGACCAGAAAACAGCCATCAAACATTTAACTGTATTCCGTTCTGAAGCTAATTTGGTTCGACACTACATGATTAAAAGTCGAATATAAAATATACTAGTGGATCAATACTAGTACTATACTAGTAATGTATACTAGTAGTCAATTCACATTATTTCTTCAGTAGCCCAAAAAAGAGGAAAAAATAAATTGTTCATCAAAAAAAAAAGGTAAATTCCAACAAATGGACATATTTTCAGTGTTGTCCCCCCTTGACTTTTTGATATTCAATTAATGAAAGATTTCAAGTTGTATACTGTACTTATGAAGAGCTTGTTTGAGAATTGCAAAACATCAATTGAGAAAGTGCATTTCTAAACAAGGACCCAAATCTTTTTTTCGGTTCTGATTCTGATTCCTCCTACACCAAAATATGAGTTCTGGTTCTGGTATCAATCAAAATCATTATTAAGGTTTCGGTTTTTGAAGTTTCCAAACAGTTCAGTTTTATTACAACAGACTATTGTTACAGTGAAATATCGATCTATCATTCCTGGATCGATCGTTTTCCCGCATCTAACATTTGTTTTGTGTGGTCCCAACCAAACCGCCATATAAACAATGTTAAATTTTCCCGCATTCATCGTTTTCCCGCTTCTATCGCTTGTTATTATCGGCCACTTGAAACATCGAATGATTGTTTTGAAGTGGAGAAAAATTGATAACAAGATACTTGGACTTATCACCATAGCACACTTCCAGGCGAGCATTGTTGATTGATGATAAACTGATGCGTCAAAGTGTGTTCGTCTTGTTATTCAGTGTTTAAGACCCACTCTGAACTCCTGTGCATTAACACTGGCGGCCGGCAGTCTTAAATAGCAATCAGTGACCTTGCCTCAAAAAAGCAGCCATGTGGCTTACACAGGGAGAAAGACGGAGAGAGGAAAGGTTGTACCAAACGCGCAACAAATTCCAGAGCAGCGCATTGACGACTGTCCAGTTATTAAATCTGACGACGATTGTGGGTTCGCCTTATGCTTTAACATTGGACGACCGGCAGTGTTTCACGGGAAATGATTTTATCGCAAAACGTAACGTTTTTTTACACTTGCCTTTATATTGTGACTTTTTGATGACCTGAAAATGGAAATGCGCCGCGTGACATTTACAACGCAGTCGAAACCGGCCTTTTGTTTAATTGCCTCCCCGATGAAACTCTATCATTGGAGGGTGAATCGTGCCACCGTGGTGAAGCTGCCAAAGAAAGAATTACGGTGTTATTCTGCACCAACAGTGATGGCAGTGACAAGATGAAACCTATCATTATCGGCAAGTCCATTAAACCTCGGTGCTTCAAGCACACAAAGACTTTGTCGGCACAATAACATGCCAATAAAAAGGCGTGGATGACGACCAATATCTTCACGCTTCTTTTGAAAGCAATCAATGCACGAATAGGTCTGCAAGGGCGTAAAGTGCTGTATTCCTTGATAACTGTGCTGCAAATCCACAGGACAACATATTTTAAAAATGTGAAAGTGGTTTAATTCCCCTCATTGTCCCAGTGTGCTCCAGCCACTAGACATGGATGTGATTCGTTGTTTCAAGCAGCTTTATCGGAAAAGCTGTATTTATGCTTGGCTCGGGAATGAACCTGGACGCCAAGGCATTAAAAATTAACATCCTGCAAGCCATGAACTACGCGGTTGCTGCATGGAATATGACCGCACCGCAAGCCATTTTTAATTGACTTGAAAAAGTGCAGCTATCACCAGCAGCCCACTGATGACGCTGAACGTAATATTGAATTTGGAGAAGACGACACCGAGTTCAGCAATGAATGGGGAGTGCTTGATAATGATGAAAGTGTGACCTTTGACAGTACTGCATGTTATCTAGCCACGTGCGGTACAGATCAATAGTGTCTCTGTGCGCGAGTGCAAAGGAAGGGAGAGTGATGGAGAGGCAGCTGAAATACCCCCGAAGTTTGCCAAAGCAGTCGCTGCTTACGACGTGTTTCAAAACTTTTTTTTTGCGCATGACGTAACTGAGAGAGACATCGACTTCGTTACAGCTAGAGAGAAGCTGCTTTATGACTTGAAACGTCACGCAGCAACACAACAAACACGCATTACCGGCTTCTCTTGTAAATAAAGATAGGAAAGATGGCACTTCGGCATTTTTAATGACTTGAAGACGAACAAAAAAAGGAATCCTGTAAGGAATTTTTTGTTCACAATAAAAGGACTAATGTTCAAATTAATGTTTTCGTAGTGTTTTTTTTTAACTTTTTTAATGATTTCTCGCTTTGATCATTCTCCCGCATTCATCGTCTTCTTCCCCCAGTCCCTTCAAAATCAATGGATCGAGGTTGCACTGTAATATTATTGTTACCGTCCCTCAATATTTATTCAGTTACAGTAACGGATACAAGGCGGGCAATAAACGTGAATGACCCTCTCATAAATTAAAAGCAACGAATAAGGAGAGGAAAAATGAAGGAAGGAAAGAAATATCGTACAGTAGCTTAATCTGCCCTATGGTTATATGAATTCATATTTTACATCAAATTGGAAATAAACTCGACAAATGTTGTCAAAATTTCGTTTTCAGAATGTAGTTCAATTTGGGTCGGAACTAATGAATGATTCAATGTTTCTCTTAATTGTAAATTGAATTATGATTGTTGTAAATATACTAATTTTACAATAATCGCAACGATGGCAGTAAAGTCAACTGGGAAAACTAAACATACATAAACTTACAAAATCATTTGGCTGGCTACCTCAAGTTTTATGAAAGAAACATTCCATTTTTGACATCTTAATCTTATCTAAGGAACGTTGAACAGCATTATGAATTGGTAGCAATTTTTTTTCTGTCGGCCCTACAAGGGGTAGTCTCCCCTTCCCCCCACCTCTTCTTGAGTGGTGAGCTGGAACCACCTCTGTTCAGTTTAGGGAGCGATTTAGAAAGTCGAGATAAGCATCAGTTCCGAGTCCCTTAAAAGCCATAAGTTATTGTAAACATCCTTTGCCCTCTCATCATTTTATTATTACATTATCATCAGAAGTGTCACACAAACAATTGTAGGATAGGCAAGGATAATCCTTGATTAAGCCCTCCCCCCCCCCTCCAAATATTTCATTTGTTGCAATAGCCAAGGGGGGTCTGGGGCACGGCCAAGATTTTTTCGTTCTCTTCCATCTATTTGGTGCATTCTGTGCTTTTTTCCAAATTCATTTTCACATCATATTACATGTGAGAATTGATTAAAATATCAGAAATAAATTATATACCCGTACATATAATGATATGAATATTCAAGAAACATTGGACTCGAAAGACATATTTTTTCCTTGGGGCCAAGTGGCATACTATTTTCTATGATGAGTTCAAGTAAGTTTATTCATCAATGTAATCTATGACTATCAATAATGTAACGGGATAAGCAACATGGCATTTTCCTTTCGCACCATGCGTATATCAAAGGGATGCTGCCTCACAAATTTTATGATAATTTGCTGGTATTATTGTATGTTGATCTATACAAGTAATAGATGTAATGCAATCTGTGAATCCAGCTCTTCCCAACTGCATTAAGCAATATTGGAATAAATTTCATTTGAACTGGCCAATTTAAATTTAAAATACATCTGTAAAAGCCTTCAACCCCTAGTCAAGAGCCCTACTGCTATATGTACCATTTGGTATCTGGAATTACTCATCATCTACGAGAAAGATCAGAAACAATGCAAGTATACAACTATGTACTATACATTGAAATACAAGCCTAATACGCACGATTTGATTTGAAATTGCGAATCTCAGAAATGTACCTGAAAGCGCTGATTCCATCATGGTAAAAACGGTATTATGTTGAAAGGATAGGACTTATGCCATGTTGCTTATCCCGTTACGTTATTAATAGTCATAGATATAATACACAGTTGGTTTAGTTTTTCCACTTCACTGTTTATATGCTTGTATGAACGCAGAATTCAATGTATTGTACAATCACAACTTTGCCTTCACCCTTAATAAAGCACCATCCTGAAGATACTTGCAGTATTGTTAATATTGATTTGACTTCCAAACAAACCCCACTTCTAGGGTGCCCAAGTCATAGATTAATACACAATGTAGTTTGTAGTATTGACAGAATATTGTCGTTTGTCTCACTTTTGAAGGATTCTTCAAACTTGAGTGTCGTTATAATAATGATACATACACTTGAATGTATGATCAACAGCCCCAAGAAGAGTGTCTACTGACCCCATTGACGTACAACTTTGTTGGATAATAACAACACAAATTGTTTGAAATTTATAAAATGTGTGAAAATGCCGCTCTTGCCGCTTGATGGGTTACTGATGCCGCTACCCAGGCCAAGTGTCGCCTTTCGTGAAGACACGAGCAATTTCCGCCCTTGTCAACTTCAAAAATGCCGCCCTCTCAACTGACTGTTTTCATAGTTTGACTATTTTAACTGGGCTGCGCTTCAGAATCACCGGAATAGCTCTACAAACAAACCATTTTCGTTCAAGAAGTAGGCCTACATGCCATCAGTTCATTTTGATAGTACGAGATTTATTTCAAATAAAAACACAAACATTTTGAATGATCATTCATTTTCTTCCAACTATGACGAAATTCAAAGAAAATTCGAAGATATATAAGGTGCTGCTGCCGCCTTTGAAAATATCATGGTAGGCTCACGCCTATCCTGCCTAATCATGCGTGATGCCTCTGATTATCATCTGCTCATTTGTGTCTCCATTGATCTATTTCAAATTCTCTCTTATTCAGAACTGCCGCAAACTTAACCATATCGACCTGTTTTACACGGCCGGAGTGAAGGGGTCGTCGTTTCGCCTCATTCCGCAGGAAACTCCGAGCCTGCGCCTTCTGATCATCGAAGACTTTGCTAAAAACGTCAAGACCAAGTACACCAATGAACTTCTCGATCGTTTCCCATCATTGAAAATTAGTCGCTATTACTAAGTAAAACAAATGTAGTGCACCTGTGTCTTCAATCAATTTGAGGTACTGGTACCTCAGATATTGAATATTTTTTTATGATATTGGTTATTACAAATTTTGAAAATGTCCCGATATAATATAATATTCTATAGCGGCATATTGTGTAAAAAGCTACTAAACAATTTCTGTGCTTATGAAAATGTATGATACAAGTAGATCTACCTCTTGATACATAACTAATAGACAGGCTGATAGCATAATGCTGCTAATGTGTAGTGACTCCTCCAAAATGCAAGACATGTACAAATAAGAAGCTAATGCTTGACTAATAAGTAATAATAAAATACAAAATTGTGTATATCTATATATATATATATAAAAAGCTACTGATTAAAAGTTAATATCAAGTGTCAAATATAGTATGATGTGACACTGCTCTGAAAAAAATCTTGAAAATAATCCATTTGAAAATGATTTTTTCAAGATAATTTGATCAACTTGGTTTACTCGGTGGAGCCTGGAGCTTATTTAAATCTTAGAACTGTTTGTAAGTTTTACCAAGTTGATCAAATTATCTTGAAAAAATCATTTTCAAATGGATTATTTTCAAGAATTTTTCAGAACAGTGTCGTGAAGATTTGATAGGGGGGCGCTGAAAAGAGAATACCGGAGTAAATTCGACTCGGTTGTGTGACATAGGCTTTGTGGTACTTTTCAATGGAATGTAAGGTTTTCAATGGTAAGGATGGACACCCAATACATTGTCACACACAACTGAGTCGACTTTATTCCGGTATACGCTCTTTAGGCCTCATAATGACAAAACAAAATAGTTTTTTAGATGCTTGAAATAGACTTTGATGAACAATCATTGCTGATTTGAGTAACTTTTTTTATCAAAACAAAGCAAAAAGTGGTGAAGTGGTAAAGTTTCTTCCCATGTGTATTTATGTATTTCATAACTTCTAAACAAAATCAGGAATCATGCTTCTCTAAGTCATCAATGCAATCAGTATGTGATATAAATATTTATAATATATATTTTAATAACATCAAAACTTGATCCAAAATCGTTGTTTCCCAAATAAGGCTAGGGATAGAAGATAGGATCGTTTGGTCGGGGCACGTCAAAGACGATCTTACTACTACAGTGAAACCTCTATGCATCGTTTCCGGATCTATCGTTTTCCTGCTTGTATCATTCATTTTTTCTGGCCCCTCTCCCATATAATCAATGTTAAATTTTCCTGGATTGATGGTTTTATTTACCTGGTCTCTTGAAAAATGATGAATAGAGGTTTCACTGTAGCTCATTTTAATTATTCAGAAACAATGAACTTCAACACCAGGACTGCACTGTCTATGACTATAAAATATGTAGGCCCTAATATGAAGAACATGAAAATGAAATTTGTCTCACGAAAACGTTTTATAATCTCAATTGATATGAGAAAAGCGTAGGTTTTAATCACAGGGAACATGTTATTGGATAGAACTTCGATTAAACGTTGGATTAAAGCTACCATACCGATGGATAAGGAACAGCATTCTAGAGCTGTGCAATTCCAGTTATATATTTAAAACCAACCATGTTCTGTTGCCCATCCAGTACATATCTATCTGTACATACATAATACGTACATATGTATTGCGTTACGCTCCAAACGTATATTTGAAATTATATACTTCACAGTTCATACCTTTTACATGCATATAAATTATAAACAGAAGAGCAAATAAACAAGTTTCTATAATTTTTTCGCACACCATTGAAGTATTCTTTGTATAACATATCTTGCACTAATCGAAAAAAGCAGTACACTACACGATGAAGTCAACATTGAGGATCACAATTATCCAATTGAGAATATAATTTCAACTTGATTCACCACGGGAAACTGAAAAATTCAACAGTTCACCCTCATGCTCATTTCCTAGCTCTGGAGTGAGGGCATTAGGAATTAGTATGAGTTGCATATATGTATGAGGTGCATATAGCTAGTGCAATTTGTAGCGTGGTAAAACAAAGCCATACCGTGTGCTGCAAAGTTTTGCATGGTTTTGAAGTATGAAGCTGGTTACACAGCTCATAGAATAACCTAGAACGCTGTTGCCCAACCATCTATACAATAGCCGTAATCCAAGCTTGACAGATTATCTTCAGGCCTATTTAATTGGTGAACTTTATGAAACAATCTTCATCTCAATTTTCTATATATTGTAATATTTTGCATTATACTTTCAATAGTACAGCTTTTATATGTATATTTTTTGTTGTTGTTAGACATTGCTTTCTACTTTTTAATAGATCAAGTTTCAGGGGGATCTCACTAATCTTGGTAAATATTATATTTACAAAGTACTGTGATGGTAATATTGAAGTGAATAATATATCAGTATAATTTCACATAGGCCTACTGGTACATTCAAATATTCATTTTAATTCAAGCCCTAACATTTTAATTCAGAGTTGCAAACCTTGAAATTTTAATTACAACTCTAAAATTTTCAATACATGATAAAAAGTCTTGCTAGAAAATGATCCACTCAAATGTGTTATAATTTCTCAAATTCAGAGGAAAACCAAGGCTTAAAAGTTTTGAAGAATGAATATAATTTTTAATTTAGGTTGATGTGACTATAAATTCATTTTTGGTTGGTACGTGACTAATAAATAATATTTCAGTATTGATAGAAATGTATAATTTCTTGATTGCTCTACATGATACCCTTCCCATAAAAAAAAATGTTCCAGTATTTATTTTAAATTATCAACATTCATTAAGGTCAGACAGGCTACTGCTTTGAAGTGTGAACCCAGACAGTCGTCGGTTCCCAGAGTCCTGCTGCAGACGTGACTTTTAATCAACGTCTTTTCACCTGTTGTTGCTCATTTGTAGGCCTATTGTTGAGAAACACATGAGAGCAGCCTTTTATTCATTAATTCCTTTTTGTGACCAATAAATTTTGAAATTTAAATAATTTTGATTTCTTGAGATGAAATTTCATGAGCCAAGAGAACACATTTTAGTTTGCTTTATTTGAAATGAAATGAACTTAAGAACTCTGTCATTGACTTTCCCCACACATGGTTACTATGGGCTTTGATAAGGCATCCGCATGTAGGTCTATGAAGATTGGTGACATGCAGGTGAGCAGGCCTGTATACAATGAAGGTAACTTATTTCAATTTTTAAACTAGGATAAATATCTATACAGATACTGTACATACAATTGATCGGAGGGAAACTTAATTGCTGCAAAATCATAGTTTCCCGATTAAGGTTGAGGATAACGAATAAGGAAGGATCTTGGTAGCTCAAACATAATATATCATCACATGAAGTTGTAATCGATGTATTGCTTTGATTACATATTGTGTGAATTCAGTAGTTGATGAGCTGACGATCAATTCTCGAATGAGAAAATTCAAATTTCAAATTTTTTCAAATTTGAAGATTCAATTTCGTATACTGGAGTTGAACTTGAGAGTTTAATTTTTTTTGTGCATGGCATACAGCTCAGAAAAAGTAACCAATTGACTTGAAACTTGTTCTGGACATGAACGTTTGTTGATAGAGCCATGGCAGCACAAATTTTAGGGGATGTCGACAACAACGAGAAAATCACAGACTTGCCATGTTAACCGTGCAGTGTAACCTTGAGAGTTAATTGGTTGAAGACAAACTTGCTGTGATGATGTATAGGCGATGTCACGGCGAGGTTATAGTACTGAACCGGTGTATTCGATGCATCGACAATCAGCTGTCAAGTTCATTATCCAACCTTTTCGTAGGTGTATCAATTCAATATATATATATATATACGTGTAATCCTCCATTGACAAGTTTAAACTTGCAAATTACTAGGAAAACGCGTCATATGTTTCCGCGTTGATGCATAATCAACATATCTTTGGATTTGTTATATATATCCACCTTGAGTTCCTAACAATTACGTCACTGCCATCCTATTTCCTAATTGATTTCTATAATAATAAAGGAGGTCTTGCTTTAATCGTTTCCAATTAATTGGTGACACTTGTTGCTTGGATCCAATTGGTATCTTAATAGTAGCTTTTGAGTGATTTAAAAACATTACATTATATATTTTTTATATCAAAACGGCTGATCCGATTTGAGTGAAAGTTTGGAATAATGTGTATCATAATCCTATTGAAATTCGCTGAGAATCTGAATTCTCTCGAAGGAAATATTTGTCAAAAAAATTTCCTCTATGTTATTCTCATAGGATTTTTGAAAACGTTGAAATGAGTTTTCTCAGAAGTGGTCCATCCGATTGCGCCTCAAAACTACACAGTATCAAATTAGATGAGAACACTTGTGTATGCCAAGTTTCAACTGAATTCACATGTCCGTTTTATCTGTTGAGTGCGAAAAAAAAGAAACTTCGTTTTCGAGTATGGTGAAATTTGAGTCTTCGCTTCGCTCATCCAATAATGTAAATTTTTGCAACATCAACTATCAATAGCAATGATGAGCATTTTGAAAGAAATTTATTTTCCCATTCTTATAATTATCATATCACAATACTCCCACACCAAAGATTACATGGAGCAGTTGAGAAATAATCAGACAACAGACATGAAAAGAATTGCATTTGGCAAAATATTACGAGAGTATAGTATCAAAAATATAATGATGATAATTGGATTATTATGATAACAGTATTGTAAATGATAGTAATAATAACAATATTGATGATAATTGATATCAATTAAAAAGAGTTGTGTCGTATCAACACTTAATTGCTTGTCATGGGAATCCACCTGTTCTCATAGTAATATGAACAGAACGAATAATTTGATGCCGTGCTGAACCCATTAAGCCGGATTTCCAGTTCCTATTTTTTTGTCGTCCGATATCATGGGAACGATTTTTGTCGGACCTGTTTCCATTAATCTATTAGCCTGTTTCGCGTTAACGTAACTGGAAACCCTGCTAGGATTGCCCGCTGGTAGAAATGCTTTGTATCTGTGAACGTAAAAAGTACCTTTAGTTTCATACTATTTATGTATAGATCCCACCGAGATGCATGACAGAGTGGTAACACACTGAACCGTCATTCGGGAGACCGGGGTTCGATTCCCGCCATGGTCGACCACCCTGACAGGGGTTTTTCGTGGTTTCCCTCTGTCGTTCAAGTTGATACTGGGGTGGTTCCTCAACAACTGGCCACAACCAACTCCTTCCCACCATCCAAAACACCTAATAAAATGACCTTTCATCTCATCATCTCATTCATCATCCACCAATGCCAATAGATCGTAGCCATCAGTATAGTGGGTCGTTAAAACCCGATAATGATTATTGTTTGCTTAACGACCCCACCAACAGCTAGGTTATACGGGGTACGAATGAGCAGGTGATTATGAAATTATGAAGTGATGAATAGTGATACGACATTTACAAAAACCCATGCCTTATGCGGGTTTCGAACCCACGCCCAGCGGTGACTTCAGTTTCTGAAGCTGACAGCTGACCGGCCTCAGCTGACCGAGCTACCGAGAGTGGCAAAAACCCGATATAAAAAACAAAAGTGTATAGATCCCCATAGTTTTTAAGCAAAATTGTCGAACACTTTTTTTGGAAAAGTGTGGAAAGTTTTATAAATCTCCACAAGAAGATCATTGTATGAAATTTAAAATTGGTAAATTTCATCCAATTGGATTGAAATTCTTACAGAACGTTACTTATTATTGTTCCGATTGATACACGTTTGTATCACAATGTAGTGATAGGTCTACCAACCTATTTTATCATAATATAAAGAAGGTGCTCCAACTCCCATACTAATAACATGGAAAGCATCTGTGGTTTTCTGCGTTCAGTTCAGGGCCAAACGTCCCGATTGCCTGTCACAATTAAGCGGTTTTTCTTGATAACTAGATGTAGATAAGAGTGACTATGGTACCGGTGGCATTGTTTAAAGTCGAAATCTATCATTTTCGTGAAAAACAAAATATGCGACTGTTTACATAATAGCCGTGTATAGTATTGTTGAGCATTGTTGCTTTATATACTGTAGTTTGATATAAAAGCGATAGTTTAAAATCAATATAACAGCGATCTAGCCATGAGCCCCAGTGAGCCATACATATTTATAAGCCCCACACGTCATCGTCACGTTCATTCTTCATGGTCTACTGGATCAAAGGTAATGCTCAAATGTAATCCAAATAGACTTACTTTTATAATGAATTGACAATTTTTTCACAATAAGCTTACAATATTTTCTTCATTATTATATTTTCAGTTCATCTCAACAATTTCTCTGTTATTGAGATGTTATGAGATGTACGCCATTCCATCTATTTTTAATTCTGTTCCTCAACATCTATTGAAACTACAAAACATAAGTTCTGTCAAAAAAGAAATTACACTCTGTAATTATTTGCAAATGGAATTTTTGTCACTCAATGTGTAATTCGTATCCACCAATATCCTACCTTTCTAATTTAATTGAGCGCAATGTTATTTTTTATATGCAAAGATACAGTTTTCTTTCTTTGTTATTATTGTTCTCTGTCTAATCCACAGATAAGCCTTGTGCTAGGCTTTGTGGAAAAAGTGGACCTAATGTTTTATGTAAATGAATGATAAATAAACAACCTTTACTACTAAAAAAAAAAATTATAGTAACTTTTTTCAAAGAATTATTGAGGTATTGAAACTAGTAGCCAATGCCCAACTAACAAAAACTAGAAACTCATTATGATATCTATGAATAACCATTATCAATAAACTATTATTATTATTGTTATTTTCACTTTTGTGCATTAAATTATTTTGTACTACTATGCATTATATTATTGTTATTATTGTGTTGTATTATTTGTGTAACCTTATGTTTTATGTAAATGAATGATGATAATAATAAACAAACAAACAACATATTATTTATAATTTAATTTTCATTTGACAATATACAAGCGCCAAGGTATTCAATAATATTATATTCAAGTACGACAATAAAATTCACATTGCAATTTCTCAATCTATATTTCAGTCACTTATAACTTATTTATTTAAGTAATGTCACGATTAAAATTACTTGTCTCTATGTTATTACTTATCTTTAAAAAGCTACTTCCTCGATATAATATAAACAAAGCGATCTCGTTTAAAATCAGCGGCTATAATAAATAGCCGTCATGTTGGTGCAAATGATTAGCTCTGTCACCTAATCACCGCCTTCTGTTTTGTTATAATAAACATAAACAACAATCAACATCGTGGATATGCGATTTCGTGGACCGCTGTAACCAAAGATGTTGTGAACAAACGCGTGAGTAGCGTGCGAGGTGTTTGTTACCTTGTTAAATATAGGTGTTGACTGTTGAATAACTGTAGGCCTATCATGTGCTCAAATTACTAATCAAGAAAACCATAATTACAATAACCATAATAGAGTTGCCAGTCAGCCTTTGAAGTGAAGAGTGTTGGCAAAGAATTAGGCCTAGTCGAATTTTCAAAGGTTAGTTTCAACAGTGTCGATTCACCAACGCCAATAGATTGTAGTCATCAGTAAAGTAGGCCTATGTCCTATGTCGTTATCCAATTTTAATGAAGAAAGAGAAAAATCATTGTTGGCAAAAATACAGCTTTTCAAAAAAGTGATTGCAAAGAAAGTTATTATACATTGTTAAACGCCAGCCGCTTCGAATGCATTTTAAAAACTATGCGTCGCTGAACACCTGCAAGTCGGCAAATGCAGCCTATCCTAAGGCCTATCCTAGCCTATCCTAAGCCTAGCCTAGCCTATCCTAGCCTAAGCCTATCCCAACGCAGCCTATCCTAGCTCCAAGCAAATAATAGCAGATGGGCAAAAAGAGCGCATGGTGGAGGGGGGAGTGTGCTCGTTTTTCGTGTGCGGGCCAAATGTGCTGCGAGGCTGGTAGTATCAACACGCTCGAACCGCTACGAGACTGTGGCGTTTCCTAATCTCTTACCACAAGTGGCTGGGTCATTCGAGCCATCGAACATTGTGACAAGCTTATTAATCATTGGAGTAGTTCCGTAATAAGATTTAAGTAAATAATGTCTTCAGATAGTTTCTGGCTGTAAAATTATGGTGAGATTTACTTGGGCCTACTGATGATGTAAATCAATTGTAAACTGTTACTTTTGATGAAATCATGATTTTTAAATAATAATTCTCAAATAAACAGGCTACATTGAAATATTTCCATAGAGTTTTAAATTGGAGATAGAATTCTTGGTCAAATTCACGCAGACAAGATGAACAGATCGTGGTTTAGTTATAGGGTGTAAATGAAAATTATTGTTCCAGGGATCTAAATGTAGACATGATGCGAGGAAATTGCTTCTTTATAAGCATAGAAAATTTTGCTCTGCAAGGCTATAGGCCCTACACTAGTTCATTGTTCTGTGGCTTGATAGCCTTAAATATTAATTTGTTCAATTTAACCACAGCACCCCCTGTCCCCCTACTGTCAAGATGCCACCACTGTATATAAATATTTCAGATGAAAATTTACCAGTAAGATAATAATTGAATGATCTATACATTGGTCATTTTATTCTTTGAACAATATAAAATGTGTGATGTGTCAACATATTATAATTAGGCCTATAAATATAACAATACAGATAGGTATTGTCAAGTACAATTACAGTGCGTCGTTAAAACCCAATAAAAAAAAAAAAAAATAATAATTTGGTGTAGTCATCTTGAAATCCACCATCATTACAACTGTGATACTAAATTCTAATTCATGCATTGTATGGTATACAATCAAATCACATCGGAGACCAAATGGAGTTTGGCTTTGTTATATTCACAAGAACCTTGGTTTTAGTGCAAACTCTCAACGATACCTTGTATCGAGATACATTATTTCTGCGGCCGATAGCGTCATATGCTCGTTCTGATCTCGGCTGCCATATTCAATCTTTACAAATAAAATATACCGGTACATAGAAGGAATTGCTTCGAAAATGTCCAATATGGCGGAATCTTCCCGATTTGCAAAGTAGTGTGAAGCAACTGCTACAAGACACAAATATGTACGCCTTTTTAACGTTGAGTAACGTATCTCGGTAATATATACGCCTATATCCATGCTCTTAACTTCTGTACTTTCTTCCGCAAACATTGGTTATATTTGCTGAGCTAACGGACGTAGAAGAGAATCATTCGCAACAGCCAACCTTATGGTTTGAAATATCGGGTGAAGTGATGATATTCAAATCTCAATTATCTAAGGTTCAGATCAGATGAAGCAACAGATTTTTAGCCAGTACGTTAACGTCAACGCGAAAAACTTGAAGCGCAATAGCTTTCTCATTTACATCAATGACTTTGTGTTCAACTGAGCTGTACTGAATAGATCAACAACTTTCCTAAAGATAAACATTTATCACGTTGGCATTTCTGTTACGTTAAATTGATTGGGTTGTTCTGTTAATGCGTTCATAGTATTTTATTTGTTAGTCTTACAGATGTGTCGGTTGAGTCCAGTGAGTGGCAAAGAGATGCGGAGGATCACGTGTGATGGCAGCTGAGAGACGCGGGTGCAACAGCAGAGAAGAGGAGACCGGAGAGCAGCAGCGATAGAAGATGGGAGAGAAGATAAGAGAGGAGAGAAGATGAACGAGAAGAGAGGAGAAAAGGAGACCGGAGAGGAAAGAAGAGAGACGGTGACAGCAGCAATAGAAGACGGGAGAGAAGAGAGGAGACGATGGGAGAGACAATTGGAGAGAAGAGAGTTGAAGGGCAGCAGCGATAGAAGACAGGTCAGTTCATTTATATTATATTAAAACTCCTCACTCATCATCGGTGTGGCAGTTGATCTCACAAACCTGCCTCCCTCCACAAATTAAATGGCCGCATTTTCATTCTGTATTCCTCATACCGTATTTATAGAACATATAATTATTACAAAATTATCTGTATCTTGATTTTAAGACATGGTAAATAGAAATACTACACGCCAATAGATCGTAGCCATCAGTATAATGCGTCGTTAAAACCCAATATAATAATAAAGAAATATTACAATTTCTCATTTCCTTAATAATGAAGACATTGAGAATCCAAAAGTTTCCTTGCCATTTTTGCTCTTTGAAATAAATGTGTAGAGTAATCAAATTGGAACACAGATCAGGTCTCAGTTCAGAATTGAGTTTTCTTTGAAGATTTTAGAGCAAAAATTGACTTGACATATTAATTGTCATGTATGTAAAATGTCAAGATCCTCATAATTACTCGCAAAAAAAAAAGAAATAGGAAAAATGTCAACGCACTTACGTTTACGTTTTTCTGACGTCTTTTTGACATCTTACAAAATTTAGCCAAATGAAGAATCATGAATTTTTTTCCTCTTATCCTTTTTTAAAAATTAATTTCCGACTTGGATTTTGGTTCAATTTATTTAAAAAATATATTTTCTTCTTTGGAATCAAACCCTATTTCTGAATACCGGTATGTAAACATAATTGTACAATTATCGTTCGTTTAAAAGTCCCTTAAGAAACAACTCTGGAAATTACTGTTTTTTGGTACATCACACACTTTTTTTCGGAAATAGCGAGAGCAATTAAGGCGGAATTCGATGATGATTCAGAGACTCTGAATCATGAAAAAATACTAGAACAACGTAGGTCTCACCAGTTCATGGAAATTAATTAGGCCTAATTATAAATTGGTATTAAATACTGTAGTTCGAAAACTAAGCTCATTATATTTAACAACGCTCACAGAAATTGTTGTGACTTAATTATGCCACCAGTATTGAATGATATAGATGAGATAGAAATTGTGCAAGAAACTGATTTTTTAGGAGTAACAATTGACCAAAATATTAATTGGAGAACCCATGTACATAAATTAGAGGAAAAATTGAACAAAGTTTGCTATGCCATAAGAATAACTAGGCAAACGCAGCATATGTGTTGTAAGATGAGCGAGATATCTGAATAAGGTTTCAAAGTCGTTAAAGTAGTTCTACCTTTGCTACTTTATCGACTCTGGCATTCTACACACCCTGACGTATATAAAAAATCCTTCATTGTTCGGCAAATATTGAATCTAGAAAGCAGTGAATCTCGGCAACCTAAATCTGCCAAATATTTCTACAATATATTTGATGAATAAAAACAGTTGATTTAATTATTTTCTTCAAAACGGCTGGTTCGATTTGCATACAGAATCGTGATAATGTGTATTATTCATGTGTACACATTTACAAAAAAAAATTATTTCATTTTGAGAGATTTTATGTTTGAGAATTTTCTTGCTCAGCCTAATCTTATGGAGTTTTTAGAAACCTTTGAGATGATATTTCTCAAAATCGGTCCTACCGATTCATCCCAAAAACTATCGAGTTTCAAGTTGGATAAGTTTGCGTGTAAAAAAAGAAGTTTCAAGTCAATCAGTCAACCCCTGCGACCTGTGCAGTGCAGCCAGTGCCCACAAACAAACCAAAAAACGACAGGCAAAGCCCTATAAAAGTGGGAGATGAAGGCTTCGCTTACGCTCATCTGATTAAAATGCAAATGAAATTAGAATTGATTGAGGATGTTTATCACGCTTATTTCGAATCAGTTATGAGATATGGAATTATTTACTGGGGTAATATGAGTGTAAGTCAGAGCATTTTTCGAGTATGCCCTACAATAAAAATCACTGCAAATTTTATACAAGTGGACAATTTTCATGTAAAGGACTTTTTAAATATTTTAAAATAATAACAATGTTTGATTTATATGTATCTGAGCTGTTAATCTCTATCAGAAAACGTTTAGAAGATGTTGGCCTGAGCTCGGACATACACCGATACAATACACGTGGTAAAAATAATATCTATCTAGGTTACTCACATAATACAGTAATGTACGAACAAGACTGCTTGTATAAGGGTACGATACTATATAATAATTTACCTGACAAATTAAAAATGCAACAGAGTATGAAGGTGTTTAACCAACAACTGAAAGATTTCATTATTACCGAACCAGTAAATAGCTTGAAAAATTTTGAAGTATAATGAGTGACCAAGTTTCACTTCATATAACAGAGTTGGTTAATTTTATCCCATGTTCTACATTTTTGTTTTGCTTTTATCTACTATAAATCATATTATCCATGTACATATTTTCTATATATATTGTATAGAACATCCTTTGTGTGAATTGACTTGCCATATATTTTGCATTTTTGTAAATGGAAAATCCTGTGGATTAGTAAAGAATTCTAATCTAATCTAATTGCAAAAGGCCAAAAACTAGTGTGCTATAGAATTTTAGAATCATTGTAATTACCTGGACATTTTTTTTCGCAAATTTAAACAGATTTAGCTCTTTCGAATGTTCTCTTGTCACCCCACAAAATTTTAGTTGGATCAAAATTTACAATTAATTTTTTCACGTTTTTCAAATTTGATTTCTAACTTTAATTTTGGTCTTGAAATTTATAAAAACATATTTTCTACCTTCAAATTGAATCCTCAAGATCTGAATATCCGAACATAATTGTACATATCTAGTTCGTTCAAAAGTCTGTACTGAAAATTCGCTGGAAATGTCCTTTTTTGGTAATTCACACACTCTTTTATTGGAAACCGCTGGGGGCGAGCACACAAAAATGGCTGATGAATAATAAATCCTGAAGTTATACTCATAAAAAAATACCAGAACCTCGTATGTCTCACCAGTTCATAGAAATTAATTGCGAAAGGTTGGAAACTAGACCATTTTGGCAATTTTTTTGTTGACATGATATTTTTTGTCTTTCTTCTCAGTTCTGTAGTTACGTATGTGTTGAGAACTCAATTTATAACACAAAACAGGTCTCAGTTTCAAAATTAAGATGAATTTAAAGATTTTAGAGCAAATAATAACTTGGCATATTTGTCATACAGAGGCCCATATTGAATTTTAGAATCCTTGTAATTCCTTGGAAAGATTTTTTTTCTGTAAAATTCCAACAGAGTTAGCTCTTTTGAATGTCCCTTTGTTGCCCCACAAAATTTTAGCAAAATCGAAATTTACGATTAATTTTTTCCACTTTTTTAAAATTTCATTTCTGACTTTAATTTTGGTCTTGACATTTATAAAAACATATTTTCTACCTTAGAATTGAATCCTCTATCTGAATATCCGAACATAATTTCACATATCTCGTTCCTTCAAAAGTCCATTCTGAAAATTCGCTGGAAATGTTCTTTTTTTGGTAATTCACACACTTTTTTCTTGGAAACGGCTGGGGCAAGCATAGCGAAATTTGCTGATGATTTATAGATCCTGAAGTTGTATTGTCAAAAAAATACTAGAACCTCGTAGGTCTCACTAGTTCATAGAAATTGATTGCAAAAGGTTGAAAACTAGTGTCCAATACCCTTATCATTTTGGCAATTTTTTTGTTGACTCTATATTTTTTTGTGTAGTTCCTCAGTTCTGTAGTTATGTATGTGCATAGTGATCAAATCAGAACACAAATCAGGTCTCAGTTTCAAAATTAAGTTGAATTTAAAGATTTTAGAGCAAATAATAACTTGGCATATTTGTCATAGAGGCCCATATTGAATTTTAGAATCCTTGTAATTCCTTGGAAAGATTTGTTTTCTGTAAAATTCCAATAGAGTTAGCTCTTTTGAATGTCCCTTTGTCGCCCCACAAAATTTTAGCAAAATCGAAATTCACGATTAATTTTTTCCCCTTTTTTCAAATTTTATTTCTGACTTTAAATTTGGTCTCGAAATTCACAAAAACATATTTTCTACCTTAAAATTGAATCCTCTATCTGAATATCCCAACATAATTGCACATATCTCGTTTGTTCAAAAGTCCGTTCTGAAAATTCGCTGGAAATGTTCTTTTTTTGATAATTCACACACTTTTTTTCTTGGAAACAGCTGAGGCGAGCTTAGCGAAATTTGCTGATGATTTATAGATCCTGAAGTTGTATTGTCAAAAAAATACTACAACCTCGTAGGTCTCACCAGTTCATAGAAATTAATTGCAAAAGGTTGAAAACTAGTCCCTTATTATTTTGGCAATTTTTTGTTGACTTGATATTTTTTGTGTAATTCTTCAGTTCTGTAGTTATGTATGTGTAGAGTGATCAAATCAGAACACAAATCAGGTCTCAGCTTCAAAATTGAGTTGAATTTAAAGATTTTAGAGCAAAAGATGACTTGGGAAATTTTACTTTTTCAAAATTTGATCCTTCTCAAATTTGGTGTGAACGCAAAGTAGCTCTTTGCGAAGAATAATCTAGTAAACTTTTTGTATCTTATTGAATTTGAAGCAAGTTATTTACTAAAACTTGGGAACTTTCCTGTTTGCAGGCTGCAGCTTACCTTGAAGACTCACTCCTTGAGGTATCGCGGCGACTACAAGATGGCAGGTAATTCACCGGCATGTGGCTAAACTGTCCCCCGTGCAGCCCGCACCCAGGTGTGATTCAGCCAATTGCAAAATGATCCCTGAGCCGGGTAGGCCAGCCTAGTGTGGTCTGATCAGCCCTGTTGTCTCAAACCAAGTTGATTAAAGCTCCACGATAGGAAAGGCATCTCCTCGAGCTTAAGCAACTGATGCAACACCAGAGCATGTGGATAAAAGGCTCGCTGGGGTGGGGGGGACGGTCTGGATGGCTTTTGGGCGAGACTTTCTACTCTTGCATCTGAGATAGACTCGCATGAGCCTGTCTTGCATTCAAGGGTACATTGTCATGCGTCCAACCACCATCTAAGATTTGCTGGAGGGGTTGTGGTGAGACCTTGTATTCGACCACGTTAGAGACTTGCGTAGCTATGTAACTTCCGAGAAGTTACATGAGCTCCTCTTGCATGCAAGAGTTCAAGGTCAAGCACGCCCCCTCCACGTCCCCCTCACCCCTCCTTTGCGGGCTGCACGGGGATACTGGGAGTCACAGGATCATCACAAGATAGAACACATCATATGTAATTGTAGCTTGATATCAATTTATTAATTGTTATGTACAAGTTGTATCAATAAATCATGCAATCACAATATATTTGTTTACACATTATTCATCATCTCAATGCATACACATGCTATTGTATCAATGCAGCAAGTAATGTGATCAACATTCAATCAATCAAAACACAGCAGGTTGACTAGACCAGCTGCTTGCTTGACTGGCTGAAGTCACAGCGTTGATTGCTGCGATGGACGAACTAGACCCCAACATGATCCTGAAGTCAGCGGCATGGCATGTATGTACAGGCTGGGACGAGTGCGCTTAGTTCGAAGACATCCACGTGTGTCGAACAGCTGGGACAACCTGCAACAATGGGAAATAAGTCTGTAATGAAGGGCGATCCATCTTATAGTTGACAGTATCAACTATTGTTATTCATGAAAATACAACTACTTGATATGATGCACAGTTGGATCAGGCAGATGATCAAGGCTGTAAACCTTCTAAAATACTAACTTACAACACTTCTCACATGTAATTCCAACCTTCTTAAAAAAGAGAATACATCGGCTGTCACCAGAGTGCAACATAATCTAATAGTTGTGTTGATCAACTCTGATGAGGGCTCTTAATTATTTTTGCATGTTTTATAATGTATAATATGAAAACCTATAGAATTAATACAGTTTTGACAATGTCGTCATACATTCATGCAGCATTTAGAATTGTTTTCAATGGTATTAGTTGTAAACAAACAATAGGCTGAGTGGTGGTCGACTGTTTGAACTGGGCGCTGATTCGTTGATTCCTACCTTTTCCGTGAGCTCAAGAAATTAAGTATGATGTTCGCAAACTTCAACGTTACTGCTACTACCAAGTTGATATCATCGTGAAGGATCACAATAAAAACCATAAGACAAACAATTTGTAAGTTTTCAAGGTTACAATCAAGCTAGACCTTGAATGAGGCTCAAGTTGTGTTGTCCTAATCAAAGGATCAAGTTCAAGAATTTTTCCAACTTTCCTAGAAAACTAGCACTTCAACAACCCTGTAGGCTACTGTGATACTGTAGTGTACATTGTGGACATGCAAACAGAATTTCTCTCAAATTCATCTCATTCCATTTTCCAAAGTAGCTGCATTATTTCCTTATAAATACATATCTAATAAGCCTAGTGTTGAAGTGCATGCATAGCCCAATGGAGAATAGGTTTTCCTACAGAATGGGAAGGATGGGAACCACTGTACTGTTGTTTGTGGCAACAATGTAAACGGTACTAATGCACGATAAGAGGATCATTGCTACAATGATCACAAGATCCACAAACAAATTGGTTACTTCCTTCACTGAAACCTCTGTTTCCAACTACCAGGAACCAGAGTGTTTTTATAGCCAAATTAACATAGAAACTGTGATTACTGCAAAAATCTACACTTGCCATAGTCAAATCTGAACAAAATCTTCAAACAAGCTAACCAATTAATTAAAATTTAGTTATTCATATTGGGTCAATAGAATAGGTTTTAACGAGAGATCGTTGGTTATAACCTTTCCTCAATCCGCCTCTCTCTCCCTGCGTAAACCACATGGCTGCTGTTTTTCAGGCAAGGTCACTGATTGCTATTTAGGACTGCCAGCCATCAGTGTTAGTGTAGAATATGATACTGCATCTTATATAGGCACCGACTTTAGCCGGTGAGGGCGCAGCGAACGGTACATTACGCGAAGTCTGGTGGCAGTTTTATGCATTTCTTAACGGATGGAATAAGGTTTACAAGATGGAATACCATACACTTTCCAACACATTAATGATCAAATATGGGTTCAAATCAATCACGGTGGGCTATGAAGGAAGCCAGTCCTTCAAAAAAGGCGAAAAATACTTTCTGGCAGGACATGCGCTAAATGACCTCGCTGTCGATGCGCCCTGAAACCCTAATATTCATTCATTCATGTATTGATGTTAAGTGAAATTCGGGATGGAGGCGAGAGCTTTATCACAGCCAAAGTTGTCCAGCAACATTAATCAGTTTGCCACCATACGATGCTCGCATTGAAGTAAATTCAATTATTTTGTCAGATTTTACGTATAATATAATCACACACTAATAGATCAAGTATGCACACAGTACAATAATGAGTAAACTAAGCCTAACCCCGTCCATAATGCTCTGCCTCGGCTGATAATTGACCATAACTAGGCCTAGTCTGGTGTAATAATAATTATGAATAGGCCTAGGCTTCTGTAGGCCTACGTCAAAGTTCTTGGGGGTAGATCTTGAAGGCCCCTAAATGTGGGCCCTATTATGAAACTTTGAATAATAGGTTTAGAAGTAAAAGAAGGAAATACTTCCATTTTTATCAAAATAGGCGTAAGCTGTAGGGTAGTAGGCGATCATGTTTTGCCTTGAAAATACATCTCAACCTGACTTATTCCCACATCAATTTCTAACAATAAAATGAATGTTTCAGAGTTTTAAGGAGGGTAGAAGGTCGATGGATATGAAGTACCAACAACTGCACTCAGTAGTGTTGTCTCTAAATGAAAATCTCAACATGTATTACAATAAAAGAGTGCAAGCAATATGCCTATTGATTTATACTCAACTCACACCCAGATCCATTCCTCATTTTTCTCCAATTTCCACGAACGTTTACCAGGAAAACAGTAACTAAGAATGTATGTCTCTAGACTTGGAAATACGGTTTGTGCACCCTACAACACAACAATTAGTAGTGCCCCCCATCTCATACGTTCCAAATTATTAGATATATCCATTATTATTCTGAAAAAGTTCAAAGTTTCACATATGAATTAGCATTGGTATCCCCTATCCCGCCATCTCCGTTCCGTAAAAAGTGCGAAAGACTGTCACTCGTAGCGCTACGTGTATCAACGCTTGGTGCCTATAAGTGTACAAAAAAAATTTCCAAAAATATAACCTGGAAAGTCCTGCATCTTATATGCGAGTAAAAACAGTATCAAAATTATAATATGGGAAGAAACACAAGACATTTTAATACCTCCAAGATGGAATTAGTAAAATCTATTGAACTTATATATAGCATGATTGTCAAATGTGTAGCTCAAATAACACATTTTCAGCTGTCAAGTGTATGTGTTGGATAATCATATGATAAAGGTAAGGCTTTGATTTTATGGTGATGCACGAAGTCGCGATTAATTGATAGCGTTTTTTTAGATATGAGCATGAACCATGCAATTTGGCTCAAAAATCTGTTATTTTAATTTTAATATCATTATTATTGTTATTTTGAAACGGAAATATACTCTTTTCTGACTCTCACCGCAAAATGTAGGTTTTTACGTGATAGTACCACGAAATGACTGTTTGTTGGTCTACAATCCATAATTTTCATCCATTTCTGTCACCAAATGAAATATTTTCAGATTCATCCATTTCTGTCAACGGATAGAATACTCTCGGATAATGTTCATTATTGTTACTTATTCCCATAACTGAATGGAAAAACCCATGATTGAATCTCCAATCATCGATCGACATGTTGCGAGCTAATGCGTATATTTCCGTGTCTACAGAAGAATGTTCCAAATGACCGTTTCCTCTATCACACACCACTCTTCTTTTTCGTGGATACTAGTATTACTTTCAAGGTTAAAAGGTTGAATAGAAGAGAGGATAAACATCCCTGCCCCACCTGCCACTATCCATCCCTGCTCATCATCCTATGCATGCGTCAAGCGTGCTCATCATTTCAATATCAGTTGTCGTAGAGTGAAGATAAGTTTCAATTACGTATTGCATTTGTGGCAATTTATTCCTCATTTTTAGTTTTTAAAAATGGTGAAACCAAAACTTATGGTACACTCGAGATTGAGCGAGTTTAAAGCAGATGAAGCATTCAAAGCCACACAGCATTAGACCACCATTATATCGTAGAATACGTTCAAAGGTTTGAAAATACTGTACCAAGTTTTTTTTTCTCCCCAGGAAGGTAACAAAGTGCTTGTTTCAAACTTGAATTTCAGTTTTACTCGCATGGTCCAAGTCTCATTTATAGTCGACACATGTTTAATTGGCAATTTCCCAATGTCCATAGTAGATAAAAAACCTTGTTGGTACATGCTAGTTTTTGCACTGCAATTGACGCCGTCGGCACGCGAGAAGTTACAAACAGTGTTCTTAGATGGGCGTAGCAAAGATTCAATTTGACCAAAAAAAAATGGGCTTCGTTTTTATGTTTGTTTTTTGTAATTTTGTTCGCGGCATACAGATCAGGAAAAAATACTTATCGACTTGAAACCTTTTCTACATATTTCTGTCATACCAGAATAGGTTGGGATTGTTCATCAGAAAAATCAGTCGGAAGATTTTTCCGGCAAAAAATCGGAAAGTTTGAAAAATACTCATAAGAATAACACGGAGGAAAAATACTTGAAAATCAAGAATTCTTCAAAAGCTCTCAAATTTCCACCGAATATGAAGAATACTATCATACAGCTTTTCAGAGATTTTTGCAACAATCGTATGAGAATTAACGAAGAAAATGCATTCAAAACGTATTTTGATTTCAAACGAATGGAAACCAATTAAATCTATAGCAACAAGTGTCATCAATTAAAGTAAGGTGTAAATCTCAATTTTTATCATTGGTCCGTCTCATTATGTTGACAGAAAACGCCCTTTGAAAATGAATAACTATTCTGAATATTTACAAAAAATATTTTGAAAAAATAGGTTGTGTGAGAACGTTCAATATTCACCAAATATGAATTCATTTTGTTCAGTATTGTACAAACGCCTGTCATTAAAGTTTTTGACAACTATTGTGAATAAACCAATGTCCACTTCCCCCATTCGAACACCAGCCCTCACTCTATCATGGTAGAAATTTCAAGGTTATTGGTGGCATATATGGGGCTATTTGCAACATAAAGCCACACGCCATGCAAATTAATCAATTGAAATTATATGGTGGTAATAAGTAGCTATGTTATACATATCGAACGAAAGATGACATTCGAGCGCAGATATTTTGTGGAAGCACTTTTTCTCTACCTATCGCAGTTCTTGTACGTTCCTAGCTCAAAAAAGCAATACATTTTATTCTCCTTAAGAGAGATTTTTGTTAGGCTCGGTCGAAAATCATCGAATTTGCACGTTTTTTCTTTTCCCATGTCAAAAGTGGTAAGAATTTATGCAAGGACGTTTTCTGTCATAACATAGTGAGACGGACCAATGGTGAGAATTGAGTTTTGCACCTTACCCCCCCTTTAAATTAAAACGATTGAAATCAGTCATGAATGAACAGGGAAGCCGTGACAATTGATTCCGGTAGGGTTTTCAAATGTCTGAAGTGATCCACTGTCTGTAGATGTAGACTGAGATGAGAAATTATTTTTCATGTACATTTCTATATTTCTGAGCTCACCTCACAACGCGAATCCCGCGTTTTCCTAGTTATGAAAATTGCTATGCATGTACCACTCATACTAATAACATTTACGTGCGGTACCATATTTTTTAAAAATAACCATTCCAAAATGTATTTTTTCAAACTCCCCCGAGTTGCGTATGAACAAGGGTTTACTATACATTGTCAAGTTTGGTGCATTGGACTGCCAATGCATATAGGTTCAGGCCCTAATGGCAACGATTTTTTTCTGGCTATGTTCCAATATTTTAAAAATTTTTTTTTTTTTTTTTTAAATAAGTATGTTCTTTGAAATTCATTAATGCTATTGTAGGCCTACTGGCTAATTTCTGCTTAATAACCTGATCACAGGTAACCTGTTTTTACTTAATTCACTCATCCGACCAAAATCAGTGCAATGACACAACATAATGTGGTCAAATTCTGATATCACCGCTATGAAGTGAAATCTTCAATTGACCACTATTGATAGGCATGGCTAATCACCAGGGCCACCTTGATCTATACTTCATGTGGGAATTTAGAGATACTCTGATGGGTGAATGTGAATTTTCCCACATAACAAAGCCCATTTGATTGGATGTTCTGTTTTGTGACGTTTATGGGCGGGTCAATCACTAGTCGCAAATTCATAAAACCACCATAAAACGAAATTTGGGATCTCAAAAACGAAATTACGTGATTCATAAAACCATAAAATCTGAGCCCTAGATATTAAATGAATAGTATTCAATCATTCTATTCATTTGGGTGTAACGACACACTGTAATGATGACCAAGATCTATTGGCATCGGATGAATGACTGATGAGATCATTTTGAAAAGTTATTTTATTTAGTGTGTTTGGATAGAGGGAATGAGTCAGTCGTGACCTGTTGAGGAACTATCAAAGGATCAACATGAACCAGAGAGGAAAACCACGATTCACCTGTCAGAGTAGATGACGAATCGAACAAAGAAAAAAATACCAAACCGGTAGAAATTTAAATAAAATACTTCTTGTGGTCACAGTACTAAAATCCTTTATATTTTCACTCGACAATGTCTTGCGAACAAAATAAGACTAAAATTAGCATTCTAGTGTTGATGGAAATTGAGATTTCTTGTTACAAGTTTTGTCTGTTTTCAACAATTGAAATTGTAATTTTATTTTAAATAATGCAACAATGTAAAAAAAAAATTGAAAAATATGTCACATCTAACTGAATTGAGATCAACTTGAATCAAAAGAAAAAAGTGTAAAAATATCAAAATTGTAGATTTTTCAGTGCAAGGTAAAGTACCTCAAGATGATATAAGTTATAGGCCTAACTATTCAAGTCATGTCGCATAACCGTTATGCGTATACAACTGAATAATGTGTTTTTTCAGCTGTATACGCATAACGATTATGCGACATGACTTGAATAGTTGTTACTTATATCGTCTTGAAGCTATTATAATTATCTGTGTTTCACACGTATTAGAATTTTGATATCTCATACCGTTCAAAAGTTATCACCAGAAAACAGATATTTTGATAAATCAACTCCCACGGACTCTTAAAGAACAATTTCGTGACAATACTGACTACTAATTCATTTTTAAATTCTATATTATTGTTTCAAATATTATTCAAATGGGTAGGCCTATCCTATATTTTAAAATTTACTAGACCATAGAAAAGATGATGAATCATCAAAGTAATGCCACAGATAATCGAGCTAAATACAGATGCCCAACGCATTGCTAAAATAGTCTGCGGCTAATTTTGTGATAGACTGAGCCGCCGTGATCGAACGGAAGAAACGCACGTCATCAACCGCAGCGAGCGCTGATTTCGTTATTTGAAAAAACCTCCCCACAAAATGTGTAAAACTACCTGTTCCGAGGCTAGCTCTGCATTCGTATCCAAGAAATATTCGTGTACCCTGTTGGGAGGAGACTCATTGTTATGAATGGACTGGCCGAAGGACGGCTGACCACGAAGACATCGGCTACCTGTTACCACGTGCGACTCTCACAACTACATTCTTTTCTCGACTGGGTGAAAAATGTTGTTGAATGAATCTTCCAAAATCAAGATGTATATTTTTTATATTTGGTTCAACGACACACTGTCATCTTGACGATGACCAAGATCTATTGGCGTCGGATGGATGATTAATGAGATGATGGGATGATGAGATGAAGGTTTTTATGGGTAATGGGAAGGATAGTGGGAAGGAAGCGGTCGTGGCCTATATTGTGGGAACCATCCCGGTATTAGACTAGACTACAGAGAGAAACCACAAAAAAACCTGTAAAGATGGATGGTAGCGGGGATCTTTAATTACCTACGATCAAGTGCTGTCCATATTATCTAACCCATCATTGAGTAACCTTAGCGCGCGAGATTTAGGATATAAATAGTTATTGACATTTTTTGAAGATAATGAGTTTGTTCCATGTATTCAATTTTATTGAATTAAAATCACTTCCATTAATAGGCCTAATATTAAAAATAATAAATAATAATTCATCAATAATATCAATAATATGAGTTGTTTTTGAGGCTTTCGCGACCTAAATATGTGGTGTTGAATATTGGGTTGTTCTGTCGCGTCGTGAGTTAATTTGGTACTAGACGTTTCGATCTCGGACTATATCTTGAGAAAGGTCTCAACATAGAGATCGAAACGTCAAGTACCAGTTCAACTCACACGACGAGACGGAAAAACCCAACATTTAATACCTCAATATTGAAATTATCATTTTATCAAGTTTCTACCATTAGGAAGTGTGATAAATATCTGGGAATAAGAAAGTTTGGTAGATCATAGGCCGAACCTGGGTAATCTTCATGATCATCAGACAACAACCAATGACCAACTCTCAGTATCACTTACACAAGATTTTTCGACTACCCACCAGACTCATTCCAGGACCGCGGCTCACATATATATGTGATGAAGAGTAAAATTCTATCATGTTTTCTGTTCTTACCAGTCAATAATGTTGGTGAATTGAGAGAGTGCGCCAATGAGTAGCAGCTAGCGTAATGTCTGTAGTTGGTCGAAAAATCAGCTCCAGCACATTGAGTCGGGCGTGATGTTACCTCGCGAGTGTTGACACAGACTGCAACATCATGGCACTGGATTATTCTTTGCATTACGACCCCACGACCAGCTAAGATTAAACGAAGGTAAGAATAAGCAAGTGATCATGAAACTATGAAGTGATGATGAGTGAAAGGACGTTTACAAAAACGTTTACAAAAATCTTTTTTTTAAGATGACCGTGGGTAAGTAAGGTCACTTGGTGGAACATCCCTATAATCTATCCGCGCTCTGAGAGTAGCTTCTTTCGCTGCCTGGTCTGCCTTCTCGTTGCCAAGTATTCCTGCATGACCAGGAATCCGGCAGAAAACTACTTTATGATCACGAACAACAAGGTCGGCAAGCAGAGTTTGGATCTTTTGAATCAGTTGTTAGGTCGGAAAGAAATTGGTCATGGATTGTAGTAAACTGAGAGTCTGAGCAAATTAAAATCTTTGTATTCCCTTGATGCTCAACATACAACAGCGCTCGATAAATTGCGTAGAGTTCAGCAGTAGTTCTGGCGATGTTATAATAGTATCATTAACTTCTAGGCCGGATATGCCAGCACCAGCATGCAAACGTACCGGATAGCTAGCTCAGGTAGCCAATGGTTACACAAGATGTGGTGTTGATAACAATTGTGAATGGGATGAGTCCATTCCTTCCACGTGGATTCGCACGTACTTCTCTTTCTTTCTTTTCAAAGAGTATTTGTAGATTAATCGTTGATCATTGCAGTAGAACCATGTTTAGACATTCATCACATCTACAAGTTCCATTTCTTGACCCCACCCATAAGCTCCTCATGTTGAATAGTTCAATTTCAGTTCAATTTCAATACTTTTTATTCACACATATATACACATATTAACTGAACAATAATTAATAAAGAAAACATATAACGAGCAATAAGTTACATTTCATTTAAGCACTATAAATAAAATTCATATACTGAAAGACTTTTATCTACTGCGAAAAATTATGGTCACAGACAGCGCAGTCCTGGTGTTGAAGACCATTAGTTTTAAATAATCAAAATGGGGTGGTAAGATCGCCCTTGTGGTGCCCCGTCCAAACGATCCTATCTTTCATCCATAGCCTTAATTGGGGAACAATGATTTTGTATCAAGTTTCGATGTTATTAAAAAAAAAAAAAAAAAAAAAAAAAAAAAAAAAAAAAAAAAACTCATGCCTTGTGCAGGACTCGAACCCATGCCAAATGACTTCAGTCTCTGAAGTCATTTGGTGTCATGTCATGACGTACAGTGGTGCCTCCTCCGAGTGAGCTACTGAGGGCGGCCAGCACTATAAGTTCCCATGAAAACTCTGTGTAACAGTTTGTAGGTAGGCCTACAGACCTACTTAGTCTCAGTTGCTGAGGATAAGGCTGTCTTGTGAAATTTCTGCACATAAGAGGCAAGAAATAAAACCATCGATTATTCTATTTTTCAGCATCAGCTATTTTCAAAATAGCATTTTATAATACACGACAAATCTAAAATAACCATCAATTCAACATCAAAAAGTCTTCATATAGACAAATGTGCAGGTTCTGGTATTAAAATGATACATGTACACATGTAGGGTCATTGGAAGCTATTTTTGAAATATTCTTGACTATCTTCCACTGATCTAGGCACACCAGCTCTGTAGCTGGTGTTGCACTACCTGAACTAGTTCTAGTGAACTCAGACAAATAAACAGGTAAGACAGCACCACTCTTCCAAACACAAAAGTGTAAGAACTGGAAAACCAGTGAAACAATTTTGATGACTAGGCCTATATTTTCAAAAGAAAATCCTGCAGGGCTCTTGTTACAAGTTGGGTAAAGAGTAGGCAACCCTTCATGAAGTATACTCTACAGCATTCATGAAGGAAAAACTGCAGTTTCGAAAACACCTTAAACGTAAGCATTTTAATAATATTTTTTCGGAAAAGTTCCATGCGTGGCTCTTGATTGAAGTAGGCTATAAGTAGGCAACCCTGCAGCCCACTCGCAAATTGAAAAAAAAAACTACAATAGCAGAATGATTCCTGGTAGGCTAAAATAGGCCTCTGAATGCCATGTTTTCCACAAAAATTCCTGTGATGCGGGACTCATTCTATTCGAAATATGTAGTGCGAAACCTTCAGCATACAACAGAAATATGACATCCAAAATAGGCTTTGGCCCCTTAACAACCACTTGAAATACCATAGGGGGCCTATACCGGTAAGAGAAGAAGCATAGGCCTACGTACTCCGAGAATAAAAAAATACATTTTCCAAAATGTACAAAAAGCACTTGAAATATCAAATTCTCAAATAAAATCCCTGCAGAGCTGGTGTGTCCCTAACCCCTTCATTTGTGTCTTCTGCAATTGTATATATCAAGAGTGTGCCCCAAAATGTAAAAACTAATGATATCACTGTTTTTTGTACAGCACTTGATTCATTTTTGATTAAATAGAAAGAGAAAATTAACTGTATTCAAAACTATGGCCACGGTAGCCTGGGCTCAGTGAGTGGGTGGTGGTGTCCAACTTACCTGGCCTCGCGTACGAAGCACTTCGGGCAGCTACTGTTCTAGAATATATGGAGGCCTAGAGCATACAGACCTAGAGGTAGGCTGATACTTGATGAACGAAAGTCGTGAAGGTTATTACGCATCCAACAAGTCCCTGTGTGAAGAAAGTTTAAGATCTAAAGTAGATATCAAGTAGCCCACATCCCACAAAGTAGGCCTAGGCTAGGGCTGTATCCAAATGTCGTCAAGTGCACTAGTAAGGGCCCTGACCGGAAGCGCCGCCATTTTAAGTGCTGTTCAAGTGATAGTTGGTTTAAAAAAGTGAACTTTTCCTAGTGTAGGCCTACTTGAAAAGGAGCCTTCGTAAGTGTGCATCGCATGCACACATGTAGGCCTATGTTTCCTTGCGCACTTGACTCGACTTTCTTGATCGTTAGGTGTGTTCCAATAGTTAATTTCAAGTGTTCTTATTAGTGTAGGGCTACTTGAACGCATGTACACTAAACGGCTAGGACCCTTACAGTACACTAGACATTTTGAACACAGCCTAGGCCTAGGATGGCCATTAAGTTTGTTAAAGTCAATGTTAGGGCTACTAGGCCTAGCCCATGTCAATATATTTACGGTAACATGCCTCTCATCCAGCTTTCCAACCAACAACACTAATGTGCAAAAATAGAACACGATCTTAACATATTATTTACCTTCAAAATCATTGAGCGTCCCTTGCCAACAGTCAGAGTCAGACGCCATTTTCTTAAGAATTGAACCAAAAAGAGCCAAGAGGTGGTTGCCACTCGACAATATTTGCTTTTAGCCAAAGAGGTTATTAACAGGCTTTTAGGGGTGAGCCTGTTGTCACAGGGTTAGCGGTAGAGGAGGAGTTTCATCAGATCCGAAGTTCGGTCACGTGACCACACGAACTCTCCGAGTGTCGACTGAGTGATGTACTATTTATTGTATGTTGAAAAAGTATAAGTCCTTCAGAAATAGAAATTAATAGAAATTTTTCACACCTCGTTTTAATAATCTGTTGAAGAAAAGTAACCAACCTATGGGTCAAAATGTGAAACTATACAGTCCCAACTAGGATTAGGGGCCACTTTGTAGTTGACCTGTAGAAAAACAATTAAAAAACACCAAAAAGGACAAGCAAACAATAGCCTGATTTTTTTAGTATTTCTCCATTTTTTGCCACAAGTATTCAATTGTAAGGTGTCTAGAAGATAAGAATGAAATAAGTTTTGAATGAAAAAAATCAAAATGTGATACCTAATCTGTAAAAAAAGTTGGTAGGCTTATTAATTCATTCGATAATTAATGTAAAAAAACTTGGTTTTCTTTTAATAATAAATAGGAAATAATTGGAATCGAAATCATATCACTAACATTCAAATTTTGGAATAATTATCCCTGTCTGCTTGTTAAATAATAGTGTGTGTCACATCAATATTATCAATAAAACACTAGATAGTTTTTACGAATTCATGCCTTTGACCGTTCGAAGTATGCAGCAAGAGAGATTAGCTAGGAATAGAAATAGCTGTCACCCCAACCGCATGACCCATTCCCTCAGCTACTACATCAAAGGCCTTCAAGCGCAATTTCAGGTAGGAAAAGCCAGAAAAAACGAAAAACTCAACATTATAAGTCTTACTAGTACTAGGCCTAGACCTATTCGTTCTACTTGATTATTACATAAATATTATAAACACAATAACTTGTATAGGCCTACGATAATATCTCTTTAAACAAGTTTGCGTACATCCCGGCAAAACATTCGGATGGTCACAGGACCGCACTTCGGCTCGTGTAACTCCTCCCCTACCGCTAACCCTGTGACAACAGGCTCACCCGGCTTTTAGCCACAGCACAGAAGAAGGCTGTGAGCCACAGCCTTCTTTTGACCAACTTGTAGCTTTACCAACCTCAAAAAGCCTCTAACTCACGAGCGCGAAATTGAAACTATTCGAACTTGACTTGCATCATAAATTTACTTAATAAATAATCAAGTCTGTCAGAAACATGTCCGAAAAGATCTACTTTTCACTTCTCATAGTATCAACAAATGTCAATATAATTTGCTAAAGAAGTGTTTAGATAAAATATTCATAAATTCAATGAAAAGCATCTCTAACACTATTTTTAATACATCACTTTGATTTTTATGGGCGTTGAAGTGTAGCGATGCGTAGCTATTCTTGGTCCCAAAAATTCACGAAATCATCAGAAACCTGCGCAATTTTTTTGTGATCCAGTCACTTATATCATCTACTTCTTTACTCAATGCTTATATTCAAATATTCAAGAACAAATATTCAATCAACAGAATCAAAATATTCAATTTGATAATAAGTCATAACAATGGAACAATATTTGAAACCAGTGGTAGTACAATA
Source organism: Brachyptera risi (assembly GCA_964007535.1). NCBI lineage: Eukaryota > Metazoa > Arthropoda > Insecta > Plecoptera > Taeniopterygidae > Brachyptera > Brachyptera risi. The sequence continues at coordinate 31,664,239 of OZ023331.1, read as the reverse complement.
ATATAATTGTACATATAGTTACCCAGTTCTGTGTGTGTGTCCATGTGTCGGGAATGCCGGCCCACGCAAACTGGGAAATATCCAGAACTAGGTTTTCTCAGAGAATATGTAATTATTTTTTAAATAATAGTTTCAATAATGAACAAAAGTGGTTGTTCTAGACGAGTAGCAATTCAGTAATTGCAACTCATCATCTGACTATGCTTATGTAAAATTTAGCAGTTGGAATAATAAAATATTATGCTATATAGTATAATATTCACTTTACCACAGTAATTTTGAGATATTATGATTCAAAATATGAGTATATATATATATATATATATATATATATATATATATATATATATATATATATATATATATATATATATATCTCAGACCCAGATAACCAATTAAATTGGGCCAGGGGGTGTTTCCACCAGTTTTTCTAGGGCAGACTTCTCATATCAATCGGTTCCTGCCAGTTCCGACTTCTTCCTCCTCTTCTTCACTACTGCTAGGCCTATCCTCTATTTCTTCTTCTCTTCCTACGAGCTCCCTTCATCGTTCTCTATTCTCCCACCATCTCTCGTCTTCCACTTCTTCCCATTTTTCTCCTCAACCGAGGAGAAAATATGAGTAACGGTAAATATTTCTATTACGACCTAATGTGACATGTTTGAAATATTTAGCCTATTTTGAATTGTACTGTCAATCATTTGTCTGATTCTTAAAATTAAGATTGGTAATTACCGTATCAACTAGAATTGAAGCTTTTTAAATCTCCCCATTTATCATCGACTAAAGGAATCCCAGGGTTCAGTCACAGCTATTTTCATGAAGTTAATGACCTAATAGTACTAGTAGGCTACACAATAATTATTCCTCTTTGGTTTGAAACTATGAAAATTAAGTTTCAATTGGAATGAGAAATTTATTGAGACCATTCACGCACAAAAATGTTCAACTCATTATTTGAATCCAAAGTTTGAATTTAGCAGAGCAAATGGTGAATTGGTTCAGTTTTTAAAAGTTTTTTGTATTCTTATCAATTACACTCCCATACAGATATAAAGCTAGTGTGTACTTACTCAACATTTAGAGTATACAGCATAACAGCTGTATCATTAATATCCTAGAAATATGCAGGTTTTCTATGGACTATAACTCAACAACAAAACTATGGAGAAAGTGAATATATGTGTATATTTCCATCTATCTATATAATGCATATAGTATAGAATATAGATATACATATATAGGATCTACTGGGAAAACGGAGCATATGTGTTGTGAGATTTTATAAAAAATGCACTGGAAAAAATGGTAGAGGTGCACACACCTTGATTTTGAATCTATCAACTCACTGCCCTCATCATTAACCTATTGATTATTTCAATAGTTTCAACACTCGAACCACTTTTGCAAGTGATTCATTCTGTCAAAACGTCTTTATTACATCTTCAGTTTAGCTACCATGTAACCGACGGTACTTATTGGAAAAATATTACCATGCACCGTACTGATTTACTACTAGGCAAACGCGTTATGTGTTTCCGCGTTGATGGATGAGCTACTTATATCAACTTATATCTTTGGATTAGTTATTATGGAATATAGGCCTAATCGAAATATAAGAACCTTGTATTTTGAAGATCAAATCCCAGCCTTCTGTATATAGATCTGATCGATAGTATTCGTAGGCTATTCTAATGAATGAAATTGAACATAATAAAAATCACATCTTTTAATTTTTTACTCCGAAACGTCACATCCGATTATTGTAAAAGTCCGTAATAATGTGTATTATTATGTTGTTCGAGTTCTGTGAAAATTTGAAAAATTTCGGAGAACATTAACTTTGTCATTTTTTCCGCCTGGCTTATTCATATGGGTTTTTTGAAAACTTCAAAATGATTTATCTCAAGAATTGTAGAACCGATTTTGCCTCAAAACTATACAGCATCAAGTCAGATAGGGGTTCATGTGTGTGCCAAGTTTCATCATGATCTGAATTTCTGTTTGACCTGTAGAGCGCGAACAAAAAAAAACACATTCGATTTTTCAAGTACAGTGAAATTGAGTCTTCGCTACGCTCATCCAACAACTAGGCCTACTTATGAATATGAACAGAACTACTGCATTTCCTATGCTATAACAAAATACCACAAATTGGAGTTAGGCACATATAAAACTGAAAAATTGATGACCAGCAAGTTTTCATGATGATAACACAGTCTGATAGAATGAGAAGGAAGTGATAGTAAGGAACTCATACAAACAAAATGAAAGGTAAGAATGAACTTAGTTCATGAAAATAGTTTTCAACATTTTAATTGAATGTGATTACGTACGACATATCCACAAATGGTAATCTGAGTTGAAGATAGCAAACACATTCTATATAAATTATAATACACTTTATATGTACAATAAATAAAACAACATGCAGGAATATTACAATACGTTTGTGCTTTGTACTAAAGCCAACTGTTAGTGAACACAAGGTGTGACTGGAGTTTTGATTGATTAACCAGAGCCGTGACTTGATAATAGACGTTAACAAAGTCCAAGAAAGAAGAAACGAAGATTTACAAACTAAAAAAGTAGAAAACGGTGAAGACGAAATGTGAACTATTTACATTTGTTGTGAATGAAGTATGAAATATGAACATTCTCGAGTCCTGACTGAACTTTCTTAATTGTGTAATAGGAAATTTACTCAAGAAACCAGAATACCAGAATTGGAGCTGAGAACATTCTTCAACAAGGTGTCACAAGTATTTTCGTATGAATTATTCAGTAATGGCAACAACATGTCGATTACAATGCATGGCTGCACACAAAAATTCTTAGGATCATTAAAATTAATTGAATACAGACATTTTAAGATATAAAGTAGATGAGGTGTATCGTCAGAGCAGCTACTTCCGTGTAAAATAGCAAAATGATGACTACAATGATTGAGTTTGTATTACAAACTCAATGGTATCATGTTGGATAGTTCAGTTATTGTTACATTTTTTATATGTTTCAACCAAATGTTTTGAAATTAAAGTATAAAACCCATACCAGCCAAACACGGTTGAACATTGTTTAAAAAAATGTTTTGAATTTCAAAAGCTGAGCTATTGAGATTCATTGTGTTTAGTCATTCAACGCTTGTTCAGTATAATTGCATTGCTATCTAAATGAATTCTTATTAGTACAATTCTTGTACTATAATCTTATATTTCAACAAGATATTTTATGTCCACAAAGTGTACAGCTCAAACACTCCTTGAACACAAAAGTAGCTCTCCTGTGATTGGTTAATATGAAATACCTGATAGTCTTAAGATGAAATGATCGAGTACGACGTGTGTTTTCGGACTAGTCTTATCATAAAGTGTCGCGTCAGTTCACCGTGGGCGTTTAGCGAAGTGACGCGTTGACTGCGTGTGACTCACGTACAGTGGCCGAAGAGACGCAGTCGTGAGATTCCACCATCCGGTGCGATGGTCACGCGGACAAAGTTGAACGGGCCGCAGTTCTGGATATCGTTGTCCGAGTAAGTGTGCTGCTTGTGAGGCGACAGCTGTAGGCAACCAGTTAATATCTTGTTAAATCCTTGACCTTGTTCTCACTATTCAGCCACATTTTAGTAATACAGTAATACTCATTCATTAATACTCTTCAGTAAGTTTCTAGTTGGTACATTTTTCTCCTTAGTGAGTTTTATTCTTTGATCCCATCTTTATTCTCTTACATGTTGAATAGTTTCTTCACTAAGTTTTTCACTTTAGTAAGTTTTTTGTCTGGTCCCCTGAAAAACGTACTAAAGAGGTTCCACGGTATTGCCATTTTACAAAAAATTATTGGTATTTACAATTTTAAGCATTTGAAATAATGAAAAAGTAATTTTCAAGAAATGAGATCAACAGTACATCAAAATATTATACTTTGTATTTCTGATTTTATAGGCGTGGGCTACTACGCAAATAGTTCATAGTAAATACACATATGCCCCACTGTAGAAGACTTGAGTTTATTCGTTCATTCTGGTGGAAAATATGTAAATATTATTGATGATCTTCGTCTTCGTGTTATTATTCTTACAATAAATTATCAACTTTGATGTCTTGTTAGAAAATTAAATTGGGCATTATCAAAGACCTCCTTTCAACTATTTATGGCAAATTTTCTGTATTCCTTTTGGAAGCGACTGCATAGTTTGGACAGTCAATTGATTGTTACGAACTTTGAGTGGAGACAAAGATCTAACCAATGTGAAACTGCAAAGATTTGGGGGGAAATTAGTTACACCACTCTTAAGAAAAACCAATTTTAATTTTTGAAAATATTCATAAGATTCAACCTTATTGAAAAAGGTTTGAAAAAAATGCAAACTACTTTGAAATGATGTATGTGTTTACTAAATTTGAACACAATAATGATACAAAATGAAGATGAATTTTCACATAAATGGATCTGCCATTTTGAATTTTTTTTCCACGTTTTGTCAACTCGTATGATGCTTGCCCTCATCTCACAATGCATACGTTTCCTAGTGATTTCTTAGTTCATGTTCATATCAATGTAATGGGACTGAACTTGACTAATTTCATAATGGAAAATATCCCTACCTTCTGCGACGGCATCAAGGTCTTCCACGCGGTCTTCGGACTGAGTGCTGTGTCTAGCGTTCCTTCTATCCGGATCGAGTCCGGAAAGTTGCCCTTGAAGTGGAGAGTGTCGACCTCCACGAGGCTGATCACTCCCTCGTGGCCGAGCTTGAACACAGCCCACTCGTTGCCGGGCACCAGCAGTATGCCGTTGGAGTCAGCTGGGAACGAGGAGGAACATTCAGTTAATTCTGATGTGGACGCATCTTAGAGGTGATCAATAAATGAACGTAAAAGTTCAACTTAACAAGAATGGATGCATTTTATTTAAAAGATTAAGAACACATTGAAATTTTTTCAAAAAACTACATAAACAATTTAAACCTTGAATTTGTGAACCAAATTTGTAATCATCTGCCGAGAGAAAGTTACGATTTATTCCATACTTATATCGGCCAACTATGATGCCGAAGTCACGATGCCAATTAATATTTAATTTCTACATGGGCCAAAAAGAGTGAAACAATAGTCGATATAGAAGTTTCAAAAAAAGTACGAGAACGTTATTTTTGTGAACCATTTCTGAAATGGGGTATGATGACCATATGTCTAGCAGATTTTTTTATTTTTTCATCAGTAGGCCTAGACCAAAAATAAAAGTGATTCATGTGACGTTTTCAATTTCACAGATTCATTCAAGTAGGTCTACAACAGTAATAGTTAGCAGCTTACCTTGAAGGATGCTGGGTCTGTCTAGTCGCCGAGCAGTCTCCCAGCCGTCGGCCATGTTGACTCCGCGACCCAACCTGATCACGTTGCGAGGGTGGCCATAGTGGGCGTCACTATACCCAACACAAACACCGCCGTTGCGTAGGCCTACCAGGTCCACCAACTAAACAAAATGACGAGCCCAGTTCAACAATCAACAACCAGTTCGTACAAGATGAAGAATACATTTCAAGTTGAAATTCCAATGTCAAGCAACATAAAAACGAATTATCAATTCATATTCATTGACCCAGTGTTCAAGGTGAAATGAATCAAATTCAAGTATTATTTCGTAGTGCTACGTTTTTGTATAATTTAATACAGTAAACCCTCGATAATTCAAACTCTGATACCGGTACCGTAACTTAATTTTGCTGTAAGCTTTTTAATTCAAATACTATTTTTTCAATTAGCTGTGCAATGGATTAATAGCTTTGAAACATAGGCTTATCTCAATGATGAATATTTTAATAATTCAAACTTTTATAAATGAAAGTGGTTATTTTTGGGTTCATTGAATTTTGAATGGAAGAATCAATTGTTATTGTAGGCCTACCCATATGCCTATTGATTCAGTTATTCATAGTTATGGACAGTATACCTATGTAGGCCTATGACATTTTCTAAGCAAATTCTATAAACCTCATTTTTAATCAATTCATAATGCAGGAATTTTTGGGGAAATGCATCCAATATTCCAATAAGATAATTGAAATTAAATACAAAATTGAATGCCTGTAAGGTATATTGGTAGCAAATATATTATTGGATGAGCGTAGCGAAGACTCAATTACACTGTACTTGAAAAATCGAAGGTGTTTTTTTTTTTGTTTTTTTGTTTTTTTGTTCGCGCTCTACAGGTCAAACAAAAATTCAGATCATGATGAAACTTGGCACACACATGAACCCCTATCTGACTTGATGCTGTATAGTTTTGAGGCAAAATCGGTTAAACAATTCTTGAGATAAATCATTTTGAAGTTTTCAAAAAACCCGTATGAATAAGCCAGGCGGAAAAAATGACAAAGTGAATGTTCTCCGAAATTTTTCAAATTTTCACAGAACTCGAACAACATAATAATACACATTATTCCGAACTTTTACTCAAATCGGATCAGCCGTTTTGATGTAAAAGAATATATAATGTTATTTGTGTCAATTATTCAAAGCTATTAAGATACCTATTAAATCAAAGCAACAAGTGTCACCACTTGATTATAAACGATTAAAACAAAGCCTTCTTTATTATCACATAAATTATTAGAGAAAAATAAGATGGCAGTGATGTAATGGTTTGGATCTCAAGGTGTATATATATATAATAACCAATCCAAAGATAAGTTGATATGTTCCAGCTCATCCATCAACGCGGAAACACATAACGCGTTTGCCTAGTTGTAATGTCAATAATCATTATATTATATTATTTATATTGTGTATATATAGGGGGACCTACCTTGTTCTTATTGAATCTAGTCCAATCCGGCTGGGCTTGTCCGTACAGCCTGAGACGGGCAATTCCACCGTCTGGGTAGATGTTAAGCCGGATGTGCGTCCAGGCTTCGACGCTAGTAATCGCGTGGAAGTTGTACCGCGAGTCCTGGTAGCCACCGGTTAGAGCTGTAATCGGAACAATTTCAGTCCATTCCTGAAACAAGACGAACAAAATAGTAGTTACACACACGTTGTTTTGTTGGTATTTACTATATTTAATAAATAAAGTGGGACCTAGAAACAAAAGCTGAAACAATTAGATTCAGAATAATTATATGTAGGGCCTATATAGGCCTGCACTCAAAATCTGGTTGCTGCAGTATAGGCTGGTCTCTATTTTTGTATTATTATTCCTAGTATAATTGCCACATAGTAGTAACTCACTTGCTCCATGAGACTGGAAGGTAATTATTCATTATATATATTATATATTTATATAATTAATATATTATTCAGTTTTTAATCCTAGGTTCAGTCCCTGCCACTGACCATCTTTACAGTGTCTTTTTTTGTGCTTTCCCTTTGTAGCCTAGTTTCAGTTCGTGTTTATTCGCCATCTATTGCCTTAAAGGGGGGGTAAGGTGCAAATCTTAATTTTTACCATCTCATTATGTTATGACAGAAAACGCCCTTTGAAAATAAATAACTATTCTAAATATTTACAAAAAATATTTTGAAAAAATAGGTTACAAGTGTGAGAACGTTCAATGTTTGCCAAATATGATTTTATTTTGTTCAGTTTTGTACAAACGTCTGTCAATCAAGTTTTTGACAACCATTGTAAATAAACCAATGTCCACTTCCTCCCTTTGAACACCCGCCTTCACTCTGTCTAGTAGAAATACGTGTGACAGTTCAAGGTTATTGGTGGCATAACCATTTGCAACATAAAGCCACACGACATGCGAATTTATCAGTTGAAATTATATGGTGATAATAAGTAGCTATGTTATACATATCAAACGAAAGATGACATTCGAGCACAGATATTTTGTACAAACACTTTTTCTCTACCTATCGTAGTTCTTCTACGTTCCTAGCTCAAAAAAGCGTTACATAAGAGAGATTTTTGTTAGGCCCGGTCGAAAATTATCGACTTTTCACGTTTCTTTTTCTCCCATGTCAAATGGGGTAAGAATTTTTGCAAGGGCATTTTCTGTCATAACATAATGAGACGGACATATCGTGAGAATTGAGTTTTGCACCTTACCCCCCTTTAATTGGCGAACAATGATTTTGTATCAAGTTTCGATGTTATTAGGAAGAAAAAAAGTTCATTTTCCATTTCTATTTTATAACATCATAAAAAATACCAATTTCTTTCCCGAAGTGAATGCCAGGAAGGTTACTACCATATGAACTATATTGTTTTCTTCCTTTTTCCTTCTCAGCCTTCTTCTCATCCCCCAATATACAGAGTTGAGTAGGAACGTAACTGAAGGAACGCGTTTCTTTTTCCAGAACTTTGATGGGAACGCATTCTTTTTATTGAACAGTTACTTTCAACGGAACTGCATACTTTTTTATCGGTAACGAGGAACGAAATTTACGTTCTTTTTAAAGTTCCTTTTGAACAGACTGTACTTCAAGTATGCATACGCATCGTGGAATAGATCGCCTATTTGATGAAAGATTTTGCCTTTTTGATTTTGTTGCACTGCTATTGACTTAGCCTAATCCCTAATCCCTGCTGCCGTTAACCATGTCTCTTATTATTTCTGACAAATTTCACGGTATTTCCCTGTCTACTTCTTATGATACGATCTTTTCGTACGTTGCCGTAGTTTGATGGCTCCAATTAACCGAGCGTCAGTGTGTGGGGTTAGAGAAAAATGTTCCAATACGCGTACCCAGCTGATTCATTTCAAGAAAATCAATACTTCCTGATGACATCACCAACAGTCGATGAGAATGAGATTATTTTCAAGATGTATGTAGGGAGATTTGTGCAAACACAAGAGGCCTATCCCACTTCAGTGTTCAATATCGACTGTGCTAGTCCTCGAGATGAAAAAGTAGTGTTGGTAGTCTTTTGAATGTTAGGGCTTAGAGGCACGTCGACAGCTAGGTCATTTTGTTTTATCAATAGAATAATTATTGAATTGATAATTATAAATTACTATTTGAACATGGTGGAGGGAGGGGGGAAATAGTGGAAATCTTTGGCTCTGTAGGCCTAACATTTTAAAAGCCATGAAAATACTCCTACAAATTCAAATGTAAAAACTCTGCATCGGAAATTTTCAAAGGGACTTGAAAAGAACTTAATTTTTTGAGGAACTTTTAAGTTCCTTTCTTTTCTCAGGAACTGTTACGGTAACTAGTTCCTTTATGGATTGAGTAACGAGAATTGAAACTAGTTCCTTTATTTGAGGAACTTGACAACACTGCCAATAAACCTTCTTCTCATCATCCACCATCTCACTGATTATTCACCTGATGCCAGTGTATTTTACTTATCATCATAGTGCATCATTAAAACACAATATGCATAGTACAATGACAATAATAATAATAAAATCCTAGATTTAGGCAAAACAGTTATATTTTCAAATGAGATTGGGGTATTTTAGGTGCCTTGACAATGAGGTCATTCAAATAAGAATAGGACAATGTTTACAAAAAGAGATTACGTTACATCTACAAAATTATATTTGTTACAGTATCGTAGTATAGTATCACTATCATAGTATAGTACTAAAATCTGAAAGATGAGGCCAGCATAAATTAAAATTGAAATATATATTTATAAAGTTAATTAAATCTGGCGATGGGGCAAATATTAGGCCTATTCATTATAAACTACGTAGTTTATAATGAATGAATAGTACTACATACAATTTGACTAGAACACACATTCATGTCGCTCTGACCTCTATAGTTACTGCTAATTTAGCCCAACAGATTTATTCTCACCCAATCAACAGAATAAAATATAGTTTCCTAATTTTCCCTCAAAATAATTAATTGGGCTTCCTACTATAATTCTTTGAATGGCCTTGGTATTAGATCTAATGTCTTTATGCTTGTGCATCTTGACACATCAATTAATAAGACTACAGAGATAGCATAATAAGTTTATTCAACATTACGGTACCAAAATGTTTGGCTCGAGATCAAAAAAAATGTATTGTGAAACACTACTTGTACATTCTAGAAATACACTAAGAAAGATTAAATTGCCATCAATTTCTATAAATGCCATCAAATTTCAGAGTGACTCCAATTAAAAAAAGGAGATAAGAGATTAGAGCATCCTCTTATCAATTTTTGTTTTCCCAAGGACCATCTTGGGTTGTCTCGACATTGACAATGAAAGTTACCTTGACATTGAACTATGGTTTTACTATCAAACTAAAGATGGATCCTAAATTCCATGAACACAACTAAACTATGTATCTAAAAACCAGGATTGAAGAATACCGGTACCAGAATATTGAATTCACAATGACTGTTGTACTTTTAATTTTAGTTAAATGAACTCTGTTTTAAATTATATGAATTATAACCTTGAATCTTCACCTTCACAATTATGTAGTATTGTGTAGTATAATTAAATGTATTAACAAAAATTAAAAAAATTAATTAATTTCATCAATTATTCAATTAATTAATAGGCCCTAGAATAGAAAACATTTTAAAATATTTTTAAACATTTTTAAATAAAGTTTTTGGGCGGGTCAAGTCGGTTGAACTATTATCGAGGAACACCGTCTCAAACTTTCTGAAAATCCCACAAGATTAGGCTGGG
>OZ023331.1:31486140-31648640 GCA_964007535.1 Brachyptera risi | reverse complement strand
TAATAACTGTAGTTTTAGACTGCAAACTTTAAAGTTGGAGTTGCTTGACTTGAAATAAAGTTGACTTTTTTAACCTTGGCTGTACGTCACAGTATGAGGAAATGTATACAATTATTGTAAATTTCGATATGAATAAATACATATTTATCATCTAGCTTGGGAACGATTCAGTGATGATTTGTAGCATGTTTTTCACTGTACAAATAATATTAGTATAGTATCACTATTGTAAATTGGGTCAAAAAAAAACGTGCAGAGATCGCATTATATATAGTATCATTATAAATCAGAAAAATTCACACAGAAGTCAACTTGATGAGAAATAACATTTTGAAAATAACTTCATAATGATTTAGGTAAAATGAGAGATAGCACTATCTACCTTGATTAGGCCTAAACATAACTTACTACATGACTTGAATAAAAAGTGACCATCAGTGTATATTTTCATCGTTAAGTTAGAAGCAAATATTCAATTTTACCGTTTTCTTCTTTCGATATCCAGAGGTCTAGCGAAAATACAAATTGTTATGAAGATTGTAATGCACATATTTCATTATACAACTGAAACTATGTAGAATTGGGATGCAATTTTTTTTTTTTTTTTGGCTGTACAATTTCTGAGGAAAACCTTTTGAAATTTAGAAAAGTCTCATTTATGATCAACTTGGAGGCAAGAAATTTCAAAGAAAAATGCTTAAAAAAAAACTTGAATGCTTGCATAATCCAACCAAACTGACGAATACTACACATTATTCCAAATTTAACATAATTTGGATAAGAAATAGACTGTAGAGAAAAATAGAAAAATATGATTTTTCTAGATCAGTTAAATCTATTGAAATGATCAACACGTGCAAGTAACTAGAACTGCATAACAATTAAAATATCCATCGGATAGGCTCAGAGTAAATTATAGAGCTGCATAACGAAGACAAGCGACTTGATAAATTCAAAATTAAGGTGAGCCCAAAGATTTCGAGCGTATTTCAAACAATTATCTTGCTCATCTTACAATTTGCGCATGCTGCCTAGTAATACTACAGTTGAAAAATACTTCTATTTGTTGTACTAATCGAAAGTGAATAAAATTGACAGAAGGGGGAGGCCGAGAGGAATGACTTGCTTAGAGACATTACGTACCAGAATTTTGTTAATTCAAATTGCGAGATTGAGTAACTTCAATTTAAATTCTGGAATTCAAACTTATAATTTGAATAGTATGGCATAGATCCCTTGTACTATTTGGAATTTTAGAGATTCTACTCTAGTACTAGAATTGTGACGTCCCACCAAGATGTAGCAACGGTTGCGTTGGCCGGCTGAACTCTTTCGATGTTTCAAGTTCCATTTCAAAAAGATTCTATTTCATGAATACCTAATTAGAATTTGACTACATGGTACGTTTTCAGATATTGCTCAAATATTGGCCTTTCAGATGAGTGTTGCATACAGCTGAGCCAAACTTAGGATGACCATCCGTCCCGGAAAACCGGGATTGTCCCGGTTTTCTACCTCTTGTCCCGGTGTCCCGAAAGAAGATTTCGGGACACCTAAATGTCCCGGTTTCGTCGCAAGAGTAAAATTGTTCTATTTTTGGCGACAATAAATGTTATCTCAGTATTTACAATGCCATGAAGAATTTGTTTCTTTGAGTGCAAGTGCCGTTCTCTTTGAAAATTTACCGCGCGCTCGGCAGGTTACATTAATAATTCCCCACCCCCTCCCTTCCGATATATTGTGACTACCTTTCACTGCCTACTGTTTACACGTGGTATTGTGCATTATTAATTAGTCTGGCTCTTGGAGAGCAACAGTTCACGTGTGTGTTGGGTTTTGTTTTACAATGCCGAAACGAAAGTGCTCCTATCAGGAGAAGTATTCTGCCGAATGGAAGTTTATCAAAAAAGGAAGATATGAGGATGAGATCGAGTGTAAAGTTTGTAATTGTTTTTTAAACATCGGTCACGGTGGTCGATCGGATATTACAGACCACATGAATTCAAAAAAACATAAATCCCGTATGTGTAGTTCAGTATTCTGAACTGTGTTTCACAAACACAAGATCAAGAAACTGCGCCAACAGCAATCATCACATAAGTGTTCACGACACAAGTTTATAACATGATAATAAATAATTCTTGATAAAAACAGTGATAAAATCTACGACTATCAATAACGTAACGGTATAAGCAACATGGCGCTTCCCTTTCGCACCATGCGTATATCAAAGGGATGCCGCCTCACAAATGTTATGATGATTTGCTGGTATTATTGTATGTTGATCTAGACAAGTGATAGATGTAATGCAATCTGTGAATCCAGCTCTTTCCAACTGCATTAAGCAATATTGGAATGCATTTCATTCGAATTGGCCAATCTGAATTTAAAATACGTCTGTAAAAGCATTTAGTCCCCGAGTCAAGAGCCCTACTGCCATATTCACCATTTGATAACTGGATAATTACTCATCATCTACGAGAAAGGTCAGAAACAATGCAAGTATACAACTATGTACTATACACTAAGATACGAGCCTAATACGTACGATTTGCTTTGAAATTGCGAATCTCAGAAATGTACACGAAAGCGCTGATTCCATCATGGTGAAAACGGCCTAACGTTGAAAGGATAGGACTTACGTCATGTTGCTTATCCCGTTACGTTATTGATAGTCATAGGTTATTGATAGTCATAGATAAAACACATAAAGGTCTCTACATAAGAAAATAATGATGTATTTATTTTTTATTCACACCGTGCTACAAAGCAACCAAAACTCATTGAAAAAACGCCCCAAAAAAAAATTCCCTGCGGGGCTGGTGTTGGGGGGCCTTGCCCGCCAAACCCCCCGCGGGTCGCCGGCTTCGCAGATACTTCGCTTTCGGAAGGTTATTTGTCCCAGATTTTATTTCTTACAATCTGGTCACCCTAGCCAAACTATACGTAATGTTGCGTTCATTTATAGCACTTGATATCCTTATCCTATCATTCTATCCTGATGACCTATCAATCCTTATATCATACGGTATATCATGGACCATTCCAAAAAATAAAAATCCGGGACAACGCCAAGACTCATTACTTCTGAATTGTATGGGGAGGAAGCATATAAAATTAAGAATATATTTCTTTCTATATACTGTAGTAATTGCATACAACTTCATACTCTGAGAATGTAACTCATACATGTTAATGATAGAAAGAGAGTTATTTGAATTTGGTGTGAAATTTGAAAATTGATTGCCTTTTCAAGTATGGCTATTGTTTTTGTAAATTATCGTTGAAAACAACTTTTGTGTCCTCATGATTTTACTAAAAACTCACTTACACATTACACACTTCACACACTCACACACTTAACACACTCACACAGACACAACTCACACAATGCTAAATTGCAAGGACGTTTTTCTAATTACAACGTGGAAATGATGAGACAGAGAAATCACATTTGTAAAATGCAAGGCGCGTAATTGTTAGATTTTGGATGTGACAGAAACGCAACAAGAGCCTGCGTTGCACAATGGACGTACAAACAACAATTTCAACTCACTGAAATTCTACTTTGCGTAGTGTCAATAGCATTTTCTAAAATTTAACATAAAATGAATGGTGAGAAAATGAATTTAAGAGTATGAACAATACGCAGTTATTCATTTCTTCCGTTTTCATATATAACCAGGACATTTGATGGTTCCAAGAACATTTCTCAGGATGCTGGGACAGGGAACTCAAAACAAGAACCATCCCGGGAAAACTGGAATGTCTGGTCACCCTATTGAATCTTACTACATGAGTTTCGATCAGTCGGCACAAATTTGGGACGATGATTAGGGATTTTTTTCAAACATTGGAAGGGTGGAAAGTTGATGCACCAAATGCAACTCCCAATACATCCTGCTTCCCACACTATATTGTAGATTTGGTTAGGGCAGGGTACCAATTTTATTTTCAAATATTAATCTTTGTTGTAAACAATAATTGGTGCATTATATTTACTTGTTTTTATAACATTGTTTCAATATTGATATTTGCTAAAATTATTATTGAATTCAAATACTTTGTTGGATTTCTGCAAGTTCTTAGATAGAATTACGCTTGATATATGTTCATTTTTTGTAGGGTCTGAAGTAGGCCTATTAAGGAAATGGATCTAAAAATTAATTGTGTAATACCACTTATGTGTTTGCAAATTATTTGTGTGATGTCAAAAGTTCAGAGACCTAAATAAACTGAAATGATAATAACAGTTTATTAATATATTTGCAAGAGAAGATAAGAATTCGTTGATCTGCATGCAATGGTCAAGAAGATTGATGTCAGTTTCTTCGGTCAAGTATGCACAAGTGCGCTAGTTAGAAGATAGGATAAACATAGTTGTGTAACAAAAATGTTTTTCTTGCACACGGAATGATTACCATGTATTAATAATTATTGTTGAGAAACAGATGGTAATTTTTGTGAGGTGATTGAATTCAGTTTTCAAAATATGAAGAGCATAACGTATGTTTTCTTGACATGGTGTATGACTTGATTATTTTACTACTGAACTGCATTTTTGTAACTGGCCAATCGCAGCATATGCGTGGTAAGATGAGCGAGATATTTACAGTTTACGAACTATATTAAAAAATTCTACCCATCTTGATTGAAATATACTTACTCCATACACCTCGACTTGGAAACTAGATCAAGTCTAAAAAGCTGTCAATCACTATGTTTAATACCCACCCTTGATACCGATAAAATACCGATTATTCAATTAATCATTATTCCTAGCTACTTGATTTAGAATAAATTAGGAAAACGTGTTATGTGTTTCTGCATTGATGGATGAGCTAGAACATACATCAACATACCTTTGGTTGGTTATATATACCCACTTTGAGATCCAAACAATTACATCACTGCCCTCCTGTTTTATTCATTACTCAATCTAATCAATTTCTCTAATAATAAAGAAGGCATTGCTAATTTGTTTTAAATCAAGTGTTTTACACTTGTTGCTTGGATTTGAATGGTACCTTGATAGCTTTGAGTGATCTAGAAACATTAAAACATTATACATAGACTTCCAGATCTGTGCGTTCGTAACACGGGGATCGCGCAGGCGATGATGAGCAGAGTGGAGGTGGGGGGGGGGGGGGGAGGAAGGTGGGGGGGGGGGGGGGGGCGCGGTGAGTTACCAACCTGGCTTGGAGTGATAGTATTTCTTGGAGTGGGGAGTCATTGCGAATTAAGAAGGCAGGCTGGCGGGGTGTCAAAATAATTACGCGTAGAAGAGCAGGGCAGTGGTGAGTTGACATGGTAATGTTTGAAACATGAGGGGTCAGGTTGGTAACATTATATATTTTGCTACATCAAAACAGCTGATCTGATGTGGGTGAAAGTTCGGAATAATGTGTAGCATTATTGTATTGAAATTCCGTGAAAATTTGAATTCTTTCGACCATATTGATTAATTATTGATAAATTACAGGCATTTTTGATCTGGATTGCTTCTGATTTTGACTTTAATGAGTGGAGCGAAGCAGAGACTCCATTTTACCGTACTTGGATATTTTTTTGGCCCTCCACAGGTCAATCGAGAAATATTTTCTTGATGAAACTTAGCAAACACATGTCATCATCTGACTCCACTGTACAGTTTTGAGGAGAAGAAGAATAAATAAAAATACTAGGCAAACGCGTTATGTGTTGCCGCGTTGATGGATGAGCTGGAATATATCAACTCATCTTTGGATTGGTTATTATATATGTATGTATATATATATATCTGCCTTGAGATCCAAACAATTACACCACTGCCCTCCGATTTCCCAATTAATTGCTATGACAATAAAGAAGGTTTTGTTTTAATCATTTCCAATTAGTTGGTGACACCTGTTGCTTGGATTTAATTGGTTTCTTAATAGCTTTGAGTGATTTAAAAAAATTACATTATATAAAAACGGCAAACATCAAAACGGCTGATCCGATTTGAGTGAAAGTTCAGAACAATATGTATCATTATTATATTGAAGTTCCTTAACAATTTGAATTCTCTCGGATGAAATATTTGTAATGAATTTTTTCCTCTGGATTATTTTTATGGGATTTTTGAAAATTTTGAAATGAGTTTTCTCAGAAGTGGTTCAACCACAGCCTTCTTTATTCAGATCATTCTTCTCTGATACTGCCCTTTCACTCGGGGTATGCTTCCCATGTTAACCGATGTCCAATTAATTTAGTTCACAAAATCGCCGATGGTGCCGTTGTTTCCAGACCATGACGTCACTTTCCAAAGATGTTCAAGTAAATCGGTTTGTTTGAAGTGTCATATCTGCGAAGATACCAATAACTTTGGGAATTTCCGTAGGATAATTTAAATTACGCACGCATTCTATTAGGCCGTGACTTCGCGAGTTCACCAACTAGTAACTTTGTTTATGCTAATAAATGATATGAAAGATTTTATTCAATGATATAATGAATCCGGAATATCACCGGGACAAGTTCTTGAATGATGTTCATTGCTTGGGTCAACATAAATATCGTTCACGTCTAAATCTGGGTAAGCCTATAGGCCCTCGCCAAAATGTAGATATGACATAACCTCAATAACGTTGCAAGAGTTTGACAGAATATTGTGACAAGAATGACAGTTGAAAAGAATGACAATTGTTCGAAGTTGGAACTTTAGATACCAGGGTGCAGTACATACCAGACCATGACGTCATTTTTGCCTGCGCGAGCAAATATGCGCGAACCCGTCCAAATAGCCCGAGTGAAAGGGCAGTATAAGAAATGAATGATTTGAATAAAGAAGGCTGTGGGTTCAACTGATTGCGCCTCAAAACTATACAGTATCGAATTAGATAAGGACACTTGTGTATGCCAAGTTTCACCTGATTTCGAATTTTTGTTTCGTCTGTGGAGCACAAAAAAGGCACTTTTTTTTAGTATGGCGAAATTGAGTCTTTGCTTCGCTTATCCAATAACATATAGAATAATCGAAAGCAGATAATATGGCTGAATATTTTTTCTGAATAAATTGAAACTTTTCAAAAAGCACACAAATGATACACATCATCCTCAAGTCTTACATAAATCAAATGGGCTGTTCTAAAGTTAGAAATGATTATACAATTCTCTTTTTACATCAATTTAAGCTACGTATTAAGAAAGCTATCAAAAGATATCAACATGTAGTAAAACCAATTAGATTGTGAAAGGATTGAAATTATCGATAGGTGAATCAGGTAGGCAGTGAGTTGCTTCATTCAGAATCAAGGTGTGTACACTTTTACCATGTTTTCCAGTATATTTAAGATAAAATCTCGCTAATCTTACAACGCATATGCTCCATTTTCCTAGATATTATTATTATTGTTTACGATATACTACTGAGCAATCAGTTGAATAACATTAATTAAACCATGCTACGATCACATGTAGAACTGCCACGCTCCTAGCCCCAAACTGCACCGTCAACTCTCATACTGTAACCAGTTTCAGGTCAGACAGTTGACCTCAACAAACCGGTTTCGTTATATTCAACGAACAAGATAAGGTGATAAAGTTCACGTAGCTTATCAGAGTCATTATCACGGATGCACATCAAGCCTAACCGTGTGCAGACGACTACCCATCAAGGGCAAAGTGCAGCGTAAGTACGCCATACAGTAGTCTAAGTGGCGGTTGTAGGCCTACCAACTGATAATAAAATATTAATTAGTCATTTGATAGTAAATGCAGGGTTAAAATAACATACCAATAGAGGGTTATGACAAGTTGGTTTGCTAGTTATTGCTCAACTCACTATTTAACAGTTGGTACAACCCGCTCTTAGCATACTCAAATGTGTCGACATTAATAATATGTAGTTTTTTTGGTACCTCAATAATAACTCTAAGATGGTCCAATATTTTGTTCACATGCAACCATTTACAGAAAATAATGCAGTAAATCAAAAAACAAATGGCGTTAGAGACCAAAATCTTATGGAAAAGGTACTGAGCACAGGGAAGAACAGTAGACTAATTGCACTCAGTATGAGTATCATTTCAATATTTCTAATTTAATTATGAAAGTGAAATTGTAGATTTTCAATATTGTAGTCCTGCTGTTTTCATCAATGTAACATGTAAAAAATACGAATTTGATAAATAACCAATTAATATTGAAGTGAACATTTTTATAGTACCCCTGTATGAAGGTTTTTGGGTTTATATTAGTATATTGGACAATGATGTAATGTACAATTCTTAATAATGTGAACAATGTAGTCAAAATCTGCACTCACATGGTTCCTAGCGAGGACTCCTAGCGTTAACTCCAAAAATCTGGTGTACTCTTGTCATGAAATCTTCTTGACATCCCTTGAAATCTGGAATCGGGTGTACACCAAATTTACTAGTTGTTACCCCTCAGTTCCTAGGTAGACAAAAAATTGTAAAAGAGATTCAGAGATTAAAAGATTTAAAATTGATTAATCAGAAATTATGATACAATAGGTACTAGTAATTAACAATTATTCAAGTAATGTCAGTACAAAACTATGAATAATTGATGAGCTTTATAATAGCTATGCATGAGAGTAATATATCATTTCATCAGTTCTTCCCAGAGCATTTATGTACTTGCAGATATAGAATAAGATATACCATGAACAATTGTGCCCAAGAACTATCCTTTAATTGTACTAGAACTAAGTGAGTGTCTCATGTATAAATAATGAAGGTGCAATAAATATTAAACATAGTGTTTGATAGTGTTAAATAGTATTACATATCATCTTTATGGCTGCATTGTTTAATTATCATAATCTTCAGTTGACTCTTTCCTCCTTCCCTCCAAATATCTATCATTATCAATCATTTATTTTCTCATTTTTAGTTGAATATTATTCACTTCACCACAGTAGACGTCACATTCAAACTCCCGAATTCAAACTATGATAATGAATTAATAATGAATTAGTAATTTATGATAATTAATTTTGCTATAATTCAAATAGTTTTGGTCCGTAAAAAGATTTGACCTATAAGGTTGAAGCTAAACAATAGGATAATTAAAACTTTTTCCATCAAAACTGGGTCTTTTTGGGTCCATTGAATTTCGAAATTAATGTTCTCAAATATTGTTTTATTGTCTTATTACAATTTTAAATTCTTCTACTCTTAATTATTCAATAATTATTCGTATTTCTTTATTCCGTGTCCTTGTGGCAGCTGCATTTGGATGAGGGTAGTGAAGACTTAATTTCACAGTACAGGCTGTATCGTTACTCGATAAACCGAGTGATCGAACCTCGCCCTTTTTGATTTTTAGGACGGAATTGTTATGTCTTATGTACATAAAAAATAAAGACTCTATTCTATTCCAATTTTCACTTTTCTCTTGTTCACGCTCCACAGATCCAATGGAAGATTTCTTTGCGATTAAACGTGTCATGCATATATGTCATCATCTAGCTCAATACTGTATCGTTTGAGGCGCAATCGGTTGAGCTACTTTTGAAAAAAATGATTTTCAAATTTTCAAGACCCCCATAAGAATAACCCAGAGGGGAAAATATAGAAAAAATGTTCTACGAATGAGTCCAAATTTCTACAGAATTCAAGCACACACTTGAGAGACCTTATTCTCAAATTTTACATAAACTGGATGAACCATTTTTATTTTTAACCATATTTTATTTTTCATCCATTTCTTTAATGTACTTCAAAATCAAGGTGTGCTTATAGCTTTCCAGTACATTTCATATAAAATCTCGCTTATCTCAATTCTCAACGCATAGCTACGTTTTCCTAGTGGTAGCAGAAGTTTAAATCGTTTTAATGAAAACTTCCTCTATTAGGATATAATTGATAGGGTGAAAGCTAGATATCAACCATATTTTAAGGGACCAGGAAAAAATAGTCCATGCAACGAAAAAATCCATGCAGGCAAGTTCAACATTGGATATATATGGAAGTGAGAAAAAAATGAATGCTCGAAGCAGGAAATGATGCATCGATGTTTCACTGCTCATTATTTCATACTAAGCATATTCCTTCAGCAACACAAACGCTCACGTTCAATTTTCACGCTAGCATGGGAAAACCTACTGAGTAGACATACCATCACAAATTTATTGTCACATTTCATGCACATGTCTAAATCACAGTTCATAATATTCTGATTGTTCTGTAGTTCATTGAATCATAGTACTGGTATCATCAATTTATTATTCTCAATACAGTCGGTCTAAAGTTTGGTGTAATGGTAGGCCTGTATTGAGATATGCTTCATTTGCTACTGCATGAGAAAAACAATACACATCCACAGATTTGAGTAACTGATTTGAGTAGCTTGAATAAGTTCGGACTTGGGCACGCCAGTACAACATGTTTCAACAGTCCAAGTATCAGGTCAGAAGAGAACTAGATTCAACTTTTTCTTTTGATATGCTGTGAATATGTATGTAGATAATTTATCAAACAATATACAAAATCATAATCAATCAAGATACATAATCGAACCGTGTGTGTACCAATAATTTGAGATGCATCATACTACAGTATGAAATCAAGATCCTGATTCATGACCCAATATTTTTTATGCTTTCTCTCAGTCATTGATGTGTTACTAAGATGTAACAATGAATCAGTGAGCACTGTAGTTACAATTTTGTTAATTATATTTCTTGTTGGATAAGTGTAGTAAAGACTTCGAAATTACACAATACTGAACACAATTGGGGTTCATATTTTTATTTTTGAAACTTTTTTGTATACAGTAAACAGGTCATACAATTAAAGTAATCGATCAACATGCACTTTTTTCTGGACCTTTATTTTTGGGGGCACTAGAAGTCCAATTCTCTCAGAAAAATTAAAATATTCTGTTAATCCCTGTAAGTATAGCATTGAAGACATTTTCAATTTTTAAATCTACTGCAATCAGAATAAAATTCAAGTTTTGTAAAATGTAAATATTGTATGATACATGTTTTTACCAAGATTAAAGACATTTTGTCAAGTCGGTTTTTAGAGAATAAATGACTGTATTATATTTATGAAATGGAAAAAAATTGAGTTTGAAAATCAATACTAGCAGCATACGTATATAACGATTAAAATGACCAACACGTAGAATCAATTAGCATTACATAATGAAGGTAGTAGACGAGTAACTAGAAAAGTTCAGTAGTTTGTTGGAAGTTAATAAACTGCCCATTTAATATCTCCCTATAGTTATCTGTTATTTCATTGACTAATCAATTAATTAGCCTAACAGACTCTCCAATGAACTATTGAAATCCAGGGGACAGCTTGAAAAAAAAGGTGTGTGAAGCATTTGATTCATTTTTCATACAAACATCTTGCTATGTACAATGAATACGCTGCGTTTCCTTAAAAAATAGAAATAATATGCAAGCAGCTCATAGATGGTCATTTGATTTTATAAAACAAAAATAGCTTGATAAATGATAATGCATTTCTCTCAAACAGTTCAGTTCTTAATTATCAATCAGTAAATATTTTATTAGAGATGAAGATAATTTGTTTCATCTCTGTTATCTGAAAATTGTGTGATCATTTCTGTTGCTCAATACGCATTTCAAATACTGTATAAAAAACATTCAATTGATTTTATTTGATGCATACGAAACGAGTGATAAGACGTCGAGCATAATGTGCTATCTCCATAGTAACGTAGGAACATGATTAGGGCCAGTGAAACATCTGAGGTGAAGGATATCCACGGCTAATAGCCCGAAGACGTGTGATTATCTAATGCGTTTGTGTATTACGTCAAAGCTAGCTGATAATACGGTAGAAGTTTATTATAGATTAAAATTACGGTATGATGGAATCAATTAAAAGATGTCATTGCACAAATTACACAACACCAGATAAAAATATAGACCTAGTGGTTTCAATATGCGTATTATGGGTTTTTTCAATACTGTTAATTAGGAAAATGGTATAGTTTTTTCACGAGATGTGTAAATCTAATGTTTCAAAATTAGTCTCGTTCAAATGTTCAAACTTTATGAATTAGGACTTACTTGGGCGATGGAAATAGAAACGGATCAGAAAAATGTTGGTCACTTTTATTTTCTGAATAAAACAGCAAGGGATGGGATCAGAATGATTCAATGGTAGATTATATAGTGGGCTACAGTAGTAAACTTATGACAATGGGTAAAGTAATTGGAAAAGAAGAAATCTACGGAAATTCTCATTACAGTATAACTAGGCCCCTATTTAATGATAGAATAAAGTACGCCTACCGATAGAGTTTCCACATTTGCAAAATGAATTAATTACCATAAGACAAATCCCTAATTTCAAAATCGGAATATTTTGTAATTTTCAGACTCCCTATAGGTTCTATAGTCCCGTCCATGAAGGAACAAAATAGATAAATCATTGAACTTGTATTTCACACAGACATCACATTTTTTCAAGTCTCAAAACATATTCAAAATGAAGACCAATCAAACTCTATTAACACCACAACAATGCACAATTCACTAGCTACTAAAAAGAAAAATCACGTTTTGAAAGTCAAGAAATCTTATTCAGCAACTTACTTGAGTAGGCCCTACTTGATAGCAACCACAAAAATTCATTGTTCGATAAGGTACTTACTATCAGTTCTTTAATTAACATCACATATCTGTATATGTTAAAATGCCCATCTCTAAAAATAAGATTTGTCTGGGATAAATAAAACTGAGAAAGTTCGTAGCAAGAATCTTAGTAAGATGAAGGACCTCTACATGCCGCGCAGGGAATTTTCAAGAGAAAGTTTCACGTACGTTTGTGAGTTTGGATTGCATTGGCAATGAATGAGGAGTAAAAAATGAGAAATAATATTATTAGGGCATAATCTTCATGGTTTTGGTGGCAAGACTGGCACTAAGTCTTGAAATAAGCAAGCTAGAGGTGCTACTTCTAAATGGCCTTACTAGGCCACACCCCACAGGTGCACATATGGCTTACACACCCTCAGCCTCAATTGGGAAAGAATGATTGTACATCAAGATTTTGGTGTTGACAAAAAAATGGTCTCTACGGATGGTTGTGGTCACATAAAGTGGTCGATCAAGCTACATTAAGAATTGAAATGCATCCTAAAAATAATATACTGATATATCATACGTACTAAAACTATAGGAGACATTGTGCATACGTATTGGAAAATCAATAGTCACTGAGACAGGTGGTTGAGTGGTTATAAAACTGAACTGTCATTCAGGAGACCATGGTTCGATTCCTGCCGTGGTCGACGATCCTGACAGTTTTTTCTTATGGTTTCGCTGTCTTTCAGGCTAATACTGGGATGGTTCCTTGACAATAGGCAACAACCTACTCCTTTACACTTTCCAAAAAACACATGATAAAATAACCTCTCATCTCACCATTTCATATATCTTTCACTGATGCCATTAGATCTTAGTCATCAGTATAGTGTATCGTTGAACCAAATATAAATAATATTTAAAAATCAATTGGAAAATCAATTGTACAATCATTTGGTTTTCATTCTAAATCTGTTTTCTTACCAAATATTCTGTTTTTAACCCATTTTTTCAGGATTCTGAACAAATCAGTGATTTTGACCTAGCCTATACATGGCAGGCTAAAAATGAAATTTTGCTTTGGTTTCTTTGAATTTGTTCAATTTTACTCAAACCTAGCTTGTGACGACTCTTCAGGCTACAAATTTCAAAAAGAATTCACAATTACTCATGGATAATTATTAATCTATTACCTAACGGCAGTGGCGTAGCCATAGGATTATATTTCGGCATATAAAAGCCCTGATTACTCTGGCTCGCGATTCTATAATAAGCTGCCACAATATTTGAAAGATATAAAATCACAGCTGTCTTCAAGACTCAGCTCAAGACGTTCCTGATAGAAAGTTGCTTTTACTCGACAACTGAGTATAATTCAAGTATAACACCTAATCTTTTTATGTATTTTTTTTTTTTTTTTAATTGACAACTCTTTAAGTACAACTCTGTACTGATGTTATATTGAATAAAAATTTATTATCATTATTATTATTATTATTATCATCATTATAATTATTATTATAATACAGGTATTTTCATCTTTATATGAAATTATTTGTATAGAGAAATAGTTGTTCAGATTTTAGTTGGGTATTCTTGGATGGTATTGTTTTTCGAGTGATGGAAGTTTTGATCATTGTTGTGATTTTAAATGGAATGATTCTTTCAATAGAATGATTCGTCTGATTAAAATTATTATCTTCTTTATGTCATCGCATTTCCATGCACAAGTGTGCATCTTTTTTCCAGTAGGCCTAATTTATCGTAAGCTTCATTGTTTTTTAATTTGGTATCCTTGCATACTTCTTTCGTGACAAACTTGTGAATTGATGCTGTAACTTTCCTTGTCTTATGTTTTTGTGTATGGATGGTATAGTTATTGATGTTCATTATTATCAGTCACACTCTAATGAGGTTTTGTGTAAAAGCAATGTCAATTTTGTACATCAGAAATTTCTCCCAACATTTGTTTTCTCAATTGAAAAAAAAAAAAAATTAAGAGCGAGATCTTTGACCAACAGATAATTAGGCCTACCCGAAAGACTTTTAGGAGTATATGACAAAGTTGGCAGGGTTTGAAGATATAGTAGGCCTACTCAGATCAATACGCTTAGAAAAAATGCATTGACCTTACCCCCTAATTAGTTTTATGGGATGGGAAGAAGTGAGAGATGATAGGGATGAGAGTTCAGCGGAGTGGGAGAGGAGGGTAACAGCTTGCTATGGCGAGGGCTAAAACAGAATTGTGAAGGAGTGGTTTACCCAAAGAACACCAAGAGAGTGGAACGGGCTGTGCAAAGGAGTAGAGGAGCAAGAAGTACCGGTATTGAAGACTTCAAGAGGAGGCTTGGGAAGGAAAAACCAAGGGGAAGCATTTATTCCATGGAAGCAAGGGAAGCAATGCTTCCCTTGCATTGTTACTTGCTGTGAATGAATGTTTCAAACACCTACCTTGAATTTCTATCGAAAGAAAATGATAAATCAATGAAGTAATAACTTACATCAGATTCAATTTTTCCCAATAAGCAAGTCAATTATGTCCTCTCTATTGCTACGATCTTGGTGAATATGTTGACCGTGCACAGTATATAGATGCAAATTCCGTGTCCTCATGCCACAATGATGACGAGAGAGAGAGAGAGAGAGAGAGAGAGAGAGAGAGAGAGAGAGAGAGAGAGAGAGAGAGAGGGGGGGGGGGAGAGAGAGAGAGAGGGAGGGGGGAGAGAGAGAGAGAGAGTGAGAGCGGGACAAGAACTCTGCAATGCATCGCCTATAAGCCTACATACACGTTGTTATGTGCAGAGACGTAGTGAGGCCCGTGTAACGGATGGTCACGTTTACAGTCTTCTGTGAATTTCATGTGTACGGGTACAGCGAGATTTGTTTTATTAAATTTAATTATGTTTTCGTCTTAGTTTCACTTAGGCTATATTCAAATCTATAACATGAGTCAAATATCTGGATGTTCGATTAAACACTTCCATTTGCGTATTCAAATGCAATAAACGTGAAAATATTATTTATATTTCAATCTTACAAATAGATCTGTGCAAACAGTTCTACGGATGTAACGCTGTCGATTGCATCCATGCATCAAAAAGCGTAGGGAGGCCCTAATTCTTACAATAGAGTCAATGGTATAACCGCGGTGCTTTGAGCGAGCACATGTATTTTAATATACTGAGTGGTTTACCGTTTGTACAAAAAAGTAGTTGAACTTTTGGAGACGATGGATAATCAATGATGTGAATAATTGTTGTGTGGTTAAGGATTTATTATTTAATATATAATGTTCATTTTCATATGGTAATATTCAATATATTTTTCACAACCTCCTCTATTTGTTACAAAACAAATGGAGGAGGTTGTGATATTTTTATATCTTATTTTATATGTTTTGCCCTTGACTTGGTGTTTGCTTGATTGCTTCCCTTTCCAAAAATCTCACGGCACGTCACTGGAAAAACCAATACCACCGCGCAAATGCACGCAATTGCAGTGAACAGTATAAATACTATAATATGGGCTAGTGAAATAATTGGCTGATAGACAGTTTTAGGTTATAATAACTTAGTTTAGGTTGGGTTGGTTAGATTAGTTGGATCAGGTAATCTTTCATCAATTTAGATCAAAGTGGCCATTTACCAACACTTGTTGATCACTGTTATTGAGTTTATAGGTCTACACCGTCTGATATATATTCAATGCTGGTATATAGGATTAGGCCTAGGCCTAGTCCTACCAATCAATTTGGATTATATCATGGTAGTTTTAGGTAGTAATCAATTAAATTAGGCCTAGGCCATCGAGTTTAGGCTTAGGTTAGGTTCAATCAGGTAATTGAATTTGTAGTCAATTTCTTAGTCATAAACTACAACAACAAGTAACAACGTCCGCCACGGCTCATGACATACCCAAGTCCAACTGTACATCACTGGCAAGTGGCAACAACAACAACAATGCCTGCTACAGGTTACGACAACCCCAGTCTAGACCTTGCCTGCAAAAGATCATTCTTCAATAACTCACAGTCACACTCACCCATTAAAACGACCGTGTATAGCGTTTTCCGATCCCCTCCCACACCCGGTGCAGATAACATTCCAATTGAAGCCCATGGCCACTTTGATCATTGTGGAACCAGGAGCCAGATCGTGGTGTGAACTGTAAACTATGTAAACAATGAAAAATGGCCGCCGCTAAAGCAGCGTCACAACAAGAAGGTAATATTTCAGCGAATATTATTTCCTAATTACGTTAGGAAAACACTCGATCTCATCAATTGATTTCTACATTGTGGAACTGTTATCATTCATGTTTAATTAATTTCCTCTTACCTTTCAGTGGAAACTACATCTTCAAGTGTGCTGATCGAGACCTCCCTTGCCAGCTTAGAGAAACTTGACAGGTCTTCACCAGAATTGTGGCCCGAGCTGAGTAAGCCTTTTTGATCTATTAGCCTAGGCTAGGCCTACCTACCATGGCAAGCATGGTTCTATGATTTTTTGGTAAATATGCCTTATGTGTAACCCACCGTTTCTAGGTTTATGTTCTTAGTAATGTTTTTCTTTGGGGTTTTAGTGATGGTAGAGTTGAGCCTAGCTATGGTCATTACCATGGCCTAGCCTAAGCCTAGACCTAGCATTGAATTTGTAGTGGCCTAGGCCCCTAGGCAAGGCAATGGAATGACAATGACAAGGCCCAGGACATTGATTTTTCAACTTATAGGGCCTACTAAATCAATGCCCAGGGTAAGGTTTTTGTCGAGTGAATAGCAAGAAAATAAAGTAATTTTAAGGTTAAAACCTTACCTTACCAGTATGGTTATTGAATCAATGACCTAACTAACCATCATCTAGACCTAGTTTAGGCCTAGGTGTAAGCCTAGGTGTAAGCCTACCACCACCTTACATAACCTAAAAATGTGCAGGTTACACATACAGCGTATTTAGGCCTACTGCAATCTGTATATGTATACAGGTACATGCAAGCATGCATGTATGCTAAAAGTAGATCATGTGTGTCTTCATTGTCCAATCGATTTGGTGGGCCTTTGTAGACTTCATGCCTAGACATCAGTAGGGTAATATTATAGTCAATGATAGGTAAGTGTCATCAAGGGAAGCTATACGTACTTCGACAGTAGTGATTTGATCGATTATTTCTTGGCCTGCTTGCATTTCGTGCTTGGGCCTAGATAGGCTAACATGTATGTAATTACCTACTTTTGTTGGTTAAGAGGGAATTATCAAAATCACCAATCAGGGTCTAAATTATCAATTATCTAAATCTAGATACCAGTAGCTGTTTTAATAAGTCATGCCAAGATCTTTAGTCATCAATTGATATGGGATGATACCGACACTAGCTCAGGTGGTAATGCTCACGCTTCATGTGACCGTGTGTAACGTGAGGGTTGATCTTTGATCCTCGCCTCTGTCGCATCTTTTACACATTGCGACTTATTCATACGTGAAGTAAAATCCTGATGTTCAATAAGAACTTTGAAAGGAACATACATTTTTTTTCTCATTGTGGAAAGTTACTGCTTAATAAAAGGAATGCGTTTTTATTCACTTTCCCAAATTAGGAATCCGTTCCTTTTGTCAAGTTTCTACCCGACATTGACCGCTTCCTTCCCATTTTCGTTTCCATTACCAGAGAAACCTTCATCTTATCAGATTCATCAATCAATAATCCAATACTAATAGATCTTATTTATCATATTTAGTTTGTTGTTAAACCAATATAAATAAAAAGAAGCCGCCCTTGTGGCTCAGTCAACTAACACACTGCATTAGAAACTAAAATCAGGTTGAGTGTGGGTTCGAGCCCTGCCAAAGGCATAGGCTTTCGTTAACTCACAGCATTACTTCATCGTTCCATTATCATCCACTCAATTGTACTCCTGCATAAGCTAGCTGTAGGTGATGTAGGCCTAGATATTGATTATTGTTCACGTAACAATCCGACCAACAGCTGAGTTATTTGGGTATATGAATGAGCAGGCCATATAATACAATTATGAAGTGATGATGAGTGACAGGACACTCACAAAAACCCATGCATTACACCGGACTTGAACTCACGCTCTATGGTGATTTCAGTGTATGAAGCTGTGCCTTAGTTGATTGAGCTATGGAGGGCGGGTGTTAAACGTTGAGTGTTATATTGTCAAGGAGTTAAGCAACATTATAATTCAAAATAAAATGAACTACAGATTACAAACTCTAACTATGCAACAATTCACTATGGTAGTACTACGAAGTCAATTTCCACTCAAACATCAACCGACTAATCATAGAAACTGTCATTAATTGTTCACTTTATGTAGTTCCAGGCGTTTCGGAATATTATAAGCCTATGGCCCAACGAGGACCCAACAAGCAAAAGACTGTTCAAGAACTCGAGGAACTATGGTCTAAGGAATTAGACGAGAGTGAGCTTATGCTGTTACGCAGTAAGTGTGAATATCTTTATCTTCACTTTCTATATTTATTGGGACAATCAAACTGATTATCAATTCACCGTACCAATAGCTAGACTAGGCCTACATTATCAACTTGTATGACAAATTCAAAGCAAAGCATGATTCACAACATTTTTGTTTTACTTTCCAGAGTACAGTAGTATGCCGCGAGCAGCGCTGATTGCCAAAATCAAAGAAATTCACGACGTTGCTTACGATTTGGGTCTCCAAGAATCTAAAGAAATGACGCGCGGTCGAATGCTCGAAATATTTGAGAACAAACGCCTGAGGCCAACGTGAGCTCTTGAACATTATCGTACAATAGTTAATTTTGTCTATATTTTATTTTTGATCATTATATATATTTAAATATATATTCTTAGCAGCTCACAGACAAGTAATTCAAGAGCTCACCATATATTAGTCTAAAATTGAACTAGTTATTTCAAAAATGTCTCACTCTCATTATCTGTCTGCCATTAGTCTGTTTCCAGTAAATTGTACATTTATATAAGCCTTATCATTCAAAACTAGAACAGGCATCTATGCTTTGTATGTCTTCTCACATTAGTAGTAAGCAAGTTTTTATACCAATACTGTATTATAACCACTTGTATGTTGAATATTATTGTGAGCTCTGTTCTAAACCAATTGTTCTTTGATAGTTTTTCTTTCTATAGAATAAATATATTATAATTAAAATAATTACAGTTATTTTTCAAAGAACTGGGACTTTGGCAGCTAGGCCTACCTCTGTTGTTCTTGAACCAATCTGGGTGCAATCATCTTTGCAGTCAAGTGTGAGGATGCCATCATTGGCATGGTGAGAAACTGAGTGCATGGCTCAGTTTGTGTATCCACAAATGTGCATTCCTGATGATTTAAGCAGTCCCAGATTTTTTTGTAGGCCTAGTAATAGGCCTACTGTATTAATGAGTTGACTTGGCAGATTTGTCAGTGTAGGCCTACTTATCAGTAAACAATCACATCAATAACTTATCACGCCTGGTGGCCAAGATACAATCGCTTGGAAATCGCTATGTCCTTGTTACAAAATCCTAACCCTTGGGTAGACAGAATGAGAGTAAATTATCACTACGTTGATTAAATAAATAGTTTCAAGTGCTGAGTGGATGCAGGGCAGTGATGCACAACCTGCGGCCTTCCAAGTCATTCTCGGGCTCGTCAAATAAATGGAAAATTCTTCAAATTTCCATAGCATATTCCGATAATTTCACTATAATTTCAATAGTCTTACTATTTTAACCTGCTTTTGATGTACACCTATATTTCTTTTAGAAATTACTTGGTAACACCATATTGCACACTTCTTTCTGCAGAAGGTTCAATGTGACTACCGGGATCCTTGTGAAAGTATTCAATTTTCAATTTCAATTTCAACATGTTTTTTATTCTTACTAAACAATTAGATGACAAATATGAAATAGAATAACAAACACAATATGGGAATAATAACAAATAAATTCAATACGAATATAACGGTAAATAAGAAGAATAAAGAAGAACTGCCATTTTAGTGCGAAATAAGTTGATTAATAATAAGAAGCCCGCATAAGAACGAATTCTTGTGTGCAGTTGTATCAACTGTCATAAACTCATAATTGATGTTTCTGGCTTGACTGTTTGGTTAGGTTAGTGAAGGTAATGTTGACTGTCATTTTTGTAATATATTTTGCGGAGGCAACATCGCAGCTAATCACCTAATGGGAAGACGCCGCAAAGTCCAAGTCCAAGTTTCGTCCAATTATTAGATATTTGCCAGTTTAATATGGTGTATAGAAGTACTTTAATTGGAAATATGTAACCATCTGATTTCAACTGTAATTTGTGCGTGATTTCCTGCATTATTCCACAAAAATGAAGAGTGAATCGTAGTAAAATCCCAAGGTAAAATTTTACTGTTTTTTGTCTGGCTATATACGTCTAGCCTCAACTCAAGAGAGAATTCCAGTGCGGGCTCGCAAACAACTAGAAAGAAAATGTATAAAATGATCTATTTGATGAAATAGTTGTGCATCACTAATGTAGGGACTTACAGAGTCTTAAAAATGAAATACTACAGTATCTGGAACTAGAAGAAAGAAAATGCATCCCAATTATCAGTGAATCGTCGTTAAGACTGATCGTGTAACGACTAAACGTGGCTCAGTCGGGCAAGCTGAAGTGTCGTACCTACATGGCACAGTTTTTTACGGATCATTATCCTTGAATCACCTGCTTATATGTTGTACCACTAAATAACTTGAGTGTTGGTGGGATTAGCAAACAATAATAACAGTAATTCAGTTTGTGTGGGACTCCTGACTGGGATTCGTCCTTCAGTAGCCTCGTGCAAATCTTGTGGGGGGAATCCTGCAAGGGACTCCCCATTATCTAGTGCCAGTATATAAAGACTAGGAAGGCAAACTATACTTCAGGTGCCAGTTGACAGTCAACGTGTAAAAGAGAAAATCATTTACTCATGACGGCTGTTCATCTTCACGATGAATGATTATGAAGGTCCAGCTTACTATACATTTGGAATTATAATTGCTGAAAGTGAAGATGAGTTATAAAATTATGGTAATAAAATCAAAAACTTGATTAATAACAATAAAAAAAAAAATTGGATTTCAAGTTGATTGAGAAACACTGAAGAGATGATTGTGGAGAATATGTGATGATTTGCTCAAGATTGTGAAGACTATTTCTCGAATGAATTATTTTGATATATATTACAATCATTGGAACAAGTAGATGTCTATTAACATACATGTGTTTCATTAATCACTGCAAATAAATATCTAGTTATATTAATTATACAGTGCTACCTTCAGTATCAATAACAGCCTAACCCTACACACCCATCCACCAACTCCCACAAGTTGATAATAATTGGGACTGAGCATACGCCCTATAGTCTGGAGCAGTGACATTTCTATGATATATTTATTGCGATTATTAGATGTGAAGATAGCTAGCCTATTAATGATGGTATCAAAGAAAAACAAGAAGAAAAAGCAATACACCATAGTATTTACCAGAACTAGTTCTAAACAATACTAAAATGAAAGGATTATCACTTATGAATGAGTATTATGAATCATAACTCGTTAGTCGTTACCCACATTTATAATTTCTTTATTTGTAGCCTGTGCTAGGCTAGCCTACCAAACACATAAAATCTGTCACCCATACACACATTGCCACACCCGAAACAATGAAACACGTATTAGTATTTAGTAGTATGTACGATTAGTTATAATTATTATTCTAATTAAATAGTATTAGTACCCAACAATTAAATTTAAGTACAGTACATTATTGTCACTTGTTACTTCACTCACAGTATTTCAAAATAATCCAACATTCAAATGATTTAATAACTAGATTTTACAACCTATAGATATATCTTATAGTATTATTTTGATAGAGTTTTGACCAATGGAGAAGGTATCTGCAGCATTTTACTTCTGGTACGAGGTATTAGAAATTATCTAGGGCATAACCCGCATAACTGTTACTATCAGTCACACTTCTAATAATACAATTGATAATCTATGTAACCCTATGCTCAAGAGGCTGTAGGCATCTGCTAGGCATGTAAGCTTGCAGAAATTGAACTGCAAACCATTGTTTTTGAAAGATCAATTCAATTTCTCATTTTGTTTCCAGAGAAATTAGCTAAATTTATGCCAAAACAGAATTTTAAGCAAACATGTGTACTGAAGTTGTAACGCGTTTGATCAAATAAACATTTCATCAGCCTACTGGTTTTGCAATTAGAAGGCTTAGAAATTTCAGGCCGTGAATTCTGAAGGCTGCAGTTTTTTAAACATTGTAATTCATTTTGTTACTAAAGAAAAGAGTTTGGGTGTACAGTATGCCAGTGCAGGCTTAAATGAGATATGCCTGCCTTACACCTGTCCGCTCGTAAATATTTTCAAATACTTTCGAATCTTGGCCAAAGATTAGCAATTTTCAAGTATAAAGTACATAATGATAGAATTATTGTCAATTGTATACAGGTAGTGATTTTTTTGTATATATTGTTACTTAAAATACTGCACATATGTAACAGTAAGCCACTTAGCCATGTTCTTCAATCAGAAGATAATATATGTAGTATTATAGTCACACTATATAAATAAGTGGGCTGTATTTGTAAACAAGTCACCCATTGAAATTTATACACCTGAAATCTAACGTGAAGTCTATCAGTTTTAAAAATTAGATATAAATAGGGCCTATATTATGTATACATTACACATATAAAACAAATCTATTCTCATCATTGTATATTTTGTTTACCACATCTCAGATTATTGTCATTGATATTTTACGAGGACGTAAATGAACGTAAATAATTGTTTCTAATAGATATCAAACAGTAATTTAGTTGAATGTTTCAACAATCATTCAGATATGTTAAGTTCAACCAATTAATCTGAAATTCACAGCACGATAGATGCTGCAATAACGTTACACTCACACTATCAAGATAAGTATAATTTGATATGCTACCATGAATTATAATTTTTTATAATGTATCAAAAAGACACATGTTTAAATAGATATGGTGACAGTTTATACACTGTGTTAACATTATTGTCATTTGATTTATACAGTATTGTGATTATGACACATGATCATAAGATGATAAATAATACAGCAGGATTATTTAGGAATTTGCAAATATAATATTAATATATGGTTAATAATATAATCTAGCTGAAGTAGGCCCCAATCTAGGTAAGCTGCTGGTTTTGGATGTATTCCAATTCTATTTAATGCTATTCTGCTCTGATTTGAATTTGACGCTCATCAAAAGAAGTTGAAACCATGTAAAATTTTACTTGTAGTATAGTAGCCTACAAATATCAAATATTCACATTTTGTAATATGAACTTAACTTTTCATTTAACTTATAACTTATATAACTTATTTGAAATTTAAGGTAAGCTTATATGTACTGTTTCAAAGTTTTGAAGTTTTTCTCAACCTAATCTATAAATATATATATATATATATATATATATATATATATATATATATATATATATATATATATATATATATATATATGTATATATATATATATATATATATATATATATATATATATATATATATATATATATATATATATATATATATATATATATATATATATATATATATATATATATATATATTGTTTCCTCTTATCAATTCTATTCTATTTATTGTTTGTTCATAACACAATGAAAATATAGGCACATTGTATCAATATGTTGCCTGGTAAATCAAACATATTTCATGTGTATTACATTATTAGTAATTCAAATGACAAATGGATAACAAATCGATCAAAGTAGAAATCTTCAACGAATAATAATGACATAAAAAAACATGGTAATTGATAAACACATGAAAATTTAATCATAGTGATGGAAATCACAATGGCTTAAAAACTGGTGGAAAAGATATTACCTTATACAAATTGTGGATAGAAAATGAAAGAAAACTATTACACTATGGTTTTAATAAAATTTTACTAGATCTAGGCCTACCCTCAGTTTTCCTGTTGATCAGTTCAATGATATGTAAAACCTCCATATCAAACCTTTTTTGAAATATTTTCATTTTTACCCTCCTATTACATTGTTTTGAAATGTCCTAGTACCAGTAATTATCTAATATTCTCAAAACTGTTGAACTGTCTTTTCATTAGTTATCTAGGACCTAATATTTGCTACGTTATATTGGTTATCGTTAGTATCAGTGACCCTCCCCATTGATTACGCATATCCGTGATTTGATGGCCTTGAACCACAATATTAATGCAACTCTATCCATGGATATGCATATTTCAGATAATCATTGGTTGTCACTTACATTTCAAGACTTAAGTACTAGAGATGATTTTATTAAGTATCTTAAACATAGAAATTATTTCCTCTCAATCATAATGATTTATTCCTTCATTCACACGGAATGATAATAATTGTGTAAGTCTGAAGGCACTCAGTACTTCCAAGTAAAATGGCTCAATGTATTGTACCTTGTCAAATGCGATTGTGAGCAGGAAACTAAGTCAATGTTATTTAGTAGTAGGAAAATGCGTTATACGTTTTGCTCAACGTATTTCAGTGAGTGATGAATATTGAATGAATTATTTGTCTTGCAACTAGGAGTACAGATTGGTTTCAGTTAGTGTCAAAAGATGTCTGGCCTGCTGATGGTATTTCTACTCCTTGGTATTCTTAAAATAATCCCAGGAAAATGTTCTTTGATTTGAGTCTTGATAACTGAGTAGCTAGCCAGAATAACAAGTTTAAATAAATACCCTTCACTACTACCTAAAAGTACTCTTTTGATTCAAATTTAAAATTTTTTCCCAGGTCTACTGATCACAACAGAACCAATGATTTTAAATTTCAAATATTT
Organism: Brachyptera risi; assembly: GCA_964007535.1. Classification (NCBI taxonomy): domain Eukaryota; kingdom Metazoa; phylum Arthropoda; class Insecta; order Plecoptera; family Taeniopterygidae; genus Brachyptera; species Brachyptera risi. The sequence goes on along the minus strand of OZ023331.1, from coordinate 31,623,183 downwards.
TGGTGGTATCACTGCATTCATTAAAAAATCATACAGTTTCATTCGAAAATCTTTTGCACATGTATTTATAATATTGAGAGATTGATTTAATTCAACTACAAATTGTCTATCAGTTAATTAGTTACGTATACAAACATCTAGAAATGGTTTATTGTCAAAATGTATATTTTGTCGAGTACGTAATAATACTTCTAACTTCTCAGCTGTTTACCTTCGCTATATCTTGTAAGCTTCACTATCTATTAAAGAAGACGGAAAATATTCAGACGCAATTTGAGCGTCGGAAATGTTTACGTTTCTTACAACATTCTAATTTGATTGCAATTCCTCTATTAAATAAGTGTATTGACTTATTATTATTGTCTCGATTATTTTCTGGAATATATTGTATCATTTATATGGAATTCAAGGTACGGAAATAATAATATTTATGCTCTTTTGAAAAGCAAAACAACATCATCTAACTCTCTATTCATCTATGCTAACAATGTATTAGCTGTAATATTATTATAAAAACATTTTGAACAATGCTATACACATACAGTAACGAAACGGTTTTCAACGTAAAATAGAATTCATACTAAACAATTTACATCACATCAACATCTGCTATTTATGGACAGACCATTTAGTCAAAAGACGTAATATAATTAACATGTGAAAATTATTGTCATATGTCGTCGTAGTATATAATTTAACCTAATTTATTATCAACAATTATTACATTGTTAATGGGCTTTTCCATTTTTGTCATACCCAATTCTGGTACAATTTACTCTATGTACTCACAATTAGATCTTATTTATACGTAATATATTTACATTAATTTGACTGTTTTTACGTTATTGTCTCATATACAGTACACTGTTCCATAATTTATAATTATAAATATCAAGTATTTCGCTATGGACAAATTATTGTCTATGTCTGCTGGCCTTCAAATAGAACCATTATCGTCTATTGTTATTTTTATTGTCTTGATCGGTATTGTTGATATTATCAAGGACTTAGTTTTGTTGTTTGAAAAAAAAGTTATTGTCCACTCTGATTTCTTATCAGCCTCATGTGATATTTAAAATTTTAAATGATTCTTAATTAATTTATTTAATCATCTTCACATTGCTTGGTACATTTCAATAAATTGAGTTCAACATTATTGTCATTTTGTAATTGGGCTTGTTTCTTAAATACCTTAAATTTGAATCTTTCACATTCTCTATGGTTCTACTGATTCCTCGAATTAGTAATATTCGGTAATGTAATTATTATATGCAGTACTAGTAGCTTTTACTGTAAGTTTTTGCTAGAAAATTGAGTTGCAAAATACTTCATTTGTTATATTCGCTATAATGCACCTAGGAACGTACCGATACTATTTCCTCTGATAATTTATCATCACTATTAAATCTTGATGGATATGTCTAATACAGCATATCGTTTTTGTTTTTTATTGATATAATGCTGATACAGTTCACAGATCGCATTGATATGATAAATATAGGTAGGATATGTTGGTGGGATGAAAATAAAAGGGATGACAACATAAAAGAATAAAATAAATAATATATCTTTCAATATAATTAACAAGTAAATAAAATACTACAAACAAACAAGCCGGAAACCAGGGTTAAAATATCAAAGTGTCGCAGGCCTGATTACTAAAACTACGTTTATCACATTTTATCATAAAATATGTCATATAATTAATAAATCTTGATCAACATATTGAATTTGAATGGTTAGATGAGGAAGGAGGCAAGATAATACTTCAATCATCATTTCTAATAATTATCAATTGAAAACATATTGATTAGAACATTTGAGTACCGTTTATTGACAAAAAATCATTGTTTTTTTCCTGCCATGTTGAGTGCTTTAGGTACACCAATAGAAAAAAAGGATTTTGTGCAAAAACAATGTAGGTCAAAAAGTCAATGTCAAAATGTGGCTCAATTTGTGGCTCAATTTTTCGATATAAAATGTTATTGTTTGTAGTAATCATACCATTGATCTACAAATATTTAATATCTAATTGATTACTGTACTACAAAATAATCTACTATTTAACTACAAACAGAGTTAATTCAAACAAAAAACATCTAGGTAAAGCAAACAATAAGGGATAGGTGTTCTAGTACCAGTATTACTTTGATAGCATATATATACTCTTAGAATAATTTGATCAATGTGGAAAATTCTTCCCAGTTAGTTTGGATGTACTTTGGCTTCTTGCAAATCTGTGCGAAGTCATACGTGATTGATATTTTCAAACAAGATTGTATCGTTTGAGAAATAATTGAATAGATTATTTCTTTGCAAGCATTTTGTCTTGTGATACTGGAAAGTATTCACAGGTACAGCTACACCCATAAATACTATGTAATGTTTTTACCCAAGTTTTTACCAGCACCAATTGTGAGAAATTCAGTACTTTATTTTTGATCATTACTGAGCAGCTCATTCAACAATGGAGAAGACAATTGTTAAGTTGTTATCAATTTCATATTGGGATTGTTTCAAGATAAATTATAGCATCTATCAGCTGATCTTGACTTTGGTATAAGATCATTTTCTGGCACTGTGACAGTTTCATCACTGTCATTATCATGCAATTTATTGAGTTTGATGTTCTGAAAGATTGTGATCATAGCAAGGGACATGTACTGAATGAATGATAATGCGCGATTGTTTATTCATTGTTGTCACCTTGAATAATGTGGACAAATATAGTCCAAAATGCTACGTTAAGGTACCGGTACGTGTTGCCTTTTCTTATTTTCTTTCCATTAAAACATTTAATGCATCTTTTCAAATTTTTCACGGTTTTGGTCACAGTCCTTGAATATAGCTTTAAAATATTGCTTCAACATATTGAATAAAATATGTGGGCCATGACGTTTGTTAATATTTAGAAATTCTCATTGAAATGAACATACTTCTATTCATATAATTTTCAACTTTCAATGCGAACTGATTCGAAAACGGGACTTCCTTTCAAACTTGAGCTACCGAATAAAGCCAAGTTTGGTCAAGTTTTTAGCTTTGCATTGTCTTCCCCGTTGTGAAAGCCTTGCCTGATTCCCGATTACTGATCATGAAGACAAATATTTTGAGTTTGCGTTCTAAAGGAAAATGAACAATTGGACTTTTGAAAAAATTCATCACCTTCTGGAAATAATCCGAAGGTATTTGAATGGATTTCATCGCCTTCTTGACAACGCAAACTCCACAACAACACTTCCTCGGCGGAATGGTTAGTTCCTCGAGCTGTCCGTTCGTACCAACAGTCTCTCGAAAACTGAATACAAATTCATACATTTAAAATAGTTATCCTTACTTATATTATTTACAATGAATGCGCTGCATTTCGTAGCTTGAACAAGGTGCGGCACCGTGTGGTATAGATAACGGTTGGCATTTACCTGACTTCACCTGGTGAGTAGTGCGACTACTAATAGTAATAGTTGTAGACTTGTCAAGCAGGTCGCGATATTTGATTCGTTTGATCGGCCATTTTGTGCTCTTGACTGGTATGTGTAGCCACTGTCGACTACGTGGATCTTCCAGCCAAGATTGTTGTGCGTGTAACACTGGAATAAGAAGAAGCGAGATGCAAAGAAATAATACAACAGAGGATTTAAAATACCAAACATAAGCCAGCTAGTCTAATGTTGGCATTTGTGTAGTTCATTGTTTACCTGATAATATAGTAAGTTTGGAGTCTTCTCCTCTACGGTCCAGTTCAGATAAGCTGGTTCGCCATCGTCACACATTAAACGCAGTGTTTGGAGGTAAGCTGAGAAAGACTCGGTTTCTGTTGAACGATCAATGTTCTTGTGCGCCCACTCGCAATACCGCCCAGCTAAAGAAAAACAATTTGTTCAGTATAAAAAATGAATGTTTTCATTTTGTGAAAATACTACACTTGATTCGAACTCTCTGAACTCTGCGTTTTATGGTACAGTATTATTATTCTCGTGAACTCGACTCGTATCAAGAATGCTACAATTATTCCTGTGAATGATATGAAAAGGTATCGTAAATAACAAATGGGTAAGTTGAAATTAAAGAAGAATCACTGAAAGACTGACTTTATGTGATGAATTTGAATACTCCACTGAAGGGTAATATGATTGGTCTACTTTTTATAAGACAAATTTTCACAATATATAATATAACATTCCCACATTACTTTCATACATCAAGACCACAAATTCCTCGTAAAAATAATGCAGTTTTATTTTTTGATATTTTCACAGCACTTCTGTATTAAATGACCATTTAAAATAAGTAATATCCCTGTCAAACATGGCTACTGTTGAAACTATACAATTGTCACAGATAACCGATAAAACGTTTAGCAAATGATAGCATATAGGCCTTGATCTCACCGGCGGATGGATATGGATATCCCTCCGAGTCGTATCCGACTCCCGCGTAAACTCTCTGCTTTGTTTGCTCGTTGTTTGACTTCTGCCCGAAGCCTCCTTCCTTACTGTCGGTGATGTAGAACGGGTGGTATCTCGCAGGGTTGGTCATGTCGTTACCTAGCAACCGAATAAGCAAACAGGTCAAATTAGTTTGCATAGTAGTTAACTGCAAAGTCTTACTTTCATTGAAAATCTAGAACAAACTTTCAAACTAACTTTGAAGTTGTTCAAGGTCAGCAATAATAAAGATGAATATTCCTGTTACGTAAGATTTTTTCTTCTTAATTTTTACAGTTCAAATTGTTTTATTTCTGTGTAGTTTCAAAAACAGAGTATCACAAAATGGTCAAGTCATATAAATATGAATATGAATAACAAATATGTAGCCAATTTTATTGAGTTTCAATAGAGTGCATCACATTATAAATCACAATTAATCAAAATTAAAATTGCACTTGATGTCAAAATAAAAAATTGTACGCATTGTCAGTAACGAACTCATTTCCAGAGTAATAGCATTTGCTAAGACAAAACGCTTTTAATTAAATTTTGAATCTCTCCACACTCAACTTTTTATAATCTTCAATGCATTTAGGAAGAAAGTTATACAGTCTATTACCTGAATGTCTATTTACCCTTCTCAAATAATGTTAATCTATGGTCAGAACATTAAAATATCAAAACTTGATATAAAATAATTGTTCTTCAAATAAGGCAATGGATGAAAGATAGGATCGTTTGAACGGGGTACCACAAGGCCGATCATACAACCCAATCTTATCAATCTTATACCACGATTTTACACGTTTGAGTATGAACATGAATAATGAATCAAGGAAGACCTACCCATATCGTAACATTTTCAGCACCATCATAGCGTAAGCAATCGTCGTGACTTTCCTTCTGAACATATTGGTAAAGTTGCTTCATGACATTCAGAAACGTATCTTCTCAAATACTGTCAATCCATAATGAATATTCACTTTACGTTGAATGTTATTTGAATAGAACGGTCCTTGGTGAGGTAAAAATGGATGACAAAAATATTGGGTGTAACAATTAATTGACCTCCACATTTCTTATTATAAACTTTGACCATTCAGCATTTGCAATCATCTATGTCTTTTGACATATTGATTGACTTCAATATTTGCTCTGTGGATGTTTTTTGATTATTTATGTAGGTAAAATACTCCTGGCAGGAATTTTTTGCTTTCTGGGTACTACGCCCGTCTGAATTGTTACTTATGTTCCAAAGCTTAATTAATGAATGAATATATCCAGAATAAAATGAATATTGAATCTCTCGTTCTCCTTCCTTCTCACCTCCCTCTACTACAAACGTGTAAGTCTGCCCCCGCTCTACGTAGACCTCGGGTATGAGCTTGTCGTTGATGTACCACGCAATGCCCCATGACGGTTGCCCGGTGATGGGAGAATAGCCTCGCTTGCCGCCCGTCGGCCCGATACGGACGGAGAAGACTGTCTCGCCGGTGATGACAGCAGGCGGCCACGGCTGGACGGCATTCTCGTCAGGGATGTCGTACAAGGACTTCATGCATGTGCGATCGTTACGGCTGCTGAAGTCAATGCGGATGTCGTCTGAAGAGAGGAACGATATTGTCATCAGTTAAGTGTAGACTAGCAGTCCTTCTTTTAGTTTTAACAGTATCCAAGTTTGCTCAAGCCTAATAAATACATTTTTCGTACTTGAAAAAAAAAAATTAAGCATCTGAAATATATTTTAATTTGATAATGCTTAGGCCCGGTTTCACCAATCTTAGTTAGGGTACTAATCCACTAACCATTAATTAAAAGTATGAAAATAGCATATGTAACCAATGGTGATAACAAGTTAATCCGCTAACTATTGCTTAATCCAGTTTCGTAAAACCCGGCCTTATTGTATTATTACGTGAATTTCATGTATACGTGGCGAGTTGGATTCTTTTTTGGAATTTTGAATCATAAAATAGATAGTCATAATAATTTCACATGGAAATGGACTTGAAGAGACTTAATTGCTGAGAAAAATAAATACAATTTATGAAATATTGATGAATGAAGAATTGAATTGTCAACTTGTTGGATGAAAAAATGACGGACACGGAATCAAATACGAAAAAGTCTATCACAAATATTTTTCAAATCAAAATTCTTTACCTGTTGTTTTATCGGATATCGCATGAGCATTTGCTTCTTTTCTACTATTCAATGGTCCGATTGCAGCTATAACGTTCACCTCCTGATCCAACGGAATCCCACGATCGTTGATTGGTTCGTTGGTCTGTAATGGTCTTCGGTATTTGATCGTTGTGACGCCGTTGTTACGTTCGCCCGAGATGAACTCAACATCATTCTTCCCCCCAATACGTTCATCTGGACAGACTCCGTTCTTACCGTCGCACTGAGAACAAGCAATAAACCAGTAAACTTTGTTGCTATCACCCTAAAAAAATACCCAAAACTTTGAAAGTTTTTGGAATCCTGAACAATTGAAAATTTAAATCAGAGTTATTCGATTAGTTCAATTTCTCAAAAGACTCATTTCCTTACTTTGCAACTCAGTTTGTATTAAATTGTTTGTATTAATTGAAAAATTTGTTCATATTTTGATTGGTCAACTGACCGACCTGCGATCCCTGAGTATCCACAAAAGAAGAAGGTCGTCTACCATCAAGATGATTGTAAAAACTTCAGTTATGACATGAACCCGTAAATTTAAGTTTTAATACATTCAGAAGATGTAGTTTTGTTTCTTATTGTAAATCCCATCCTGAAAAATCATATCATTCTAAAAATATCATGTGTGATTGATATTTGTGTGATATTGATGGGTGACCTTTTTTTGTGGTAACAATTATACAAGAAGATAATTTAAAGATGTCAGTTGTTTACCTGAGCTGTTGCGGACATGTAGTAGTCCACGGCTCGGAAGCTCCCTGTATCACTGTCGTGAAAAGCTACGACAATATCACCGCCAACCATCGATGATCTGAAACAACAATCTTTCAGATTCAGTAATTGATAAACAATACTAAAAATTCATTTTTCAATTCAGAATAATATAGTTACATGTACATGAGTCGCGATATATTGAAGGTCTAACTTTTCATATTAAAATGAGTAGATAATGAAAATACATATATTGAAATTTCTGTTGTTTAATATTATATTCACTACATGGAACTTTGAAATATAGCAATCATACTGATGGATAAGCAACAGCGTTCCATAGCTGTACATCAGCTATTAGGGGTGTCGGCGAGTACCCGGGTATCCGAGTCGGGTACGGGTACACCACTACCCGACTCCAATATTCCTTACCCGGGTACCTGCTACTTTTTACAACGCGAGCTTTTGTTCTTCATTTTCACTGACAGATAACTTTTAAACAAAGCACGCTTGTGTGGCAGAAAAATCGAAAGAATTTACGCCTCCTCTACTACTCTCTAGACCATAGATATCACCAGTCGCATCTGGCTCGCAAGTGCTGCTCCCCCCCCCCCCCTCCAACACTCTGGCACTCTTAGCGACCACAGTTCTAACACTTCTGCATACCGCTTGAACACATGGCCCTTTGTTAACAAAAAAGAGGGACATGCCACATTCACTCAAGTTGACTCAACCAATGTGTTTGGGTAGATTATATTGTGCTGAGAGGGTCAGTGATATGATATGAGCAGACTGTTTATAGTTGCAACATTGATAATGGTAACCTAAGGATGGTAAATAAGACGGTAAAATACATTCAAATGAAAAGTAGATGAGCATAGTTGAGATTAAAAAAAATTTGATTCCCCGCGGGTAATGCTCGGGTAATAATGACGGGTACCCGACTCCAAAAATTGCTACCTGCTGACATCCCTATTAGCTATATAATGAACAACACAATTTTTTCCGTTACCACAATACAAAATACACTAGTTCTTCTACATTGCTCTGCACATCTAACATTTGGTGTCAATTCTATACTTTATAATAATCATTGCATGCATAAGCACAGAGAAGCAAAATGGCCACTTATGATATTTTTTTCGTGCTGTATTTCTTCTGTCTACATTGAAGTTTTCTTTACAGAAAATATCTCACACAAATCGTAAAAAGTAGTGCATGCAAACAAGTGAACGTAAAAGATCAAAATAATCCGATTCACAATTTAATTTGAACATCAATCTCCACGCACAAAGTCCAACAATTGACCCTCATGTATTTTTAGCTTTGGAGAGGGTTAGATGAGTTGTGTATTCATTGGTATGATAGCTTTAATCAAAGATAAAACCATTCAAGTTCTTATACATGGAGAGAGGTGACTGTGCTTGATCATTATTGAGGGTTTAAAATCTGAATTTATTCAATTGTTGATCTAGCCCATGCAACAGGCTCTGGTAGTCACTCTGACTTCTGGAGAGCCCTTGCAGTGTAAATTAACGCCATTTAAGATGCACAGATATTTGTTTGGCATATGAAATTGTTGAATAATTTAAGATTCAATACTATTCTTATCTGATAGTTTCCGGGATATACGGGAAGGGGGATCAATCGAAATAAATTATTTTATTATGAGTATTGAAGATGTACTGGTAATAAGAGTTCCTGCTGTTAAACTTACTGGAAAATCTACAAATCTACTTGCCTGCAAGTAGATCAATAAGATCAAGATGCAGTAGATGCAAGTAGAGCAAGTAGATAAGTGTTCAACAACAGGTCAATTAATGATGATGATTGTTAGATATGTTTGATTTGGATTGTTATGGATTGAACTGGCAGTGAAGTTGAGTAAAATCTAAAATAAAATCCAAGAAGTATGTAATATAATTCATAAAAATTATATCACGAGTGTTATTCAAGCAAAAATAAGTTATAATTGACAATTAAATTTTAAAAAATGTAGAGGAATAACGCAAAATTATTTAATGTAGTGGGATAAATATAGGACTGCTGGAGGAGGAGCGAAAGGGGGCTCAAAAATTGAGTCTTTGTATTTGAAAAGTAGGTCTATAAATTTTCATTGAACTTTAAATTAGAATAAAAATTATATAAAATATTAAACATAAACATTTTTTTCAACAATTTGTTCCGCTTGAATCAATCTCGAATGAATGACTCACACTGAAGTCTTGACTCATGCCCAGCTGCAAATATTTTTCTAACAAACAGCAAAAGCACTATGCTGAAAATAAAAATAAAAAAAATACAATGGAAAATAAAAATAAAATCATTCAGTATATTGGAATGGTGTTTCGAGGATAGAGTTATGAAGGAGGTTGATATTTTTTAGACTGGAGAAACCAAAAAATATGTACATAATCATCAGTACGTAGAGGGGTAGATGCGCTTACAATATTTCAGAACATAATATTTAGGATATTACTTATATTTGATAAATATTGTTGTGTTTCTGTAGTCTAATACAGTATAAAAAAATCAACCTCCTATAGTAAACACACCATTTAAAAATTAAATAGTTACATAATACTTGAGCTATTTGCCAAATCACTAGGCCTACTCTCTGCCCAGCTCAACTTCAGCTACGATAGCCTTGAGTGACAGCACGAGTTACGGAAGTTACGGGCTCAGGTTACGGAAGTGAGAATGAGAAAAATGTCGAGAAGTTTACCTGGCCGGCTCGCCGCTGAGACCAAACGCCATGTACTGGTCTTCTCTGATTTTGGCAGCTAGTTTTATAATGACCCAGTCTTCCTGTACATCCCACTCGACTTGTAAACGGTCGCCAAGCAACTGACGGCAATTACTGGACTTCTCCATTGTGTCCGGAGGTGGACTGCTTGTCTGTAGGTACAAAAAGGCACATAGGACTAAATTCCGGAATACCTTGACTAGTTTAATTATCTTTAAATAATGGTCTTCAGTCCTGGTGTTGAAGACCATTGGTTTTAAATAATCAAAATGGGGTGGTAAGATCGCCCTTGTGGTGCCCCGTCCAAACGATCCTATCTTTCATCCATAGCCTTAATTGGGGAACAATGATTTTGTATCAAGTTTCGATGTTATTAAAAAAAAAAAAAAAGTTCTTCACAATATCTCTCCATTGATTAGTTGGTAATATACCCATGCATAGTAATAATATTCTTTTCAAATCTTATATATTTGGTTTGCATAGTAAGGAGCTATACATTTCAGTGGAAGGTGTTGATATTTACATGGTATTTTATGTAACAAAGAGTATGAGTCAACAATCAAATTGAAATATAATGATGAAAGTAACTTTATGATTCAAATTCGCAATTATCCCACTTCACGAACGAGACGATTCCAGAAGATGACAAGCCGTAGCTGTTCGAAACGTCGAGACACAAGGTTCTTTTCAGAACCATCAACTGTTTCAAGTGTGACATCACCACCAACCATCGGCCCTCAAAACCTTCACCATCATATATATGTGAATATATATACATATATATATATATATATATATATATATATATATATATATATATATATATATATATATATATATATATATATATATATATATATATGTATATATATATATATTTTTTTTTTCCCTCATTATTATACCCATACACCTCTATAGATAGATTATATGCAATTTTCACATTTGTTTACGTGCAAGAAATATACTAAAATTAGCAATGAGTAATGCAAACTGAATAAGCAAATAGACAGTAGATATTATTTCAAATGTCATACTTACAGGATTGTACCACCATGGTGGCTATAGTATTCCAGTGCAAGACATAGGAGAGGACATGTCAAGTGAGTATATGTTATTCCATAATTATACAGAACTGATTGTCAAATCCTCCTGATTGGGAGATTAATTAAGACTCAGCCTTCTGACAGCGACAAATCTGTTATTTGGTGCAATCATTTTCAATACGGTTGGAAAAAGATTGTAATTATATAAATCAAAATGTAATACATGTCTTAAAGAGATCAATTGCATTACTTAATCGTGTTTCAATGTTCATCATTATTCCCTGTCATTGTTGACGGTGTAGTAGACAAAAAATTACGTGGTAGGAAGAATTGAGTATTTCAAATGTACAATAATTCCAATTACACAAAAGCATAATGATATTATCGCAGTCGATAAAGTACCATACCTGCGGATGTTACAGCTACTTTATCGACTCTGATATCATTATATCTGAGCATTAATAATCATTCTCTCTTGATCAGACCACCAATCACCGGCCGTTCACCGTTCACCGTTCACCAAAGCACCAGCAATATCACCCTTCAGTGATTCAGTCTCCAAGAAAGTTCACAAAGTGGATCCAATAAAGTAACATACATAATATGAAGCAACGTTTTCACATATCATTTGAGCTCTACACAATTCACTATCATGATCAAAATCACGTTATTTCGATGGAAATGATGATATTCAATTTTAGAACTGATAGTAAAATAAGCATGTAATGACCATATCACAAAAAATAAAAGGAAACCAATTTTACCCAAATGGACGTCGAAATATTGAATTAGGCATGTTTTTTAATCACAATGTCAAGGCTATAATATCCAGATTGTGTATATAATTTTATTCTAATTGTTATACATAGTAACATATATTTTGTAGACCTATGAATTACGACTCGAGCAATTAAATATTCAAGTTTTAATATGAGCCTCAATTACTAAATCCATATGCTGATTCAATTCTAATGTTGAATTAAAGTATTTGAATGAATTCCGAGCAAACTACCCAAATACCCAAACTCAGAAACCATAGTTTTTCATGTTTACATTTTCTGCAAGTTTTTATAAAACTTATGAGTATCATTTTGTTGTAACGTAATTATACCATGAATAAGTGACAAGATTGTGTAAATGTTTTTTTTTCATTCAATAATTATTCATTCTTCACCCAATAGCCATCCTTGGTAGCTCGGTCAGCTGAGGCACTGCGTCAGAAACTGAAGTCACGATTGGGTGTGGGTTCGTGTCCCGCAGAAGGCATGGGTTTTTGTAAGCGTTCTTTCACTCATCATCACATCATTGTTTAATAATTACTTGCTCATTCGCACCCCCTACAACCTAGCTGTTGGTGGGATCAGCAATAACTTGATCAATCAATTCTTCACCCGATTATATTACGGTAATCTTTAAATATTGTATTTTGATTACTCTATACTACATTGTTATCCTCTATCGGATCACGTCAGGACTAAACAAATATATATACTGATGACAAGAGATTTAAATATAGGCCTACTTGTATCAACGAAAGAAGTAGGTAGTCTACTTAATGGACACAAATCACAATATCATGTTTTTATCCGTGGTATGTGTACGTGGTATGTGTAGGTTATTATGATATTTCATGACAACATTTATGATAACAAAACGTAATTGCATCCCTCAAGAGCGTTTAAACCCACGAAGTTACAGCTAGTGTTTGTATTTACAGAAGCTTTGTAGATTATTTAGTTGGTAGATGACTTTCTTCTCTCGTGGATACTAGTATAGATGAAAACAATTTATTTGCATACATTAGGTGGATACAAAATAATACTAGGTATGCTTTCATATTTATAAATGTTTTTATTTGAATCAATATTTCGGCTACACATTCGAAATCTTTCTGGAGGGTGACAAAACAATAAATAACTACACAAACACAAACATAATAACTACACAAACATCTTACATATAGAGAAATAAACAATTCAATCAACAATTTTACAGAATATGGTTCCAAATTCCGAAATATTGAAAGAATATTGACCTATAAAATGAAAAAACAAGACAAATAAGGATCATAATTAATTCTTTTGTTCAATATTGTAACTCACAATATATATTTTAAAGTGAGTGATAAGTTTTTAATCTTGCTTTTTCCATATTTTTCCAATTTCTTCTTTGAAAGCTGCTATCCACAAGTCGAACTCCTTGCTTGATTGACTCGCGACGCCCGGCTTCACACATGCGATAAAAAAAGAGTCGTTATATGTTTCTGTCAAGTAACAAATGACTGACAATCGTTACCATAGCAATACAGTGACCTGGGGGACTATCACATATTGTGATTGGTCATTGAAACTAGATTTCAATGAATAATGAAGATATTTATTCTCTTAATTTTAGAGCAAACTAAAAATCAACATCTCAATTTCAGAAATTATAATTATTTTTTTATTCTGCAGAGACCATGATTCATTACATGGGCATAACCGATTTCGTATAGAAACATGAACAGAATCGAATAATGTCTACGTCATGACTCGAAAAAATGGTTGGTTCCTCGAGGACAAATAAATAAATAATAATTTCTGAAATTGAGGTGGATGATTTCTAGTTTTCTCTGAAATTAGGGAAATAAATATCGTCATTATTTGCTGGAATCTAGTTTCAGGGTAGTGATGTACTTTGTTTGGTGGAAATTGTTGTCTTGTCTATTTTGACAATGAGTGATATCACTTGAAACAAGCCGATTGATTGAGCCCATTTCTCAAGAGAATCATGGATGAAGAATTATTGTTGAATTCCAAGCCAAGTAACTAAGCACCTTCACTGGTCTAAACCACGCAGCTTTTTTTCGCATATATGAAGCCAAATGTTATGAGTCAATGTAGAGTTGGATGTTCGACAATGTACGAAAAGAAACTATTGTGGAAAAAGAAAGATTAAAAATCTCACGTATTCAATTCATGTATGATATTCATTTTGATTCAAACATTTTTGTGAATGAATTATTATAATCTATCTCTAAATGTATATACTTATAATTTATCTCGGAATTTATATACCTGGTATATGATTATTTTAAGCACTTATTCAAATGAAGTTTATCATTTTGTTCATCATTTTCTATTATCTGGGGGACAATGCCAATAGATGTCACTTCGGTGTCACATGGAACATGACTGGATTCAAGTTAGTTATAGTGACATCTTTTATGGCTAACAGGCCACTACAGTTGGAAAATTGATAACATATTACAAATTTGTTTCGAACAGCATAGTTGTTGAATATTGTTGAATAAATAATGATAATAAGTAAGTAAATAATAATAAGTGATGCAAATAATAATTAAATAATAACGATTAATAAGTAAATCGAAGAATATGTTGAACATATATAAGTATAGCACAAAAAACTTGGGATGACGAATTACATTTTTCTAAAATTTAAACTCATGGGAAATTACGGATCGACAAACTTTACTCTGAACATCGTTCGATAAAATGGTTCGAAAGGGTAGTATTTGATAGTAAAAATAATAATAAAGTGCGCTCCTAAATTCAGTATGGACGATATTTAGTACTACAACACAACCAATGTTGAGCCTTTTTCAAGGGGACATGGAAAGCACCATACAGACAATGTTAAATGTGTTCTTATTTGGTACTTGTTTCTCACAAACAATGAAAGTTACATGCACAATATTTCCACAATAGTTACACGAAATCTTTGTACACGTGCAATGGGAAATGCAAAAAAAAAAATTGCTTATACTTCTATTTCTTCCAAAAAAATGTCCAAAAATCACCACATTTTTAGGCATGCAACAATTTTTATTCTCTATGTTTTCCAACATAGATATACAAAAATCTACGCACAAGTACGGTATACTTATAACTACATGTGGTGAAAATATGGAGTGATTTTCTTCAATAGTTTAAGAGATTCAGGTGAATACCGATAATTGAAAAAATAATATTGTGAAATTACTGCATTTGAAGATAGACTGAAATTTAAAAAGTGGGCCTACAAAGTGCTAAGGAAAAAAATGGAACAACATTGAATTATCTGGTGACTTTTGCAGCATCCGATTGATGAAACATTACACTACGAATCTGATATAAAAAAATGGCTTCCAATGTCCCCTTAGTAAAATTCCTTGTTCCAATTTAAGCGCGCTTTTTTGTACCAATTTTCATATGTTCTCAGATTACCACTAGCATCGTATTAGATGCAACTTTCACTGACAAATAGAATGTATCACCACCCTTTGAACATCTGTCTACAGAAATATGATAAAAGCAGAGCCCCTTTTTTTTAAAAAAAGAGAAAGACTCTAATATTGTACTTGTATCCACAAAAGGAGGTAAATATACAGAAGAAAAAATTTTATCATAGAGAAACTCACTGCAAATTCAGACTTCTAATGATTTTGGACGATGTTTGTTATATTGATAGGCGACTTTTTCCTTTTGTGGTTGCAAGTATACTAAAGAATCACAGCTGATTTGCCATTAACAATAAACCAACAATAGCCATCACCCCAACATCACCTCCATGCAACCAGTAAGCAGAAGATCTTGGCGTTGGATCAATGCATTGACCGGTTCTATTACCATATTCGACTCGGTTTTCACACACTTCGACGTAACTTACCGTGATCTTGGTTTGCCCAAGCGCTGGTGGAACGTCCAAGTCTTTGGGTATCAGGACATGGCCGAAGTTGTGACGATATTGGACACACCAAACGGCCAGCCAGTCGATATCGTTCACTGTGAGGTTGCCAGGTAGCACAATCTCGATGTCTTCGCCTTGGTATCCGCGTAGAGGCTCCAGACTAAATGGCAACAATGCAGTGTTGTGAGAATATTAATGTTGTACAAATATAAATAAATACTACAAATAAAACGATACTACAAAAGTATCGTTGAATTAGCGAGCAAGGTGGGAAATTTCAAAGATATTTTGAATTTTAGAGTTGAACTATAGAGAATAGATACAGGAGAAAGTAGATGATCCCGCCTCGTGATGGCCCCGGAGTAAAATCAGAAAAAGGCGTCAGGACCATGCGCCGCCGTAGAGAAAATTAGGTTTGAACAAAGTCTTGAATAAACCAGGACTGGACATAGTTTCAGTATTAATCTATCCAGGTGAACCAATTAGTTCCTTGTCTGTCGACTTCATTGCAGGATTTTTAGTCCATAAGACTTCGGTTCTGACCCATTGCCGATCCAGAAGTAGGCGACATGACCGACGTGTAGTGCAAGTTACGACCTAACAAAGTCTTGAAAATCAAGGCTGTGTTACCATTTATCTAGGACTGAACTAATCACTCTCTTACCTGCCAACTTCATTGGGGACTTTGAGTCCGTACGGAGTCGGTTCTGACCCGTTACCGACCCAGAAGTAGGCGTCAGGACCGGCGCCGTCGTAGTGCAGATTAGGGATGTACAGCGTCTTGGCGTCGAGCACGCTGATGTTACCTGAGCGGAGCCCGTGGGCGAGTCGTTTGAACTCGGGGAGTACACGAGGTTTGGGTACCTCGAGATTTGACGGGATGAATACGTCGCCGAAATTAACCTGAAAATTACCAATGTTTTATTTGTCAACATTATTTGAAATTCAAGGTGACAGTCGAGTTATTTGTTGGGGGCTGTGGTTTCCATTATTACAATTTTGAATCGTTCACTAGAAGTTCGTCGAGCGTTTCCCGGAAAATTGCTCTGATCATTGAATGAGCGAAGAGAAGACACAATTTCACCGTACTAAGAAACATTATTTCCGTTGGCGCTCCACAGGTCATTCAAACGAAAGCACACATTTTGATTGAACTTGGCATACATATAACTCGAGATTGTATATTTTTGAGGTGCAATCGATTGGACCGCTTTTGAGGAACATCATTTCCAAAATTTGAAAATTCTCACAAGAATAACCCGGAGGAGAAATTTTGGAAAACTTATTTTTTCGAATAGATGGAAATTTTCACAGAACTCGAGAACAAGAATGATACCGGTACACATTATTTCAAAATTCTGCGTAAATTGGATCGAATGTCTGGAACAAAATCATTAATCTGTCATTTTTGATGTCAATTAAAGTTAACAATAAAGCTATCAGATTAGCAACAGGTTGAACCGATTGAATCGTAAAACGATTGAAATATTCAATGAATATAGAACAGGAAGGTTGAGAAATAGTATTTCCAAAATCAAGGTGTGTGTATAGCTTTCCATTACATTTCATATAAATGTACCTATAATCGCTCATCTTACAACGCATATGTTGGGTTTTCCTAGTGATAATGGTTTCAGAAACTAATCTATGTTAGGTCTATACCTATAGAGAATTTCGAACATCGAAAACTTATGGAGTAGGCCTACTATAAAAAGGAACATATCTGTTTGAAAATATGACATATGACAAATGACTGTCTAAATACTCAAATTTATGGCACGACAGCAATGTCAAACTAATATATAAGTATACATATTATCTTATGAGTTACACTAAATTTTGTTATGGTGGAGGTGCCAGGTTTATTTGACATATGCAAGTTGCCTGAATATACTATAATTCAGGCATACAAGAAAGCAGGGATGTTCTCTACATTCACAGTAAGTGAAGTGTTCCCCCAAATAACACACTGCTTTTGGGGTCGTTTAGCTATACAATGTTCTTGAGCTCGCTTTTTCGAACCCCCGGTACTTGCTACTATGTTTACTCTAAGGAGCTTTTGAACCGCTCGCTCGTACGTCGAGCAGTACCTACAACGGTGATGCAATAGCGTGGTAACTTGCAAGTGTACGTATACGATTGAGAGAGGGAGACAGAGGGAAAGAGAGAGGAGATAGAGAGAGATGGAGCATACGCTGCTGACATTCGTGCCAGAGCGCGTGCTCGTAGACATGGTCAATGTTTCCAAGGCTGACGTTTCGGGTTGGACCTATTTCCGCCAGGGGCGACACCCATACACCCCTTCTTTCGCTACCCCCTACCCCGTTAACGGTTCCTACATTGCAGCCGACATCCCTTAGAGGTGATTAAAATCACGGATAGGACAATTATTATGTGATAAAGTATAGACTCTAAAGCTACTATAGTTCACAATTAAACCTAGAAACCATTTGAAATTTCACAGATCTATTTTAGAGGTGATGAAAAATTTGATATTAAAATAGAATTATATACATGTGTGAAAAATACATCACGAATACAATGTAGATAATTTGAGCAACATCCAATTTTTCACTAATAAAAATATTTAGCAATATATTAAAAATTATTGAAAATATTAAACCAGACATTTTAATAACTGCCCAATTGAAAAATTGGACCTTAAATAGATGTATAATAAAAGATCAATTTACAATAAAATTCTGACCAAATTCTTATAAAATTATGTTAAATATACTATCGATATTAGGCCCATATAAGAAATAATTTCAATGTTTTTCTGAAATTCCAACAATCCAAATATGTTTGATCACCGAGTAAATAAAAAAAAGTATTGATGAACAGCTCAATAATTAGAGGTATTGAATGAATATTGTTGAAAGGAAAATATGATAATGTCTGCCGATTGATATCAGCCAATCACAATCTTTGTTAGTACACTGGTTCGCTGCATTGCTACGGCAACGATTGCCGGCTAGACGTGTTACCGGAAAGAAGTAAAATACTATTCGTTTACAAGTAAAATTGGTTCAGCTGTAATTCGGCAATTGAAACAAGGAAAAACGAACCGAATCAGTGATAAGAATTGAAAAAATTAATGAAGATTCAACGAGCTTCTTGATTAACCAAACAGAACAACCACTCAGATGACACTTAGCATGCAAGACGAAAAAAAACACAGATTTTGAGAAATATTTTTGAGAATAAACGATCTTCATATACATCCGAATTAATTAATGACATGAGCATATAATTATTATTCTTAATTTAATGTGTATTCGCGATATTTTTATATCACTTCAATTCCAGGGGTGTGTTTTATAGTTAGATTATTGTCAGTGACTAAAATCAATGTGTTACTCTAATACCCCGTTCACACTATGATCACTAACTGCTGTTAAGCCACTAACTGATGGTAACAACGTCTGTGAACGAAACTCAGTTAGCACTAACCGACATCAAGCTCTCTGTGAACGCAGTTAGAGCTCAAAAGCAGTTAAGGAACATACAGTGAACGAGGTATAAGCGTATAGATCTATGTTATGACTGAGATTTCAAACCGCGTATTGATATGCAAATCCATTCTTTCATTCCGCTTCGGTTCGATTCCACAATAATAATCGTCATCACACTGTGGTGTGTACAACGGGATCTAGACGTGACACGTGACAGCTTCATAGGAAGAGGTTTCTTATGACTGACGTCACCTATTGTTGCTTGACATCGTCAACAAGAGGTCGTAAATGCCCATCCAGTTGGAATTTTATCGAATCACAATGATATATTTGATTGTTTTGCGTAAATGTGCATATTGTTATGGCAAAAAGGTGGAGCCGTGTGACGCCTGGTAATTGATATAGTTTAATTCACGAATGTTGGCGGATTTATACCGATATGATAACAATTTTGTAAGTCCCGGAAATTTCATCGTGGCTATCTGAACCAAATACAAGAGCACGATGACAAAGACTGCGGTTTCTTTCATTTTGTGACAATTTCAGTATGTATAGGAGTGGTTTGCAAAATAAAATGTTTCATTTTCTCAAAATGAGCTAGATATTTATCCAATAATAATCAATGAAGAATAACATATTTCAACAAAACTTGTTGACGAGCAATTATTTTCACCTTGCACGAATTTAGTTACGACGTAAACGACTTTATTGGTTTTTAAATAAAGTCAAGCGACTTTAACGCCATTATGTACAAACTATCTTGTTTGAGAAACATCAAGTGAAAACTACAGACAGATATTTTATGATTCATCAAAGTAATTCTAGTTATTGTAGGGAAAAGTCTTCAGCTATGAAAAAGTGGACTATGCGCGCGAGCTTCAGTGTCATCAATAACACTTCAGGGTGTGTGATTCAAAATTTAACGAATACAATCAAGTTATGCTAAGAACGCGACATACTCAATTTTGACATAGATTTTGTTTCCATTCAACACTCAACATTACACACGTATTATAACAAAATTATCACATAAAATAACAAAACTACAAATAATTTATTCAAATAATTCAATTTGAAGTAACACATAAGTAATGGGAAAGTAATACTGAATATGGTGTAACGGAAATATCACTGATACTATTGTGGACATATATAGAAGAATATATATATATAGAATATATATATATATATATATATATATATATATATATATATATATATATATAAATATATAATTATATAATATATGTATATATATATATATATATATATATATAAATATATATATATATATATATATATATATTTATATATATATGAATATATATATATATATAAATATATATATATATATATATATTTATATATATATACATATATATATATATATATATATATATATATATATATATATATATATATGAATTTATATATATATATATATATATATATATATATATATATATATATATATATATATATATATATGATTTCATATATATATATTTATATATATATATATATATATTTATATATATATATATATATTTATATATATATATATATATTTATATATATATATATATATATCTATATATATCTATATATATATATATATATATATATATATATATTCATATATATATATATATATATATATATATATATATATATATATAAATATATATATATATATATAAATATATATATATACATATATATATATATATATATATATATATATATATATATATATATATATATATATATATATATATATATATATATATATATATATATATATATATATATATATAACTTATCAGGTTTTACCACGGGATGTCAACTGCAATCAATTTCTAAAGCAGTATACCACTACAATGCAATTAAGTTTGTTCGATTAGAAAGTTGTCTATATCGTGAATGTACTATAGATTTATACTTTGTTGTGGCTGTACAAACTGGAATATATTTTCTTTGTTTCGCAACCAATGACTGTGATCATAAAATTTGTAATGTTTCAGAATCATATGTTTGATAACAATAAAATAACCAAAGTTGTTCTTGGTCATATAGTAGCATCCATTACAAATGCATCAAGTTTGAGTGAATTATTAGCATTAGTAGGCAAATTTATACGATTCATTATTATCATCAACTTTTTATACGGCAACTGTATCGGACATTGTTCCATATTTCATAATGGAATTCTAAATAACATTCCAAGTGACTTAGGGTCAACATCTACATTTTGAATGATTCTATTGAATCAATGGAAGAGAGAAGGCTGTCCATGACTACCACATAATGAATTGGTGTGATGAATAGTGACATAAAGTGATGTTCCTTATCAAAATATTCAAGTACTATATCAAAGAAAGAATTACAAATACTTCGAACTATTAAAATAAATAATTTGAGGTTATATGCGAATTTACAATACATAATATGAATCTCTGGTATCGACCGTATTCAAATTATTTTCCATTTTAATATTCAACTTTTTTTCCATTTCACCCACGAACGCCCTCCAGTCCGCCCCCGGCTTCTTGTCATCGTCAAACACCCACGTCTCAGCTCACAACACCACCTATACTCCCCCGTAATCCATTTCACATTCGCAATAAATTTCGCTTGCACACTCAGTTGAGATACAAAGCAAAATACATGAAAGTGATATGTATGACAGCAAAAAGTATGTTTTATATTATATATTAGCTTCAACGACACCCTCTAATGAGAACTCCAAGGTCTATTGGCGTCGGTGAATGATGGAAGGTGAAATGAAAGGTTATTTTTAAGGTGTAATAGGACGTTAATCGTCGTGGTCTGTTATTAACCATTACGTTAGACATCTTAACGACGGATCAAATCTGTGGCAAATTTCGAATATGTTGTAATTTGTATTGTATTTATTATCTGTTGTCAAAAAATGTATTTTGTGAATATTATCAAAAAATGAAAAGGCAGTTATTTATAGAGCATGTGAAAACGTGAACAATTGAAGAAAAAAAATATAAGTCAGAACAACCGATGTGTCATGTATGTTGCTATGGTAGATTATTCAGTAGGATGTCCTAATCGGGAGATTATGATAAAGTCCTCAATAATTTGTATACGAGCGAATCTATATTGCATTTGTAGCTTATATAATATTCTAGCTTATATCGGATGCCAGCTTTATACAATAACGAATCAAACTATATATATAATATGGAGACATTACTTCTGCAACGTCATATCATATATAATACAATAGCAATAAACCATTCACTCCCCTCCTCTTTCCCCCCTGACACCCCAAGCGTCGCGTCCCGGATTTGCCACCCCTAAAACCGTATACCGAGCGCGCGCCCTTATTTCCTGATTCATCTGATCTACTCGACTGGCCACGGCCACTTGAAATATCTAGCCATGGGGAAACTACTGATAGGGGCACCCTTCGTGGAGTGAACACGTACTGATATGGTGCATGGAGGAAAGGGAGAAACAATGAGAAGGCGTAGATGTGATAGGGCTGGTGCAAGAAATGCAGTGGAATCATATCTCACTGTCTTTTTTTAAAGAATGATCATTTTGAAACAATTTTCACAAAGAGATTAGAAACAGAAAATAGACTTGGATGTATATATATATATATATATATATATATATATATATATATATATATATATATATATATATATATATATATATATATTTATATATATACAGCCAACCCTGTGGCTCAGTCGACTATCACATTGTGGTAGAAACTGAAGTCAGGTCGGGCGTGGGTTCGAGTCCAGCATAAGACATGAGTTTTTGTAAACGTCCTTCCACCCATCACCTCTTAATCGATCCATTATCCCCCGATCATTCGTACCCCCGCAAAACCTAGCTGTTGGTGGGGACGTTAGCAACATACAAAAAAAAAAAAAAAAATATATATATATATATATATATATATATATATATATATATATATATATATATCAATGTTGAGTACAATATCTCATGCAAAACATTTGGAGAACTATAAGAAAACATCTACATCTTTCAAATCTTTCAATATTTATATCTACAGCGAATATCTTCATAATCACGATGATACAAGGTTACAAGTTTCAAAAAATATATATCAAACCTATTTCACCTTCCTATAAATACCCATCTACACTTCAGAAGACTAGACCCGAGTAGACCCTACTTAAGATCGAAATACGTGCCGCACAAATGAAATCGAGTTTCATCTTACGAGGTACTTATCTTCCTATAAAAGAGATATCGCGGTAAACTGTATCAGTTTACATCGGCGACAACGATGACGGTACGAGAGAGAGAGAAGGAGAGAGAGAGAGAGGTAGGGGGAGGGAGTTAGCTCCTTACACCAGCCCGTCTGTGATAGAATAGAGGAAGCTGTAAAAGAGATTTAGGAAATTCGTCTCGGAAAATGGCAATAAAATATCACCATGGGAGTATTTTTTCCCCATTCGAGTGTCGTCGCAATATACAGGTCTTGTATTCAAATACGTCACATGCATGCGATTGTTATTTCATTGAAAAAACGAAATAATACACAGTTATGTTTGTGCAGTTGTGTTGATACACACAAAAAAGTAGGCATGGAGGAAATAAATGAGAAAATGCAGCATATGCGCTGTATGAAGGGCGAGATATTTAAGAGAAATGTACTCTTAATCTATAGGTACATTGGTATTGAACCTATTGATATTATTCACCAACTATTTTCTTTATAAAGGCCACGTTTTTGATCATCCCTATAGAAAACTTGAGAATCAAAATGAAATATTTCTTATTTCTCCAATAGGGTATTCTCAACTGACGTCACCCATTGTTGAAAGAGAGACAACAATGTGCACCAGTTGGAATTGACCAATCAGAATGTTTGGTATAGACACCAGTTCGCTGTGTTGCTATGGTAACGATTGTTTGTCGTTTGTTAAGTGCGAATACCCTATACAATAAAAGGATTTTCCTCAAAATGACCGAAGTGAATATTTAGGGTTGGGTAGGAAAATTTATTGGAAAAATGTGAAAATATCAACATCCTGTACGTAATTCATTTTAATCGGATGGAATTATTGATTTGAAATTACACTCATAACATTGCTATGAGAATTTTGAGTTATTCAGCAATATTTCAATTATTTAGTTATTTCAAAAGTCAGTGATTTTGTATCGAGCTTCGATGTTATAAAAAAAAAATATATATATATTTTCCTGAGAAAAGTGCCGATCCGATTTTTCTCCAAAACAACATCCATCTATTCTGGCAAAAACAAATGAATACTCGCCCGACTATCTCCAGTATTTCAACTGGAATCAACTAAATAATTATAATTTATTTATTTTTCAATGTTTGCTTTCTGATCCCACCCCCGGCTAGGTCATACGGGGGTTAAACACACCGTTAAACATACGTTCAACAATACGCGACACCACTCGATATTAGTCGTAAAAGAAGACGCATTATTTCAGCCATTACTTGCTTTTCTTGACGAATCAAACTGAGATCATAACTTTTCACGACCAGAAACAAAATTTCACTGCACTTTCATGTGACTCTCGATGTATGTCGTGCTAAGAGTATTGGCGGTAAATAGCGACCGTCTTGTCTATCAGTTAGAACTAACGACTTGATGTTTCGGCCCACCAATACATGTAAAGTGTCAAGTGGAAGGATTTAATGGTGCTGGTAAGCTGTGAAAGTGAACAATGATTGTTAGCATGTGAGATGTGGAAAGAACTAGAAGTTACGAATATGAAAAATTGTTTGTGTGAACTGTAGATAAGAGGGAGGGAGGAAGGTAGGAAGAGAGTGAGAGGGAGAGATGATAGACGTTAAAAGTGAATGTTTCGTACTTTTTGTTCAAAAAGTATTTTCCTATTGAAAAGTCTTTGGAATAATCAAACTAAGATATTTTGGAAGCTAGAAACTGTGTGTTCATCAACATATTTTCTATTTCAAAATCGATTGTTTTCGAGAAAAACAGAAAATCGAGAAGAGAAAAAAGAAAAGTGTAAAGAATGTGAATCAGGTTTTTATGGAGGAAATGTTGGAAAACAACAGCAAAAAAATTCAAGCATACCAATCTTGCTGAAGAGTGATGTGTTTCTATGAATACAATAAAACAGAAAAAAATTGTAAACAAAAAGTTAATAGTAAATTACATGAAACTGAACATACAACTGAATATAAACTGAAACTCTGAATAAAACTGAATATAAGCTAAATATCTGTCAATACTACGCATTCAATTGTAAGTGATGATGGTGGCACATGCCCAGACACGTTACAGACATTACTCAATCATCCCTCCAACAAATATAGTAAACGTATGTTGAGGAAGATTTCCATAACAAAGCAAAGTAAGTCGATCAGTCTTTCTCTTTCCCTCCAATCTCTTTGTTCCTCTTTGTCTCTCTCTTTCCTTTTCTCTCTTCTAGTTACATTAGTGAGATTGTTTCAACAGAAACTTGGATACAAGGAAGAAGCTAGAAGGAAGAGATCGACTCTCGTCGTTCTTCTTACGAACAACAAAAGATTCTCACAAAAGCATATAGAATTAGAGAGTATTGAAGTAGAAATTAATTCCACACGACGTTGAAAATGCATTGGCATTACTCAAAATTTTCTATTTCCAGTCATTTTTTTTAAAAAAGAATAATCAAATATAAAATACAAACATATATCGATATAAAATTTAAGCCGTCCTTCGTGGCGCATTCAACTAACGTAGCTTCAGGAAATTAAGTCAAGTTGGGAGTATAGGCTCGAGTCTTGTATGTTTTTTGTAAATGTCCTTACACCGTTTTCAACTTCAATGTTCATCGTTCTTCAACGTAACTTCATTAATATATCGTACCCACATATAACTCAACTGATGGTGGGGTCGTTGAGTACAAATTAAGCACAAGGAATATATATATATATATATATATATATATATATATATATATATATATATATATATATATATATATATATATAATGATAATGGTTTTATTTCCTTTTGGATCATTACATGATATCATGGAAAGTCATTAAAAAAAAGTTATATAACAAAAATTCAAAATATTCAATATAAAAATTGATATATATAAATATACATATATATATACATATGTATATATATATATATATATATATATATATATATATATATATATATATATATATATATATAAATATATATATATATATACATATATATATATATATATATTGTATCTTACAATAGCTTGTATCTTGATTGCATCTTACCGTGAACCGCCGACACCAAACGGACAGCCACCGTAAGTCTTTGATCCTTTTGCCTAATGGTAGACGTAGGATGATATCTGAAGAACTGATCGCCTTCAATATAGGTGGATCTCTGGAAACATACACATAAACATACAGTGAGTTTTTTTTTTAAATATTCGAAGTCAATATCTCATTCGTCCATTACATCTATATTCAAATGTACGCCTGAATGCATGGCTTTGTCATATTTATGTATACAACCTACATTTAGTTTATATAACTCACATGAGATGCATTTCTGCTTCCCTATTTACGATGAAGATGAGTAATAGAGAAGATATACGAATGATTGAATATTTCATCATCGCTTGACTTCATTATTTACAGTTTATTTGGTGATTTACATTCAAATTAATCGGAGAAGCGAAGCGAAGACTCAATATGACCCTTGAAAAAACAAGAATGTTTTTCTTTAGCGCTCCACAAGTCAAATGGAAGCACAAATTTTGTTGAAACTTGGCATATATATGAAATTCACCATCTAATTTGATTTCATATAGTTTTGAGGCGCAATCTGACACTTTTGAGAAAAAAACATTTTGAAATTTCTGAAGCCCTCGTAAGAATAAACCGGAAAAGAAATTTTGAAAATAATATTTTCTTCGAATACATTCAAATTTTCACGGAGTTTGAACATGAGAATGAGCTATACACATTGACATGACAAATTTCTGATGAATCGGATCAGCCGTTTCAAAGAAAAGGATCATGATGAAGTTTTTTGAATATAAATCAAAAAGCTATCCAGAACAAAGAGTGAAAACAATCAGATCGTGAAACGACTAAATAAAATAAGCAACAAGTAAAAATAGAAATTCCGTGATTTGCCTGTTTCAAAATCAAAGTGAGTGTATAGCTTTTCATAAAATTTCATATAAATAGGCCGATATCGCTTGTCATACAACGCTAATCATGCATTTTCATAGTTATCTCAATCTCAATTGCCCTTTTCTGTACCGTCCGGACGATCTTTGTAACCTTAATTAAGGGAAATGTTTCATTTCGAATTGACATTTCGATGTAAATTTGATAGGCATACACATTCAAACTGTACTCTAATATCCTAATGGAGCAGTTCTCAGTTTAAAATCTCCGAGATCAATCAATATTCATCTCACTAGAATTTATTTTACAGCTTACCTACTCCCATCCATCTAGTCTCATTGCTCACTCTGATCTTAATGAAGAACATTCAAGCTTTAAAGGAACAATGAAGTGTTTCTTCAACTCGTCGTTAATGTACAATAAGGATTTATCTGTGAGACTGTTACTGCCTAATGAGCTTCTGACGTCATATATTACGAACAATGCTTTCATACTCGTATCCAGGAAAGAATTATTGACTGGATTAGAAAGGGACAGAGAATGTAGAGTTACCAAAGCAAGTTGATGCAAAACGTGAATGTTTACATTCCCAACATGTTGATTTTCCTAGTAATAACATTCAATTGAAAGCAAAGGGAAACAATGATTTTGTTTTAATGTCCGATGTTATAAAAAAATGAGGTTTCATTTTAGTCAATTGATATTCCCTATTGCGATGTGATCGGTTGAATATAAATTGAACAGGTGTACCAATATTGAAGTACTGAATAGCCTTATTATTTTCTCTCCTCGATTTTTTCCTGGGTTCAAATATGGAGATTCACCCAGCCCAATAGTCCTAGCTGTTGTCCTGTAATGAGCCTAATACATACTCCAATTCTGTTTGTTGTAGTAAACAACATGTTTGTTGTTTGTTTGTTGTTTGTGTTGTAGTTGGGTTCCACACAAACATGTTTTATCCTTTCACTTCCTATTTACGTTGTTCAACTTCTGGTACTGGAGACAGCAAACTTCCACCCTTATTCTGTTTTCTTGATAATGCCATGCATAAAGCTGCTTGTTACTACTACTAAACATTCAAAGCAGTTAGTATCTTATTGTTAGCTTCGGAGACGAAAATGTTTTCAACTCTTTGCTATCCATCAAATTTCATCAAATTTCTGTTATAAAATCAACGAAAATGATTTTTTGTCTCTCGTTCTGATCTTTTTTGATGAAAAATTCGTCGTAATGAGTTATTATTTATGTTATATATAATAATAATGGTGGAAGTGCCGGGTTTATTTATTATTATGTTTGTCAATTTTCTATTCAAGGTCATGAGAATGGATGAACAATAATTTTGTATGATCGTTAATTTGACTTTTACACCACTTTAAATGTTCCATACCTCATTCTTGAGCTCACAGTAGCTAAAAATTTGCTATAAAGTCATATTCATGTATATAAAAACTTGGATAACGTTAGATACATTTATTGATCATTATAGATTGCTTAATGATTTCACCAACAGCTAGGTTATTTACGGTCAGAATTATCAAGTGATAATGAAACAATGTGCCGATAGATATTGATTATCAGTAAAGTGCGTCGTTGAACGTAATATGAAACTAAGAATTTATGATAAGTGGAAAGAGGTATACCAGTACCAAAAGAACACATGGATTGTGTGGGATTCGCACTCAGGCCTAACTATAACTTCAGTTATCATAAAACTACAGTAATATATAGCTATACATGCCATTATTCTGAAAAATTATTGTAAGAAATGATTTCCGAATTCATTTACACTTCTTTCTGAAATTTGTGAATATGAATATCAACAGAAGTTATGATTATTGTCATGAGTGATAGTCAAATGAGACCTGAAATAGTTTTAAAGGATGAATACAATAGTCGGCCGAGCCAGTAGTCCTATTAAAAAGTTGCTTTTTTCCATAATTTCTGTACGTATAGGTCTACATGTACATAATTAATTGATTGTATTTCAATTCAACTCGTTGAATTAGACAACCGTTCTGCACTGAACGATTTTGCATGTCCACCAAAGCGACGTTCCACCGCCGTGACGCACGCAGTAAGGGGGGGGGGGGGAGGATGCGTGTACTAGTGGGGGAAAGGGGAGATTTAACAGGATTGGATTGTGCTCGGAAGGGGATGATTGTGCTGGCATCAGCTGTTAATATACTTCACCATTGCATTATTGAAATGTACCCTTATTGGAACTTGAAAACAACCCCTACTTTATATACAGTAACCGCTACTAACATTAAACATCCAGCCTATATGAGAACGAGAGAGAACGAGAGAGAACGATTGTTTCAAATGGTTGTTTAACGACCCCACCGACGAAGCGATTAGTTTGATTTATGAATAAATTACGAGATAATTCATGTGTGTAGCAAGTGGTTGGCTTATTATGAGGGATTTGGTAGGATTATGCTACAATTCAAACTTTTAACGTCAAGTGTAGATTGCCTTCAATATTTCATACCCAATTATGTGATTAGAGTTACGTCGATACATATATATATATATATATACATATATATATATATATATATATATATATATATATATATATATATATATATATATATACATATATATATATATATATATATATATATATATATATATATATATATATATATTTAATGATTTTTTTAAAACTGTTTAAAAATTGCGACCTCCCCCGGGACTTGAACCCGGATCTCCAGATTGCCGGTCTGACGCGCTACCCATTACGCCAGAGAGGAAGATCTTCTTGAACAGTTTTATTTGTTGATATCTTTCGTACAGTCACACATTTCTAGACTTGTGGATCGCACCCCAAATTGACAGGAAATTGTACTGCCTGATCGACATCTCCCAGCTATCCCAGCTGTTGGGTCATGTGATTTCAATAGCTTCCTGGTTGACCACCAGTAGGTTATTATAATTAATGATTTTTTTTTTAAAAACTGTTTAAAAATTGCGACCTCCCCCGGGACTTGAACCCGGATCTCCAGATTGCCGGTCTGACGCGCTACCCATTACGCCAGAGAGGAAGATCTTCTTGAACAGTTTTATTTGTTGATTTTGCGTTTTATTGATTTGATGTTTTATTTGGCGTAATGGGTAGCGCGTCAGACCGGCAATCTGGAGATCCGGGTTCAAGTCCCGGGGGAGGTCGCAATTTTTAAACAGTTTTAAAAAATCATTAATTATAATAACCTACTGGTGGTCAACCAGGAAGCTATTGAAATCACATGACCCAACAGCTGGGATAGCTGGGAGATGTCGATCAGGCAGTACAATTTCCTGTCAATTTGGGGTGCGATCCACAAGTCTAGAAATGTGTGACTGTACGAAAGATATCAACAAATAAAACTGTTCAAGAAGATCTTCCTCTCTGGCGTAATGGGTAGCGCGTCAGACCGGCAATCTGGAGATCCGGGTTCAAGTCCCGGGGGAGGTCGCAATTTTTAAACAGTTTTAAAAAATCATTAATTATAATAACCTACTGGTGGTCAACCAGGAAGCTATTGAAATCACATGACCCAACAGCTGGGATAGCTGGGAGATGTCGATCAGGCAGTACAATTTCCTGTCAATTTGGGGTGCGATCCACAAGTCTAGAAATGTGTGACTGTACGAAAGATATCAACAAATAAAACTGTTCAAGAAGATCTTCCTCTCTGGCGTAATGGGTAGCGCGTCAGACCGGCAATCTGGAGATCCGGGTTCAAGTCCCGGGGGAGGTCGCAATTTTTAAACAGTTTTAAAAAATCATTAATTATAATAACCTACTGGTGGTCAACCAGGAAGCTATTGAAATCATATATATATATATATATATATATATATATATATATGTATATATATATATATATATATATACGGTATACACGGTAACTGAAAATCAATTGATAGTGTTTCTAGCGTCTCGATCATTCGATACATTCCAATTATATATATATATATATATATATATATATATATATATATATATATATATATATATATATATATATATATATATATATAAATGAATGCACATGAATACGAATACGGTTTCCAACTTTCTTTTCCATGAGTCACATATTTTTAATAATGACATAATCCAATCTGTAGCAATCTGTCACACCAATCTGTAGCAAGTGTGGCAAATCTTTGTAGACTGCTTTTATATTGTCCAGCTAGAAGATAATAATAATGATAATATATTTTTTTATCACCAGTATACTGTACAGTTACAGAATGATAATCGTCAATCAATGAAAATTAACGATCAATAATTAATACATAAGTATTCGTCAATCGGATAGAACGATTTCTCAAGCAGAAACTTTCTCATATTGGACTTGAAATGAGTTATACTTTTCATTTCTTTAAACTCAGCTGGTGAGTGATTGTATAACTGAGTCATTGAGTAGAGTGGACCTTTCGTGAACATTGTCAGCCTGTGTTGCTCCATACGAAAGTCGTTACGCCATCTGGTGTAATGCTGGTGAAGCTCTTGATTGTATTTTTGGAATGGTTCATAATTTTGCTTGACAAAGATTACTGATTGCTGTATGAAGACACAAGGTAATATAATAGGATAGGTAGGGACTGGAATGGGTTTTTGAGAGGGATGAAATAGGGTTAGAGTTATTCCGTCAGAGGGTTAGGGACGTGGTAGGATAGGGTTAGTTAGGGAACTTGCCACCGCGCATTTATGTGCAATTGTGAGAGTTTTTAAATACAAAATAAATAAGGGTAAGAGGGACAAAGTTTCAAAAAGAGGTTTGCATGATGTTAATTTTCGTCATTTGCTAGTATTCTAATAGATCGCTTTTCTGTAGAACAAAAAGTCTTTTAGCACTGGGAGAGTTGTCCCAGCAGGGGATGCAATACTGAAAGTGCGGGTATACATGCGTATACATGGGTATATAAACATCTCTACAAATTCATTGGACTCATACACTGTTTTATTTACTTCAAAATATACTATACCCGAGTTACCCCAAGTTATACTCAAGTCATATTTGTTAATAATGCCATATTTTTGATACTCTCATGGATTTATTTTTTTCATCATTGATCAGCCGTCGTTTTACCCTGATCCGACCATCATTAGGGCCAAATTAACAAGTTAATATTCAAGTTAGAACTAAAAATTAACGCAATAACTATTTTTAGATGAGCGTAACGCAGATTTCCAATCCATATACCGAAAAAATGGAATTCGTTTTTATGTTTTTTTTGCTTTGTAATTTTGTGCACGGCATAAAGGTCAGGAAAAAGAATAAACTTGAAACTTCTCTGCATATCAATGTCAGACCAGAATAGGTTGGAATTGTTTTTGTTTTAGTTTTTGGTCGAACGATTTTTCCAGAAAAGATCAAAAGTTTGGAAAATCCCCATAAGAACAACCCTGGGAAAATGTGTATATGTATGTATGTATGTTTGTGCGTGTATGTATATATATATATATATATATATATATATATATATATATATATATATATATATATATAAATATATATATATATATATATACATACACACATATATATATATATGTATATATATATATATATATATATATATATATATATATATATATATATATATATATATATATATATATATATATATATTTATATATATATATATATTAGGTATAATATTTTCAATATTCATCGAGACAACTTGATCCAAGTGTATTCGTTTTGTATTTTAAATATCGATAGACCCACAGAGAAAAGTCAAAATTCTTGACTTTGTGCGTCTATAAAATGTGAAAATCATATGTTCCTTATATGATAATAGAAAACCTAGAGAAAAAATAACAAAACGATACCGTGTTGAGTGAGTGTCACCTTTACTACTTCACCACGAAATTCATAATAATATCAGTCAATATCCATCACATTTACACGTTCACGTTTACTTGATCCTCACATTATTTTTACAATTTCCTCACCACACATACCCACCCACGTCTTTGTCACAGAAAATGCTAATACACTTCTCTACGTGACTTCCACGTTCTTTCAGCACATTTCTTTGCAGACTCGACACTCTTCATCGTCAATCCTCACAAATACACGGAGACCCTCGTTCAAACCTCTCGCTATCTTTTCTCATCATATTGCTATTGTGACTATACTAACATCTTATTGGATTAAATTCACATCTGCTGCATCGAGACCTCTCATCGTCAATTGTTACAGATACAAAAAAACAGACGGTCGAACCTCGGGGATGAAACTCAATAACATGTCTAGTAGCTATAATATGATGATCTAGACGAAGGATTGGGACATCAAATCGTTCTATGTCTTTGTAAGGTCGGTCGGATGTTTTGTGGTTATTTTTAAAGTGAATCAATGTATCGACACGTTAGATAGAATTTTGTTATCCAGTGGAATTGAGTTTGTGTTGTGAGGGTTGTAGAAGAATAGGGACTGGCAAAGCTTGGTTGCAGCAGTATAGGGGCAGACGATAAGAAAACACTAGAAAAAGATGCATCTCATTGTTTCACTGATACGAGTAGATTCGTCTCTATAGCGCACTGAATCGTCATATAAAAGATACAATCACGATTCCCGTCATTTTTGACGATCCTTACTGAGGTATTCCGTGGTTTTTATGGGTTACTAAAATTGATAATTGGATGGTTTCTCAATATTAGAACCAAGACTGTACCTTTCTCATAATTCCTACAAACTATAAAGGGATCTTCACTATCACACGCGTGCGTGTAGCTCTATGCTAGTATTCATGACAAAAAAAAAAGTATGTGTGCTGAGCGAGTTATGCAATATTTCAATTAATGTAATTATTCCAATGTTTTCTCTCATGATGATGATTTTCAGATGTGCATTAAATACTGGACTTGAATTATTCTTTTGAACTCAAGTAAATCAATATGTAAAATACAGTATGTCAAGTAAATCAGTGTGCAAGTAACACACAATAGATTAAACTGAACAACTGTCATGCATTATAAGACTGCTTAAAACAAACAAGAACTGGTTTGAACTTGAGCAATATTACATATTCGTATTCTGGCATCCTATCTCCTGAGTTAATTCATTAACAATTGAAACGGAACTAATTGGCTTAAGTTTTTTCCTCTTTAGAGTCCACGGGAGTCGATTTAGCGGGATGTCAGTCTCTTGGTGATAACTTTTGAACGGTATAAGATATCAAAATTCTAATACGCGAGAAACACAGATAATTATAATAGCTTCAAGATGATATAAGTTATAACTATTTAGGTCATGTCGCATAACTGTCAAGCGTCGACCGCTAAAAAAATGTTTTTTTTAGCTGTCAACGCTTCACAGTTATGCAACTCAACTTAAATAGTCATAACTTATATCATCTTGAAGCTATTGGAACTATCTGTGTTTCTCGCGTATTAGAATTTTGATATCTCATACCGCTCACCGCTCAAAAGTTATCACCAAGAAACTGATATTTCGATAAATCGACTCCCGTGGACTCTTAATTAGCATTGAATGGGTGAATTAAAAACATGGAAAACATGATACGATATAAGGTGAGCAATAATTGAAAACACGAAGGCTGTGCATTGGTATTCACAATCGCATATCATTGAGTCATTTTAGAAATTAAATAAGGAAGATTACATTCATGATATTCCAATCATCATCCAATCAACGATCATCATCGTTTTCCAGGTAGTAAAAGAAAAATGTTACGGACCGTTTCATCATTGAGGGACACTAAAAACAGAATTGAAAATCAAATCAGATGAAAAATAATTGGATGAGCGATAGGAAAGACTTACTTTCATCCCACTCTTACGGACCTTTGTGGAATTTTTTTGGTTTGTTTGTAAGCACTACACAGACCGCACGGTTCGACTAATCAACATGAGACTTTCTGGACACTTTTTGGGACTTTTTGGGCTCATTGAAATTTTTGAGAAACATCATCACGAAGTTTCTATAAACTCTATAAGTTGAGTT
Organism: Brachyptera risi; assembly: GCA_964007535.1. Taxonomy (NCBI): domain Eukaryota; kingdom Metazoa; phylum Arthropoda; class Insecta; order Plecoptera; family Taeniopterygidae; genus Brachyptera; species Brachyptera risi. The sequence goes on along the minus strand of OZ023331.1, from coordinate 31,587,842 downwards.
GAACGGGAAAATTTAAAACGTAAATTTCTCCAAAAATATTAAAATTTTCACTTGATGTGAACATATAACATTATCACAAACTTGTATGTCGGTTTGAAAAAAATGATCCAAATAATTTTTTTCATCACATCATAGATTGAAATAATAGCTGAAGCATGCTGCCAATATTCACGGCAATATTAACTCGATAGTTGCCAAGTCGAGTATATCTTATAGGAGTCAAGTTGTGAAGAGTTCTCGATTATACTTCATGCTTCATATCTCGCTCATCTTTCAACGAATATGCTGCCTTTGCCTAGCTAATGTAGGCATACACAGAAGGAATGCTCAAATTACATCCAACTGTGATCTCAAAAAGTACAAATAACTTATCAACAGATCGAAAATCACTTCAAATGAACTATACGTACGCTGAAGCAATACGCATTATTTTCACTTCGTTTTCCATCACATTTTCATTCTGTAATGGGATCCCCTTATCTTGTCACCAGTATATCACAACTTCTCCTCTCTCACCCCTCCCACCCCTTCATTCCCCACCCCATCGTTATTGACTGATATCACTGTCAGCACTGTGCAGGATATTATTCCCTTTTGTAACGTATCCTCTTTATTAAGGTCTCTCTCTCTCCCCCTGTCTCTCTCGCTCTTTCTCCCTCCTTCTCTCGTCCTCTCGTCAAAATAATCCTCTTTAAAAGCGACGGACAAAGATACTATGAGGACTTTGTAGGAATAATTCCCGTAATGAGCCAGCTCTTCCCTTCTCATACTCTCTCCTGCTCATGCATCCCCCCTCTCCCCACAGGGTCCCGTGGGTTTACAAACAACAAGTTGTTAAACCGATACGGAGAGACATGGTAGTGAAAAACAAGCGTATGATATCTGGTTTGATTTCATGTCAGTGTTTTGTGCTAAACGAGGTATATGCCGTACTTGTAGAAACGAACGTTTTTTTGGTTCAAGCTCCACACGTCAAATGAAAGCACAAATTTCGATTAAACTTGGCATGCACATGTGTCCAACTCGATAACTCGATACTGTGTAGTTTTGAGGCGTAGGACCACTTTTCAGAGAAACTATTCCTAAATTTTGGAAACCCTTCTAAGAATAACTCAGGGAGGAATTTTTTGAAAAAATATCCCCTTCAAATGAATTGAGATTCAGAGGAATTTGAGCACGCGAAAGATAACACTATTCTCGAGTTTTACATGCATTGGCAGCCGTAATGACGGAATAAATTATAATGTAATTCTTCACATCAATTAAAGCTATTATAAGATCAACAGATGAAACAAATTAGATAGTGACACGATTGGAATAATCAACGGTTGAAATACGAAGGCAGTGACGTACAAGTTTCCAAATCAAGGTTTGTGTACAGTAAGGCTTTCCATTACATTCATTATAGATACCTCGCATTTCAGTTAAGCATACCGTACGACAGAAGATAAAGGATATATTTCTTACATATCTCTTTATTTTTCAATCATATTTCGGCCTACAAATGAGTAATTTTCATTTTTCATTCATTGCCTTAATTGTGGAACAATGATTTTGTATGAAATTTTGATGTTATTCAAAAATGAGTTGACCATGCATTTTGGGGTAGTGGCGCTACTATAATAGTCCGGACAAGTTCCTTGATTGTAATATCCCATTTGATTGTAATTCAGAAGCGCATTCTGGTGTCACTTTCAATGTCAAATGGGTGATTGAAGTTTGACCTTGTATATAGAGGAGATTGGTCAATTTTCACGATTGCAACAATGATTGTAACACAAGTTTATTGTTGTCATCAACAATGAAATCACCACAATTGCCATCTGGCGGTGGACCACGCAAAACGCACGACTAGAAGTAGAAAGACACAACGAGTAAATCTTCAGGGACTGTGGGAAACCAACATATGTTCGCAAGGAGCAATATATATCTATATGTCTCGGTGCCCTCTATACTCTTAAGAAGTAGTAAATCCTCTATCGCAACTGGTTCAAGTGTAAAGGCTATTGATTGGTTTCTAATCCCGTACTAGACAAGCAGGGTGGTTTGTCCAGCCTCTTCCCTCCTCCCTTCCACTTCGTATCACCCCACATGACCACTAGCGCTACTACCCCAGCCCTATCCCCCCGGCCTGTCCAAACAAATCTCGTGATAAAGCATGACTTGTGACGGGACTCTGCTCAGAGATCTGGTACAGGGTGTGTATAAGGTTTCGAAGCTGAGGTGGCAGGGTGGTTGTACGAGAGAAGACTGATTTCTGTGATCGAAGGCTAGGAGTAGAAGGGAGGTATAAGTAATTACGGTATAATTTCGGGGTGGTTCTACGATAAAATATTAGGAAAACAAAGGGATACTAAGGAAGAAGTGCATTGTGACACACATTGTGGTTTGTTTCACCGAAAGTACTAAGAATAAAAGGGGATTCGAAGGTACCTTGTGCTAGCATCGTTCTATGATGAAAGACTAGAAGTAGAAGAGGTTCCAGCGGAAGAGGGTATCCAGAGGGGTGCCAAAGTGGTTTAACGTTTCGAGGCTAGGAAATTCCAGGAGTTTTTAAGTCAGATTAGATATTGTGCAACGGTGGTGGTTCCAAGACAAAAGAAGGCTACAGCTGAACGGAAGCTATAGTATATATATATATATATATATATATATATATATATATATATATATATATATATATTAGATTCAACTGGAAAATCATCCAAGTGATCATCCACGATTCAGTTATGTTGTTTTTAAATTGAATATGCATGCGACTTGAACGCTCATATTGGTGGAGGTGCCATGTCACGAAAACACTCTCCTAATAGGCCATACATGATGGTGGAAGTGCCACAAAACGAATATCCAAAGTAATTTGAGAATATTGATGCAAATTGATGTAGTTTCACTCATTTCATAACAATATATAGACGTAGCTTCACATAATAGACTTATACTTATCATTACGCAAAAAGTACCATAAAAATCTAGCTAAAACAATTTGATTGAAAGTTACCACAAATTATATATGCGGCCAATTTGAACAGCTAGAATAATGCAATAATCTTACTAGGAACTTACCGAAGCTATACTTGTATCCACGGAATAAGGTAGTCTACCAATACAATACACATAAATATCACCGTATACTCGCATAGTCGAATATTTTATATGGATGGCTTTTCCGGGGCAAGATTTGTAACAAGGAATGACATTGCATCTTTTGAAGGTAAAAAATCTTCAAAGTTGAAAAAAGTTCAAAGAAGGTTCCACAAAGTTCAAAGATTTCAAAGTTCAAAGAAGGTTCCACAATTCAGTTAATAGACGACCTTCTCATAGATTTTCATTTCCTTCAAGGCCGTTCGACTAAATAATAAAAACCACGATTTGTATCATGTTCAATTAAGAGCTTGTCGATAATATAACGTTTGTTTTAGAACTAATTTAGTTCTTTCAAATTTTGTTGTGTTAGTCGTTTGCCAGCTTTAAATCAGTTTATATAGGTTGTAATACAGACTGCTACTTCACCGGCTCATCAGAAAGGGGGAATCACACAAGAAGGCGGGAGCGCGACAAAGCGTGAAACCGAATAATTGGGTGAGAAAAATCTCGTGAAGGAACAAGATACGTCTGATGATGAACAGCGGGGTGTGTGTGGGGGAGGTGGGAGAGGGGGCGGGTGGAGCAGCTCAGTAGCAAGGCAATGTTGTTCATTGAGTTCTAAGAGATAACAACCTCTAAAGAAACATCAGACAGAAGGAAAGCAAAATAAGAGAAAGAATTTGCATGTTGAATTTTAATTTAATTTGTGTATTGGTTTTCTTTCGAAATGACTACCGTACTTGAGGTATTATTAGCTTTGTCTAATGCTGCTCTGTAGGGTGAAGAATGATTCCAAAAGACGGGAAAAAGTGGAGGAATTTTATAATGAAAAGAAGAAAGGTGGACGGAGGCTATGACTTTCAAGACTCGTCCGAACCGATAAAAACAATTTAAAATGTTGCCACTCAAACTATTTTAGTCGCGAGAAGTCGAAGATAGATCTTATTCATATACTGGAAAATTCGTGATCAGGTATGTACAGGCACGTGAGTTCCTTGTGCATAAAAAATCATGAAAACCATTTTCAAATGATTTCACTCAACTACAATGGTTAATTGAACCTAATTATACACATCAACTTGAACATAACTAATCCTTTTGATCGGATACGTTTTCCGTGCGCAGTTGGAATTTGTCCATTTCCCACACCTTCATCAAAGTACACATTATTTGTGCAATATTTGACATTTATCAGTTGTATCAAATATCGGATATATTATTTTCATCTGAATTTTCATTCAAAGTATTTTTTCATCAATATAAACTTTTTACCATTTCTTTTCATTTTCTTATTCAATGTGTCTTGTTTTCTCATTCACACACGAAATTCAATTTTGATTCTTTTATTCCTCTTCTGAAATTGAAGTCGACATCATTATTTAATTCTCATTACAATTATCCTCATAGATTAAATCAAATTATTTCCATTTTATGCTCCATATTCTTTCATTCTATTCTATATCATTCTTACAAATACGTTATTATCGTGAATATTTCGATTTTTGAATGATTGATTTTTATTCTGTGTTCATCAAGTGATTTCCATATTGACCATTTTTCATACGATTTTTTCACACATAAATCACACGATTGATCATATATATAAATATATATATATATATATATATATATATATATATATATATATATTCATATATATATATATATATATATATATATATATATATATATATATATATATATATATATATATATATATATATATATATATATATATATATATATGGGATGCAATTGTAACTCAGTTTGATACTAAAGTTTGAACTCAGTGCATAGTTTGATCGAAAGATTATATATTCCATTTTTTTAGCTAGAAAAAAACGCAGCATATGCGTTGTAAGATGAGTGATATAGTTTTATTCATGTTGTGTAATGGGAAGCTACGGACTCGCCTTGATTTTAAAATCATTGAAGTACGGCTTTCCCGTTCTACTTGTTGCTCAATATTTTAAAATTTTCAACGATTTAATTGGTCTTATCCTGTGATCTTCCCAATAGCTTCTTGATTGATCTGATCATATTACATAATAATCATTTACACAAAACGGCTCATCCGATTTATGTCAATTTTGAAATAATGTGTATCATTTTTTTGTCCAAATGCCGTGAATTTGTGGATTCAATCGAATACTATACTCCTCCCATTTTTTTCCTCCGTGTCATTTTTACTGAGTTTTGAAAATGGCAAAATAAGTTTTCACAAAAGTGGTGCAAGTTTATGGAATTTGTATATGAAATTTCAAATATATATGAGAAACTATACACAGTATCGATTTAGATGATGACACATGCATATGCCAAGTTTCAACAGAATTAGTTCTTTCGGTTGAGCGCAAATAGAAGAAAAGACCATTTTTTTTCGAGTACGATGACATAAAATATTCGCTTTGCTAATTCAACGAGCATTAGAATGCTTATATCATCACCACTTCGATTCGAAGACTAAGAAGAAATGAAGATGATTTCCAAAAATAATTAATTTCGTAGATTCCTCTCCCCTAAGTGATCGAAATCCATCAACTTGTTTGTTGACTATTCAAAAGTTGTTTGGGCTATATTATGATTGATTATTTTTTCCACTGATATGATATAAGATTGTCATTTTGTGCATCATACAAATAATTCTATTTATTCATCGTTTTAGGCTTAACTGTGGGAATCTAATTTTTGTTTGATTTCCTATGTTATTAATACAAAATGTTAATTTGTTTAATATGCAATCTAAGTTTATAACAGAGCTGGAAAAAGGTTCAACCACGCCAATTCAGCCTGAGGACGTTCAGATATTTCCCCTACGATTTGATGTATATTACGATATCCTGAATCGTTTTGGTCGAAATACATTCGTTTAATTATAAAACAGCCTTGTTATTGACCTTACGGGCACGTCCCCCCAAACCATTTTCATCTGTACATCAGTCGATTCGACATTAGCAAATTGCGTATAATCCGTATTCAAACCCGATCGTTTATGATGAAATTCGAAATGTACAACAATATTTGAACCGTTTTCAGCTGAATCGATCCGGCGGAACAATTTCCCAGCGTGTGATAAACGTATCAATTGTTCAAACAGTATTCTTCCTTACCGTCCTTTGTAGTCCTCAGGAAACGGTATAATATACCCATCCGGTGAAGGTCTAGCCGTCGTACCGGCCCAGAAGTAGGCGTCCGGTCCGGTACCGTCGTACGAGAACCCTTTGATGAAGATCGTCGTCTCGTCGACGGCGTACGCCGTGCCCTTGATGCCGTGAGCGTACTCTTGGAGCACGCCGATACGCTTACCGTAGTAAGGGGCACTCGATACGTTCTTTGGGCGGGCTGGCAATCCTGGGAGAGAAGTCAAAACATACGTTAGTGTATATATCGATATACATAATTGATTATATACATTGGGGTGGTAGATTGTACTTGTGTTTCCTCTGATTTGTCGTACAAATTCAAATTCGAAAGTGTTTTTCCAATTAATTATCTTAATTCAATCTCAATTCACAATGATACACATGATATGAGTTGTAAACATGAAGAAATACATACAAGTATACTAGGAAAATATGAAATAGACTACTGTGAAGTGGGGGGACTTTAACCCACTGGTCTGACTTTGCCCTTTTGTTGGAAAAAGTTTCGAACTGCTACAAAATGAGAAAGTTTTAATTTTATCGTATTTTTTTTGATACGTATTTTGATTTTGATACGTATCTATTGAGATACAAAAAAAAAATGGATACGATAAAATAAAAACTTTCTTATTTGTAGCGGTTTGAAACTTTTTCCAACAAAAGGGCAGAGTCACACCAGTGGGTTCCCCACTTAAAGTCACCCAACTTTACCGGTACCGTAGAAGAAAATGAGGCTTACAGATTATTTATACAGACAGCCTTGTCATCCTGAGTCTCAATTATTGGTAACGATGATTTTGTGTAGGCTTTTCGATGTCTTAGTGAAAATTTATTGAGCAAATATTCAATATAAAATGGAGAGCACGGCAAGATGGTGAAAATTATGAACACTGAGAAGTTTTATCTTAAAATTTTAGTTTTTCTGGCATCACTTTTATACCACAAAATCAAAACTATATGAAACTATTGGAACTGTTTGGAATTCATTATATTTCTCATTTCACATATTTTTTATTCTAGTATTATATACAATACATCACATTAAAAATCTGTAATACTGAGTGTCAGAAGTTGATAAACATCTCCTCCATTATGATAATTCATTAATAAAAGAAACATTTCAAAAATGATATTCGCCACATACACGACTAATATCTGTGCACTAGTATTGCCAAGCAGTTATTTGTTATATATATGTATATATATATATATATATATATATATATAGATATATATATATATATATATATTTATATATATATATATATATATATATGTATATATATATATAAATATATATATATATATATATATATATATATATATATATATATATAAATATATATCTATCTATCTATATATATATATATATATATATATATATATATATATATATATATATATATATATATATATATATATAAATATATATATATATATAAATATATATATATATATATATATATATATATATATATATATATATATATATATATATATATATATATATATGAGTTCAATGACAGTGTGTAAAGTTGGGATTGTATTCCTTTTACTTTGTTCCTAATATGTAGTTGAATGGTACATATACCTATATTTTATATAGAAATTCTCTAAGAATGTCTTATCAAGTCGTCCAAGAATAGATATAGTATCTTTAAAAAAAATTTCCGCCCCGATAAGAATTCAATATCACGTATACATAGTCATCTAAATATATGCACCGTCTGCAAACACACACTCTTGGATATTCCTACATTTTCATTCACAGAAGTGCCATCTTCCTATATATTCACTCTTTCCTATTCTTTCCTTTACTAACATCTTCAACTTGTAAGCAAATTTCTGTTCAAGTCGAAATTTAATTATCTGCCATAACCATGCACAGTCGACACGTACACACCTCCACGCTGACGTGTCGACACCACCGATCGTCATGACTAGCCAATATGGAAGACTGCCGATCGGGACCACAGCCTACTGCGTGGCATGAAGTACACGCGATACACGGCAGAGACAAAACGACGCCCCTGGTGAGTAAAAGTGGAAACAAAAGACACGGAGGCGTCTCGGGAGAAAGCGACGGCCGCGTGGGAAGGGAAAGGGATTGAGAGGGTGGGAGGAGGGGAGTAAGCAATTTACTAAATGACTTGAGCGAGGAATGGAAACTCGAGAGATATTTTACAAAATCAATGAAAGGGAACGAGTTTAAAGGTAGTTTCCCTGATTTTAAGCTTTTTTTTCTAATGTAGTTATATTATTCCGAGTGTGTACTTCAGTCTCGAGGTTAAGAGGATTCAGGTGAAATATATATTTTTCAACATTTTTCTTTTTTTTTTTCAAATAATCGTTGATTTGGATGTTTATTTGAGTCATTTTTTTCAGAACATTGAAAAATATCAAAATTCATACCCGAAATACATCATTTGGGGTCACTGTGCACCGACTCGCCCGCTCATTTTCTATATAGAAATTCACATTGTCAATCTTCAGAGGGCATTTACTGGAATACTTCCCGAAACATTTTTTTTTGTGCTACGTCTATAGAATTATTTCAACTGTCACGATTTTTTTCTGTGAGTGGTCATTGTCACTTCATAAATGAACATACATATACATTCAACATATATATTTTTGTATATCCTTATGTAAAAATGAAGATAAAAAAATCCTGGATACATTTCATTCAAAATGATTTGAAAAAACACACTTCGTAAATAAAATAATGTATCTTGAAATATAACTGGAATATAGTAAAAAAATGATATGCTCAACTCTGAAACAATGCCTTAGCAGCATTCTCGTGAAAAAAAAATCGAACAAAATTATTGTATGAGCAGAATGAAAAATGAATGTGAGTGTTGAAAAATGTATAGATATGGAATATTTGTGTCCATTGTTACTTTTTTTCAGTTTTAGCATGATGGTTGTCTATGATTCGAATTAGAAGGGTGAGGAGGAATATTACTTGAGGGGAAGTAATTTGCGTAGCCTACCATCAATATTGACAAAGATAGGATTTTCACCCAAGTTCCTCTTAACTTTCTCTCCAGTTTGTGATAGTTATTTTCACAATTGACAACTATTTCCAGTTATGGTGTTGTTGACAGCAATTATTTCAAATTATTATTGTTGCCAACAATGAAGGTGTCTCAAGTACACTATAGCGAGAATGTTTCGCGCGAGTATAGCTCTAAAGTGGAACTGAAACCACAAAAACTCGATGGTGAAATCATTTTTTTCAATAAAATGATATTTAAACTTGAAACATCCTCACAAAAACTCGATATTGAAATCATCTCTTTCATAGAATTGATATTCAAACTTGAAACATCCTTTCCTCAAGAACTCGATTTGAAAGTTTACCAATATATAATAGAGTTCGAGATATTCATCTCTTGAGACATCTCTCTTAAAAGATACACATATAATTCTGTTCGTGTTAGATTCTCTTATTTTGACAGAAGCATACAAACGTATCGAGTTTCTTGTCAAACGGTGGAAGAAATTGCCAATAACTTTTATCCTGTATATCGAGCAAAACTCAAACAAGAAATATCTTATTCAAACACGGGTTTTTCTTTCATTTTAGGTTTCTATGTCACTCGTTGCACGTTAAATGTACATTGAATAAACAGAAATACTTTCTTTTATTATCAACATCGAAATTTGACACCAACTTCTTGATCTAAAATGATTAACACTATAAGGGTGATGAGCTATAATCCTTTGGTTAGTAGGTGGGGGGTGGGGTGGGGGGGGGGACGATTCCGTATGGAAAGGATGATGTTATTTCCTCAGTTTCAAATACGACAAATTCAATTCTTTTCAAACAGGATCAAACCGATTGATTAAAAAATTGAAGAAATATACTTCAATTTGATTCATGAGATCGCTTTTTTTGTTTTCAACTGTCACTATTCGTATTATTCATCCAATATTCATGAAATCACGCTCGATTTTGGTTCCTAATAAATTTAATAACTAAATACAAACGAATCTATAACTATTGAAGGTAATGTGAATTGATAAAATGCACGAGCCTACATTTCATGAATGCATTGTTGAGATAAATTACGGAATCTATTCTCTGTAGATAGACCCTGTTGGACCGTTCGATTCGCACAATCCAAGTTCTTAAACAACTATATTTCTGCCCTTCACAGTTCTTAACTTTGTATCCTCGGTCGTTCATTACCACTCGAAGTCCTCGTCAATCGAAACAATTCTCTCCACAGTGATAGCCTATGGTATTCTATGTTGAGGATTCCAATTTGCTTGGTGATGACTTTCAAACGATATGAAGAATAAAAATTTGATTTTTAAATGATGCAAGAACGGATATTTCTTCAATATCTTTGGCGCAAAATAATCTCGTTGTCGACCCGCCCCCAGAACTAAAATTCATTCATTCATTCAATTGATGGTACCTTCAAGATAGTATACACAATAAGAACTATTCTAAGTTTATCGGAGCATTTTCACTGTTGTATACAACTAAAAATCGAAATATTCCAGCTGTATGCTTGTCTGAAGGTGAGGATTCAATAGTCTTAGAACACATATAATTTATAATTTATAAAAGTGATTTGTGTTTCTATTGTGTATTGGAATTCTGATTTTATAATCAATTCGACATCCAATACCATACTTCTCTGAATCTATCCATACTATCACGCGTCCTTAAGTGTAACATATAGTTAATTTGATGAGTATTGTTAGATTGAAACACCCGGACGTTATTACTAGTGAAGGGAAAACGATTCAAAATCCTCATACAAAATTGCACCACAATTGTTGATTCTCTCGAGCGACCGTTTCTCTTATCTATTAGCTGAAAAGATCAGGAGTTTCAATCCGCCAACACATCAAGCAGTTCAAATAGAAAGCACTCATATCCCCAACAATAAAACTCGTAATGCAGTTCGTTGAAATCATCATCGCACGTCGCTGTTATTCCCCCAGCGTCATTTGTCACCTCAATTGCCCGATCAGTCGCTAGGGGGCAGAACGCTCATGTATAATTCACGTTGCTTCAACGTGAGCACGTGGTATATGTCAAGTGGCATTGGGTTGTTTTGTGGTCGACAAACGAGGTGGGTAAACTATAATCTAGTTTCAGAATGAGAGTAAAATATAGTTAGTTGGAATAAGGTTAATAGTATAGTAGTTGAGTTGAAAACAATTCGCAATTAATATTATTTATATGGATATTATTCATTAATATTACATTATATTCACACATACACTTCAACACGAGATTATCATCAATTGGACCTGACGTCTTTCTTCATGTTTATGAGACCTATGTATATATATATATATATATATATATATTTTGAGAAATACGGCACTTCCACCAAAACTTATAAAATACATTATTTCATTAAATACACACACCCATATATATATATATATATATATATATATATATATATATATATATATATATATATATATATATATATATATATATATATATATATACGATGAATATTACATATGATGAACAATATCAAATTATGCATGGCGAGGTTGAATGAATTGATGATGATTAACATTTTGAAGAATGAAAAAATAATAAAACTCGAAATGTTCGGTCACTAAAAATAAATATAGGTGTGGACATTTTATTGCAGAGATGAAGCAAAAGAGAATGTGTCCATATCGAGTCGATAGAATCAATAATGCAAATGATAGCGAATGTAATGAATTGACCTCATTTTCTTACAAAACACACTCATCATTTTCAGTTTTGTGTTTACATTGTCGAGTGCCCTCCGCGGTCCTCTCGGAATCTACACAGATGCTTGCCTCAACCAACGAATCCAAGTATCACAGTGAGAGCTTCTGAAAGCTGGTAATCACTTTAACATTCTGTTATTTCCATAATTGAATTGGGCATTAAACCCCAAGCATTAGTGGCTCATTCACTCCCCACCCCTCTCACCAACATACCCAACACTATAACGCCATCTTTCTCGGATCCCTTCTCATTATTCTGACGACACGGGGGAAGTATAGGCCTACGTTTTAGTGTAAATGAACTTCAACGAGCGTAGCTTCTACAAGGATGTTGCGGGTCGAGACGGAAGACCGCTATTGGTAATACATAGGAAAGACGGTCGATTGTGGAACGGTAATATGTCGCAGAATGAATATAATCGATGTTTGATGACAGAACGGTTGGTTCGGAAAATAAAGAGGAAATATCAGTTTAAATTTAGTTTCAAGTCCGTAGTTATATTTCGGATTGAGAGTGTTTTTTTCCAGAAAGATGAAGAATACTGTTATGTCAGTGCGAACTATGATGTAGAGGGTTCATAATTTTAAGAACTGGAGCGATATTTTTTTATTTTTATCAGCATGTGGAATTCTGAAACTGACACAATGACATTGTTGCCCAATTTATTTTAGGATTCACAAGGTATTCAGTCTTGGGTGGGTTATTGTGAGGTCGATGTTATAGCAAACAAATTCATTTTCGAATAATCTCATCCTTAGTCACGAGATAAATGATGAATTTCGATGCAAACAATTGAAATGAAATAGTTTGAAAGAATTAATCAATGAGTGAAAATAATGGAACAAGAAACCCTCGTGAAAAGAAAACTCTTCAGTGTGGGTTGCCTGAAATAATTTGAGCGAAAAAACAATATAGGCTATACACAGATATAAAATATGACGTGTCATCGTGTGTAACAATATAACAAGTCTCCTGATGATAATGAGCACGATGTTCGAAATTATTTTAACTTATTTAAAACAAAATGTGATAAATATAATGATTTAAATAACTTATATGATAGTAATATACAGTGGAAATTAAACAAGTCATACCTCAGTAACCTCACAGAGAAAATAGAAATTTAATTCGTGAATGAAAAATATGTAAGAGAATACGTTATTTAGATGTCTGGAAAATGTGACGATGTGACATGACAAACAATAGCAAAAATTGAAAATACCATTAATGCCAATTATTTCGTCATAGGTTCATTCCCACTTAATATTCCACACAACTTTGTTTCAAGGAGAAAGTTCTTCTCTTGCGTGACTATCACATTGAATTAAGGACGTTAGATATGAGACTAATCCAATCGTTGATCAGCTCAAGACTATATAGTGTCCTTATAAACAAGGATAAAGGTGGAGTGTGGAGAAAGGAAAGATAAGGGAGTTTAACGCACTGGCTGGCTTCTCGAGACATTCAGACAAAGTTAATGTTCATTGGTTAAATGATAATTAAATTCTTCGTTGAAACTCACGAATAGTATACTGTTTATTAAAGTGCCCAAAATCTTTGTGATGAACTCGAGTGTGATGAATATAATTCAACAAAATTAATAGTTTAATGTAAAACTTCAATTTTTTTATCATCAAAACTTGATATACTAGGAAAACGTGTCATGTGTTTTCGAGTTGATGGATGAGCTAGAAAATATCAACATATCTTTGGATTGGTGATATCCACCTTGAGATCCAAACAATAACATCACTGCCCTCCCATTTCCTGATTAATTTTTATGATAATGAAGAGAGCTTGTTTTAATTGTTTCCAATAGATTCGTGACACTAGTTGCTTGGATTTGATTAGTGTCTCAATAGCTTTGAGTGATTTGAAAATATTACATTATATATATTCTCTGACATCATTATTATTATCAATATGAAAATATGAAGATGATAGAATATAAATAAATACTAATTGCGGTAATTGTTTGAAAGAAAAACACAGAAATCGTACGAAATATATTGGAAGAAATATTTTTAATTCCAGTGAAATGTGTATCAAAATATTAATGAATGGTAACAAAGTGTCAGCTACACAGTTTTCGAAGCAGAGGATCGACTGATTGAGCTATAGACGGGAGGTATTCGAGATTAATACTACATGAAGAATTACATTTTCATCGAGATCGTTTCCAAGATTTGTTGCTAGACAACTCACGAGTGAAGGAACAATTAAACTGGATATTTAATTCAAAATATATATTTGTAAACGTCTTGAAATCAAATTATGAAAAAAATATAAAGATAGAAATTCCAAATAAATCTTATGATTCTTATTTATCCATCATGATCGGAAATTTTGAACAAGCAGACTTTTTATAATTTGTCATTATACATATCAACTAGTTGTATTCACGTTCAATATGGCTAAAAATTGCATTGTGGGAAGTTTAATTTGTGGATGTAAGTTACAAAATTTCGCTTCCTCATTAAAAATGTACCATAAACACCGGCCCTTGAATGGAAAAACCTTTGCTTGTCGCTTTGAAAACGAGTAGTGTGGTTCTCCGCCTTCTAATGCATTACGCGCAGCCCCCTATATACGAAGAGTGAAATGTTTCGAGTAGAAGGGTAGGGGGATGAATGGGGAGGGGAAAGGGGTGTTGGAGTTGGGGGAGGTATGATATGAGCTGAGCTGCGATCAGCACAAACCGTTTCCTGATTTATCGATTTCCATCCCCACCCCCCCCTCTCCCACTAAAGCTCAGCGCGCCAAATCTACTCTAAAACCCCACCGAAATATTGTGTATACTATAAGCAGCTCAAAGAGCTTATAGTGTCGGGGGTAGAGAGAAGTTTTATACTCACTCAAAGCTACTCTTTTTGCCAAATAGAATGACGTGAAGCACCACGATTATACTGAAGATTTAGTTGGAAAAGAATCAGTTGGAATAATATATCAATAATATAATCAGTCGGTGAACTGACTTTTGATGGGAGTACATGAGCATGGGCCGATCATTATAACCAACAGCTCAGCAGTGGCGATGCGAGAGATACATAGATAGTTCACACAAATATTTATTGTGTTACAATCAGGCACGTAGAAACTTCGATTTGATTAAAGGAGGGGGGGGGGAGGGGGAGGGGGAGACATAATTGTGAATCAAAAAGTGAAATGTATTGGTTTCAGCCTTTATCGCTGGCCAGACCGTTTTTCATTTTTTTTTTTACCATCTTAAAAGTACTTAGCCCACGTTAGCGTGTATTCTGACGAAAGTAAGTGATTATGAGCATGTCAAGGCAAATACTGTGTAAGGGGGGCCGGAACATGGTGTGTGGAGGGAAGGGGTAATTTTTTCCTTATCCCCATCCAGAAAATATTTGAATTTTAATGTATACATAACCAAATATATTGTAGAACACTTCTAAAAATTTGAGACTATGATCATTAATATTCAGGAATTTAAATAATATTTATATTCGAAATATATTGCAATTTGCGAGTAAAATTTGTATATTGTATCAATTGAACTCATGCACAACTTATTATACATCGATGAAAGTTAATTCATAGGTTTCTGTTTGTTCGAATTCCACTTTCAAACTTTTCATTTGCAATATTTGTAAAACTCCGAAAATAAACAAAGTTATCTGTTACAGCCCCCGTCGTTTTTATATGCTGTGAATATATGATTTCGGAACCATAGTAACCATCAGTTACAATTTTGATACGCCTTTTAATAACCATAACGAGCGAGGGTTGCTAGCGCGACCCCTGTGATTGCAAAGTTTAGGGGTTGTCTCGACCCTATCACTCTATTATACTTCTCATCCCTTCCATCATTCGCCTGTCATTTATGATTACATTCACTCGTTTTTAATACTTCTCTCTCTCTCTCTCTCTCTCTCTCTCTCTCTCTCTCTCTCTCTATTTTATATCATTCTTTCAATACGTTGATAGGGGTGGTTAAATTGTTACCCTCATATGAATACATTCACTACACTTTCGTTAAAACACGAAGGAGTAAATTAAGTGTTATATATATATGTTTTTTCCTCATCTTCTTACAAATAGCTGTAACTATCTTAACTATACTATTCTTTGTAACTACTATCTGACTCATCCTCATAATACACAACAATATCAATCCAATAATTGAGATCGTATTCACAATTTGAAGTTTTCAATTATTACAATCCTGGACCGATTTTGTATCAAATCTAACCGAAATTTGAAATAAGAATGTTATCTCGAAAAAAAGACCACAGTATATAATGCTTGAAGACATGATTTTTCAATATTTGTTTCAAAAAATAATAAAAAACAGGTTTTTCATCAATATACAATATTGAAGAAGCTGCAGGATGAATATTCCAGAGCACATCCCAGTTTTATCTCTTAGAATGAAGCTTTATACATGTTTTAAATATTCATATAGGTTTATTTGAATAATCGAAGTACAACAGGAGGATATTATTTTCTACTAGGCAAACGCGTTATGTGTTTCCGCGTTGATGGATGAGCTGGAATATTTTTTTACATCAAAACGGCTGATCCGATTTCAGTGAAAGTTCGGAATAATGTGTATTATTATGTCGTTCGAGTTCTGTGAAAATTTGAAAAATTTCGGAGAACATTCACTTTGTCATTTTTTCCGCCTGGCTTATTCATATGGGTTTTTGGAAAACTTCAAAATGATTTATCTCAAGAATTGTTGAACCGATTTTGCCTCAAAACTATACAGCATCAAGTCAGATAGGGGTTCATGTGTGTGCCAAGTTTCATCATGATCTGAATTTCTGTCTGACCTGTAGAGCGCGAACAAAAAAACAAAAAAACAAAAAAAAAACACCTTCGATTTTTCAAGTACAGTGTAATTGAGTCTTCGCTACGCTCATCCAATTAGAATTTAGAACATGTCAAAAATTGTCGTGGTTAAATTGTTCGCCAATTAGGACTAAAAAGTCGAAGATAGGATCGTGAGGGGCGAGTTACTGCAAGAGTGATATTATAACCTAACGAAAATAATTTAAACTCTTTCATTCAACAAACTGTAGATAAGAAACTATTATTGCAGGTAAATAAAAATGAGTATTAAGGAAAAGGTACCTTCGGTCTTTTGATTGATCTTGATAATCTCTTCCTTCAATTCCATTAGTGTTCCTTCCTCCCGAATTGTCTCAACTCCTTCAATCCAGTACCGGTTAATTATTCCATCAGAATGTTATCATAAGTCAAAAAGGTATGTGAAGTATTATAATGACAAATATAGGCTACTAATGACGTCGATCTACCAAACACGTGCTTCGATTTGTTCATCCCTGTTGTCATTATTCCTCTGTGCCGGATATGATATGAAGTTAATATTATCACCCAGGGCCTACAAAGCGTGGCGTTACACGTGGCGCCCCCACGTAGAGGGAGGCTATAGTCCCCTCTCTTATTCAGCAGTTAGCCACCCTCCCCTTGGCGGGGGTGATTAAATAGCGGGAAGTCCACCACAGTTGAGTCGCACAATGAAACTTTAATGAAGTTTTATGGGGGATGCGTTTAGTATTTGTGATGTTGGTACTAACTGCTATTGTTAGGGATAAATATGATGGGTGTTAAAAGGTTATGCTAGCCCGTTTATTATTCACTTCTCGGATCGTATATTTATGCTGAGATTTATGTATATATCATTTATAAAGTGTGAATGAGAAAAAGATTTCATCATGGTGATAATTAAAATCAAAATTATGGTTTAATTTTATTGTGAAACACGGTTTCCCGTTGTTAAAAGTGCTCTCTATTCCACTTATTTTAATATTTCAACAATGATTATTTTTTGGTCACGATTCCAACAACTTTTAGACTACCTGACATACGAATGAGAGGAGATATCATTTATATTTCATCAGATCAAGGTGCATTGAAGCATGCGTTGGTTTGCTGCCGGTTCCTTATTGTGTCTTTACTCAACTCCGAAACTAGTTATATTTCCCGAGTACTTTCCTATAAGGAATACCGATCGCTGCTCTAACTATTGTTGTTTTGTAGAAAATTGCCGTCATTCCTCCTACATACCTCAAATATTTGCATCTGAGATGCAATGCATATTGACATCCAAGATACCGTGGAAGTGAACAAATGCGCTAGGCTTATAGACTTATGTAAAAGAATATTTACTGATAATGCGATTTTAATAAATATGAATACTTATTTTTTGGGGCCATCTGGACTTTTCACACGATTTCGATTAATTAAGTGTATATATCGACTAGATGTAAGCTACTCGCAATTCAGCTCGCGTTATCACGAACTACTTCAGAATTCAGATAACGCACAATTTATCTTCACTATCTCCGTTTTACTTCGTGAGAGACTGTTTCAAACAACTGAGCAAACGTAACCGTCATTTTGCGTGTATTTGTAAACAAAGTTAGTTCTTTTATCACTACTATACTACGAACGATCAGTTTTTCTGAAGATACGACCGGAAAATTGGTACATATTCATAACAGGAGAGGAATGGGGAGTTAATACACCATGAAGAACCGAAAAACCAACGTAGCCCTCAATGCATCTTGGATTAGGGGCACGGTTTTACAAAAACCCTTGCTAAAATGCGGGACTTGAACTCACGCCCGACTTGACTGTACAGTTTCCAAGGAAATACATCCACTGACGGGATCAGACAAAAGCATACATACAATAATGTTCAAGACACACGTAAAAAACAAATTATTTCCATGGTGACATTGAAATATAGTTGAAAGAATGAAACAACGAAGTGGAATACTTTCAGCTGTTATAGTGCAGTAATTGATCAGTATCTCCTTATTAACTCTGTTCCAGTAATTATATCTTTCGCTCATCACAAACGTATACACGGACACACATGGATTCCGTCATCCAACCAATGGTCGCCTGTTTCCAGCCCAAATCTCTCTACAGCGCTGGTCTACGCAGCGTCTCGACGCTCATCAAGGACGCCTGCAGGACAATCGAGACACGTAACGGTAATTACGACCACGTGGCGTGCCGTCGAGAAACATGTCACCTTCAGAACTATTTCATGACGTCGGTCCCTGCTACCGTCTACGACGACATATACAAAGAGTGGAAGACTTCGTCGTGGAATACATGGAAAGTAAAGACTGACAAACGAATCTGTTTTAGTTTGTTCATCAATGAAAATATGAAGAAGTTCAAGTCGGGTTATATACCGGGGATAAACGTAGGTATGCTGAATTTCTGGGAGATTCACATTTCAAAATTGAAGAATATTGTAGATTTGAATCTGAACTATATTTGCTCTGATAATATCCTCCGAGTGGTTAGCTTGAACTGTATTTTTATCACGACCATCCATATTCGTGCGCCAAATTCCGAGGCGTTGAAGTCAGACTCATCTATTTCCGATAAGGGGTTGTTATTTTTGTCGAAATGCAAGTCACTAAGAGTCATCGACATGGATGTGAGGGAGAGAATCGCTGCCAACAACATCCCCATCACACTAACCGGCATCAGAAACATGGTGAAATCATTGCCCATCCTAATCTACATCACTTACAACGACATGGGGACCGTGTTTGACGTGGACATGGAAGATGTACAGCAGTTACCACTCCTCAAGATTAAACAAGAGGTCAGTGCATTCAAACAAATGCACAATATTGTTATGTTCTGTCCTTTGCTGCAGAACCTAACTTTATGGTCGAAACAGTTTTCAAAAGAAGAACAGAGCGAGATATTAGACTTTTTAGGGAATAGCGATCTTAAACTGCACAAGCTGAAAATAGCTGGGTTTGAATTCGAAGAAATACGGGTATTTCTTCAGAAAAAAGGGAATCATATATACGAGTTGATTCTTCAGTTGAAAGAATGCGAACAGGAAGAAAACATGAATACAGACGATATTATTCACATATCGAGGATTTGTCCAAAAGTGTCGACGTTAAAGATACATGCCAATATTGATTTGAACTACGAAAGAGATCCGATCAATTTCGAAGAAGTTCCGATCTTCACCGAACTCATCAGTCTTCAGGTGAAAAGTAAATGCGATGACCATCTTGTAAGATTGTTCCTGGAGTATGCGGTCAATATAGAAGAATTCTGTTTTGACGGCCCGTATTCCGGGAGTAAGGCCACTTTTGAGAGGGGATTACGTCATCTCTTCATGAAAAATCCACTTTCAAAATTACTGAAAGGTCCTTTATACGCGTCGTATAACCGTTTGGGATACTTACTGTTCAAATTGTAAAGCAGAATTGTGAATTATAAAATAAGTTGCCGTGCATGAAGGAGAAGGAGAAAAGTGAACATGCGACTTCTACAGAATGAAACTGGATATTAAAAATAAAATACGGTTGAGACCCTACGATTAATGAAAAACAGATACAGTTTGGAAAGAGATGATATTTGGCGTATGCAGAAAGAGAGAAAGAGGGAGAGAGATAACTGTGAAGAGCTTGATTCGTTTATTCGGAACGGTTTAAATGCATGCACTCATTCGGGACACTCGCCCCATCACACCCAGTGTTGGGTTTGCGAACTATGATGAGAGGCAATGAGAGTAGAATCTGAATGAGGAGTGTGTACTTTCACGTTACTCAGCGGCGGGAACTTGGCATTGAATGAAGAGTTGTTTACTTCTTCAGTCGACGGAAAAGAGATATATCAAAACGCATTCAAAATATACAGTACAGGTACATTCTAATTCGCGATTTTCTCCTGATTTACGCGCTATATTTATTTCTCAATTTTCCTAATCTTTCTGATGAATTCGGCAATTTCTGAATGTTTGTATGAATAAAATGAAATTTTGGAAAAAATGAATGAAACCTTGATGTGAAGTACTGTATGTAAGAAATAGAAATTACTACTGCATGGATGAAACACTTTGCTACATACATTAACACACACGTAAGCGTGATAAACTACAATTGTTCTTGGATGAGTCCTTGAATGGAATATATCACGAAAAATACTACAACTTTCATACTTCTCGATACAACTAATTGATGTGATGAGATTGTGTTGATTATTTTAAATTCCGTATCATTACAATGACAACTAGTACGGTATAGAAATTAGCATGCTGTCGGCGTCAACCATAGAAATTTGTCAAATGAATCCGTTCAACTATTGGACTTGATACATTTTAATGAATTGACTCTTCACAGAATCAACAAATAACGAAAGTAAAACGCTCTTTAATCTCGCGTTCGTTATAAACCCAATGTTTACAACTTCTGATCGCCGAGTGTTTCACGTTCAGTTGAGGAAACAGCCGTTATCGCCGCTGTTGTGCAGTGTCGAGAATAACTACCGTTTAATGTGATTGTCTCCCCCCCCTCCCCTTACCCCCCACCCTACAACCCCCTGAAGCGCTATCACGTGACAACACATTCCCGTGATTGCCACACACAGGAAGCAAACTGTTTAGGGGATCAAATTTTCAACAGTGATTACCTTTATCCTTTAACAAACCGGTATAAACACGTAGAAAACGTATTATCACGTGTCGCGTAGCGTGCATGGTCAATGAAATTTGATAAAGAAAAGGCAAAACGATTTACTTTCTGTTTTTTTATGACTTTGTAACGTATCGATTGTTGCTCTTTCTCATACACTAGTCAAACGCGAAATATGCGTTGTAAGATGAGCGAGATATCTCAATGAAGTATAAAAGTCCTTAAAGTAGTTCTACCCTTGCTACTTTATCGACTCTGGTATTCTACACACCTTGATATCTGAATAAGCTATTAAAGTCGTTAAAGTAGTTCTACTCTTGCCACTTCATTGACTCTGGTATTCTACACACCTTGACGCATATAAAAAATACTTCATTGTTGGTCAACTCTTGAATCTAGAAAGCAGTGAATCTTGACAACTTAATTCTGTCACAATTTGTATGATGTATTTGAAGAATATTATCAGTCATTTTATTTTTTTTCTTCAAAACGACTGATCAGAATTGCTTAAAAAATCGTAATAATGTGTAAAATCCATGTATACACATTTAGAGAAAATTTCATCCCATTTGGAGAGATTTTATTTTTCAACATTTTCCGCCCAGCCAAATCTTATGGGGTTTTTAGAAACTTTGAGATGATGATTCTCGAAATCGGTCCGACCGATTCATCCCAAAAACTATACAGTTCTAAGTTGGATGAGTTTGCGTGTACAAAAAAAGTTTCATGTTGATCAGTCAACCCTTGCGACCTGTGAAGTGCTTCCAAAAAAAAAAAAAAAAAAAAAAAAACACAGACAAAGCCCTATAAGAGTGGGATGGAGACTTCGCTACGCTCATCAATTATAGTTGACGAGAGGAGTATCGCTTATTCAACAATGTAGTATAATATATACGCATACTAGGAGATTTCTGGAGCAGCGAGAACAATAATGATTGGAATAAAACGAATTGATTTGCCCAATTCACGATAATTCGTTTTTACAAAATAATCTGATGAGATGAATTTCATAAAATGTGGTACTATATTATCACGGGAGTTTAGTTGATTTCACGAAATAATTGCATATTTGGATGAAGATAAATTCATCAATGAATTAAATAGAGCGAAAGAAAAAGACCAGTCAAATAAAAAATGGACCAATAAAAACATCTAAAAGATTCCTATTCCTCATGATGATTGAATTGTTCATTACACTGGAAACAATACTCGACTATTCATGGTTTGTTGATGATTTAAGATTGGGTTTTCTACTATCGGGCAATAATTTATTGCTCAACAGTAACTTATCTAACATAACACATTCTAGCCTGAACCAATCATTCATTCAACACCTACTTTGCATATTTTCTGCAGTATTCATACATAATTAATCACAATTCGAATAGTTGATCTACTCAATTTAATTTCTCTTGAAGTTACTGAAACTAAGTTCGTGATACCAAAGGTTTGAATTTCCGATGGTGAAAGCTCCAATTCGACAACAATCTTAACAATCTATATAATTTCACACTTCACATTATTCACACTTTCAATTACAATCAATTGAAGATTTGATCACTTCAATTACTTCAAGAGTTACGGTAACTCAGCTTGTGATCATAATTTTCCATTTGATTTGATTATAATAATAAAATAAGCAAGTTTCATGCGACAATCATGATTTGCCAGTCTTATTCTAATTGACTCCATTTTAAAATCAATTCTCAGTTATACGATTTTCTTGCTCCGTTCGAACGATGTACGGTTACAGTCATATGAAGTTGCTGATCAGGCTAAATTAAAATGCATTCTGAACCAAACGTACTGATATTATACGCACTGAAACCAAAAGGCAGTGTATATATATATATATATATATATATATATATATATATATATATATATATATATATATATAAATATATTCATATATATATATATATATATATATATATATATATATATATATATATATATATATATATATATGAATATATATATATATTAAATTCTCCACGTACAGTCTATGAAAAAATGGCGATAAATGTGCGTGGTTTTATTTGAATTGATATTTGATCGAATAGATATTAAAATAATATTTTAATTTCACAATATTTTAACCGAATATTAATTATCAGGAGAATAATTTGATACTTGAATAGTTAATATTTGATTCAACTAAATTGTATGTGAGCTTGAGTACACATACCATTCCATCGTCAACCTTGATTGAGAAACAATGAGTTATTGCCAAGTTTTCGTTGTGAATCAAATAAGAAAACCTTCGGCCAGTTCAAATTATATTCGTCTTCTGTGATCCACCCGGTACTTTTCGTTGTTAGGGCCTCGAGAGTCACGCGCGGAATGCGTGCGGTTAAGGTAGTCTAGGTTACAGAAGCACATGTATGTAGTGGGGACATCTTTTCATCCCCTACAGTTATTGGAATCACATAGACGTGTGTAATACACATGTGATATTGGAAAACGTGACACACAAATCTACTAGAATTTGCGTTGTAATATGGCGAACGAGATATGTATATGATATGGATACTTGAATGCTTTGCAAACTAGGAGTTTGGAACTTTGAGATTCAACCATTGCACCTGTATTTGGATGAGCGATACGGATGACTTCCATCCCACTCTTCCAGAGTTTAGTATACGTTTTTTGTTGTTGTTTGATGGTTCGCACTGCGCAAGTCACACGTCATCATCCAATTAATCATCCAATCTTAAATTATCATCCAATTAATATTTTCCGAGTCCAAATAAAATCGAATATATGCTCAGGATTAACTCAGGCTGAGAAATTTAGAAAAGGGATCTTTTCAAATGAATTACAATTTCGACTAAATTTATGACCCCTTCAAAGATACATATATAGATGTTCATCCATCGAGATGACCATTCCTAAGGAAATAATGTATCATATCATTCCATATATATTCACCACCTCGAATGGTCAGATTAATATAGTTGTGCAGGATCATGTCGGAGTGATTCACATCTCTATATACTTGATAGCTTTGAAATCAATGTGTGTAGAGTTATCGAATATTGTATTGAGAATAACAACATTGGAAATGTGAAAAATAAAATATTTCATGCAAAGCGGGTTGTGTAGAGTTTTCGAGTTCGCATGTTTTTCAAATAAATATCTAGCTCATCTTACGGCGCACACGATGCATTTGACTTATTGATTTCAATTTCGTACTGACTAGAATGGAACGCAATTTGAAAATGGCTGGATCTTATGAGAGGTTATGTGTTTTGCACTACGGTAATGAGCTTTATCCGCCACCTACAAATAATAGTTCATTAAAAAAAAGGAAATAGATTATAATCAGCGATATCGTGAAGGTAATATCACGTACTTATCGAAATTTTCAACTCCAACTGACGAATTTTCATATGTTGAGTGGCTGAACTACACTGAATAGTCATTCAGGAGACCGGAGTTCGATCCGTGTCATCGTCGACCAGCCTGACAGTATTTTTTCGTTGTTTCCCTCTGTCTAGCACTGCGATGGTTACTATAACAACAGGACACGACCGACTTCTCACCTGTAGGCCATTATCCAAATACACCCATTAAAATAGCCACTCATCTCATCATCTCATCATCCCATCATTTCATTTTCACTCACAGACCCTAATAGATCTTAGTCATCAGTACAGTGCGTCGTTAAGCCTAATATAAAATAAAAAATAAAACCATATTTTACTCTCAATACCAATGCTCGGTAATGTCCAGATATATATCACAGAAACCGTTTTTACTCATTATGTGTTCCGGACTTTCAGAAACTGAAAGACTGTTATCTGCGGCAGAAAATTATGGCCACCGACAGCGCAGTCCTGGTGTTGAAGTTAATTGGTCTTAAAAAATTAAGATGGAGTGGGAAGATCGCCCTTGTGGTACCCCGTCCAAACGATCCTACCTTTTATCCATAGCCTTAATTGGGGAACAATGATTTTTTATCAAGTCTCGATGTTATTAAGAAAATATACATATATTTGTAATATCCTCTATCCTACACTATCGACTATCCACACGGACTATATGATGTCAACATGTATAGTGCCACGTGCCGGTATAATACGTTGGTTGTGTCGTCACCGGCGTCCTGTACCTGAGCAGGTGTGGCGTGCGCGGGGTTCCCATAGCAACGCAGGGTCACACGCGAGGTCACGTGCTAATACGTGTAGCCAATTGCTAGCACACAAGTCCATAAACCACTCCTACTGGTTGAGTATATAGTACGTACTAGTATATATATATAGTGTATTGTACGTTTGTTGTACTATGCGAGCATTGTACTACGACGTTAGTCGCACGGAAAATATGGAGTTATAAATAAAAACCACAAATCCAAAGTATTCGGAAAGCACGCGCGCATATTTCTACAAATATATTTATTTATTCCATTTATTCATCTGATGGTTGAATAGTGTTTAATTCCACTCTTGATTGAGAGCAGCATTGAATTTGATACAGCATACTAGCGAATAGCTGGCCATATGTCATAGTTACAAAAAATGATCAATAACTTGCAATTTCAAAGTTGACCATCATTTTTACATAGGCCTATATTATACGCCATTTTGATTATGACTGATAAGACGTTAATTTCTTGGTTCAGATAACGAGATGATTTCTTCCGTATTCATCATATTCCCTTAATTCAATCTGAAAATATGATATAGGTTTGAAGTATCCATTGAAGTGATAACTAGAAAACCCGGCACCTCCACCTATTTTTGAAAATGGGAATATTCAATGCTTCTTTTCCATCTTATAATGTTGGAAATATTTGAGAACTTCGTTCACGATATATCATAAATATGTCTCTTCAAAGTGATTTTAGATTGATTAGGAGATAAAAGTGAAGAGGACTAGCCCTACAATTATATAGTTCCTACAAGCCTTTCAATTATATTTCTGTACATGGCCATATTGAACATGAATATTGTTTTGAAAGATCTGAAAAATTTTCTCAATTCAAATAAGAAACCATAAAAACAAGAAAAACGACTGAAAGTGCTTATAAGAATTATATGAATTAGACAGAAAGTAAATATTTCTCAATCGTCTTTTTCAATGTGAAAATGTTTTTGAACTGATAACTAGAAGTAATCAACGTTGAATGTATTGTTGGCGGAACTACTATCTGTTTTCATGGTTTTCACTCATTGTGTTCTCCCATCTTTCCTCTCTATTTTCTATGCTCTCTCTTTCACCATAGTCTTTATAAAAGTCTAGACGCGAGCCATGCTAGTCCATTAGTTGCCATATCGATAACAAAAGAGCATGCAACGCCACGTCCCTCCTACCTCACCATGCGACGTCATCTACCCCCCTACCTCCCCTTACCCCTTAGAACCTGTACGGCAGATTTCAAAGAAATATTGATAATACATAATCTTCCATAACAAGGAAAATTCTATATGAATTTCACGTATTTTGTATTACGTTTCAACGTATTATGGGTACCGTATTTCACTTTTTCTCATGTGAGAGTTATTTGTTACTGGTTGATTTCACTACAATTCATTTATTGCATAATCATATTATAAATTTAACTAATTCTCACGTTCCCAGGCTATGAAGTGAAAAATTGTCAGAATCAGTAGTTTCTTTACGAAAATGAAATTATATATTTTTTTCATTAGAACCAATTATTCTTAACACTGGTTGAACCGATTTTGATAGATATTCACATTTTCTTGTATACATAATAATAACATGTAGTGTTAACGTGTAGTGTAACAAGAGTGGTGAGATGAGCTACATATCTAGATGGAATGCACTCGAAACCTGTACGCACCTCGATTTTGAAACTTTCAGGCCAAGTCTCTCATTGTCGTCGCTATAAAGTCCCCCTCAATTAACAGTCAAACAGTCAATATTTTCGATTCTCCAATATAATATATAATATTCATCTTCTTCAAATTTACCGAACCATCATCATGGAAAACCTTTTAGAATCAAGGTATCTAAAAATATCAATTCTCCTAAAATTCCATTTCAATCGGGTGTAATAAAAAAAAAACAGATACATCTCACTCCAACTTTTACAATGATTCTAAAATTTGCAATCTGATTTTTCTCAAAACCCATCTTCTTCTGATGTGAGGTGGTCAAGGAAGACTTTCAAGTCGATAGGTTCTTTTGTTCGACTTATCAGCTGATCACCAAAAAAAATTAGAAAACATAAATTCAAACGCAATTTTTCCAATATACGTGACATGTAATCTTCACTACGCCCATCCAACAAACGATCGAGATACATTTTATAGATGTTTAATTTCTTCGACTTGGAAAAATGTATTTACTATGTAATCCAAACGAGAAAATGCCAGTAATTGAATCTTTGATCAAGATTACAACTTAATGTGGACGATCAGCTCGTCTCATCGAATACATCAACCCTCCCGATTCTATCTCTCGTCTCGCCGACAAACCCATATGCGGCGTCACGCTTTACCCCTCCCCTCACCACTCACTTCCCCCCCCCCCCTCCACCCATTCCCACTTTCCCCAGCATTTCATTCCCTCGATGTTTAATAACCCTCGATTGAGATGTCAATGTCACCCAACCCCTTAGTAATATCAGTCTGGGCCGACAAGATCACATCCCTCCATGCTCCATTCAAGGGTGATAAGGAGTAGACATGCTGGGATAGCGGGAAGAGTTTGGGAGCAGGAGTCTGGACATGTCAGATAGGAAAGTGGAGTGTTCTAGGAGCAGGATATTGTTGAGTTCGGTTCTCTGGAGTGACATGGATTGGAGAGATTAGAATAGGAAAACGCTATTTAATTGATACCAGGAAAACGCTACATATTTGTTGTAAGATGAGTGAGATATATTTCATTAAAGTTCATTTCGAAGTTGAATACACAGCTTGATTTTAGAATTTCTGAATCTTCTCCTTATCAGCTCACTGATTGATTGATTCATATCATTATATGATCATAACTCATAGTTTTGGAGCCTGTAGATTTTCATTACAAACTTCAATCTCAATAATGGTCATTTTTCCGGAACATTATTCATTTTATTTTCTCCGAAACGTGTAATCAAAATTTCTTCAAACTTGATATTAAAATGTATCAGAACAATATAAAAATTCTGAGATTTATTCAAGTGAAAAGGATAGAATTGGAAAATTGAAAATTCTTATCGATACCATTCTTACGGGGACTTTTCAAAGTTTCCGATTTTTTTCCGAAAACACTGTCAAACTAATTTTGATAAAAATAAAAACAATCCCAACCCATTCTGATATGCCACCAATGTTCAGAAACCGTTCCGAAATGATTGGCTTCTACGCCTGGCTTGCATGCCGCGCACAAAATTACAAAAAATAAAAACACAAAAATGAAGCCTGATTTTGGTCGGTGCGCTCATCTGATGAATGTTGTCTAATTGTTGTTTTGTTGAAAATATTTTTGAAAATGTATTCTCCTCACACATGTATAACCACATTCAATTTATATTTTCATAGATATGTTTCGTTAGCCTATTCGTTATTCAGACTCAAGCTTCTGAAATGAAAATACACTGAAACAAAATGAAATGATCATTGTTTTTTCGTTAAAAAAAAAATTGTTCATTGAAAAGCAGACCATAATCGTGATCATCAAACATTGATTTTTTGTTCATTCAATTCATACGGGCCTAAATTCGTCAAAGCATAGACTTTGTTTTACTTCAAAGAACATCACATCCCTGAAACGGAATTTTAATGAATGATGACATATTTAAATTCCTTATTTTAGAAAAAACTTGGAATCATCATCTCAATTTCAGAAATTATAATGAATCTATCCGTACTCTTTGGACCCGGCTCTTTTTCCGAGTCGTGACATATAGATTACTTTTTTTAAAAGGCTCTTTATTAGATAATAAAATAAAAAAATTGACACTGGACTTGAATCCACAAAACCCTGAAAGGGTTCATCTGTGGGATAGGTACATATATATGATTCTGTTAATGTTTCTATACAGAATCGGTAATTTCCACATCATGACTTATGGTCTGGGGAGAACAATAAATCAATTATAATTTCTGGAATTTAGATGATGATTTCTAGTTTTCTTCGGAATCAGAGAAATGAATATCGTCATAATTTATTGAAACCTAGTTTCAGAGTTGTGATGTCTTCTAAAAATTTCTAACAATTTTCCCATTCTTGATAAATGTTTTCAATAGCCAATCCTGATTTTTCCAAGTGTTAAGATTTGCCTCAAAAGACCGACATAATTATAGATCAAAATGATAGAAATAATTATTCTATATGCCTACCAAGTGTTCATCTCTAGAGACATGTGATAGATAAATTATTAAAATCATTGAGCCTTTCTGTTATTATGGAGTGAAAAAACCTCACTCAACACAAATAAAAAAGTTATTATAGTATAGGCTCACACGATACAAAAAAATGGACAAATTTCACTATAATAAACAAGTGTGTTTGATTTTTTTTCGCATATTATATTTTTTCTGTGAAATATCATCAAAACCATATGAACAAAAGATGATGATGAATTTTCAATTATGTTCAAAGTTTATTAACGTGCAATGGATTTTACTCGTTACTTGACCCGATAAGTGAATCGCATAGCATTGTTTATACTGACCACACGGCATAAAGGCCTTGTAAATCACCTCTCGAATAAAGCCAAGAGCTTAAACATCTTCATTGTCTAGTACAGGGTTCACCGCCAATATGTGGTTCAGTCACAGCTGACTGGACCCATGTTAGCAATACCTCAGAAACCACAGCCCCCACGACTACACGCATTCCTGAGCCACTGCACGAGCACATTGTTGCGTTTGAGGTGGTTCTAGAGCTCGGCTTCTACACTGAAGAAATTTTAAGGGGATTGAGATGAAAAACAACTCAGATATTTTCTTTGTGGTTGTAGACATTTAAATTTTTCGTCATATAAGCGAAAAAATAGTTGGTTTCCCTCGACTAATTTTTCTGATATTCAAATTCAAAGTTCGAAAAATTAACGTAGTCTCTGACGGGAGATCATGGAAAGATTTTGTTTCTTCCACTGTGAATTGCATTTGTTTAATTTTCTGTACGATTTTTTTTGAGAATATTTATATTTCAATAGGTCATTCATCTTCGAATTCAAACACAATTTGAAGGCATAACAATTCAGCATGTACGAATTTATATATTGTGAATACAATTATTGTCAAAAATGTCGGTTTTGAGTTGTATAAGAATTTGATGAAATTTATTAGTAAACTAATGGAAATCGTTTGAGTGAAGCAATTTTTTCCGAGTATAGCCTCTTGAACGAAAGTCAGAATTAATTATATTGTAAAGATAATTTCAGCACACGAACAATTTCTCATGCTTTTTAATTCATACTGCTTGTATTATGCGAATATTAAAATTTCTTGGGATAGTGCTTTGAATATTTTGAGTGTTCATTCAGTGAATTAATGTAGAAAAAACAGTTTTTTATGCGTTGGCCATACCACTCAAACTCAATTTTAATTATCCACATATTTCGTCAGGTATTCCAATAATTGTTCAACTCTTGATCCACCACACAAATCCATGTTCACCCCGCAGCAATTGGCCGAAAGGTAACAATTAATAATCCAATAAAATAGCAAACAAGTTTGTCTTCACGCTATATCCATGCCCAGCCTTCTAAGTGGCAGTGGTTCCCACGGCTTACGAAGAAATACGAGAACGAGTCTGTAAGGCATTATTATGTTAATTTATTTGAAATTAGAATACATATTATTCTGTTAAGTGGAGAGTATTTGAAAACTGAGAAAACAATTGCGATGTCTGCGAGATATTTTTGCTGAAATATGCAAATGAAATATAAAATATAAAATTTCAAATATACTTGTGAAATGTGTTTTATTAACTGCTTTAATAAATGAGAGACACCAGCAAATGGTCCGTGTTTTTTAATATTGGCATTACAAATACAATTCCGATTGGCTGAAGTGTCAAAATTTTGAAAAACAGATGACGATAATCTAAATCAGGTCTTGATTAATATTTCAGTGAGCAGTTTCTTTTTTGAATATTTTTTCACAGAAAAATTCAACGTTCGCCCATTTCTTCAACGATTCAATTAAAGTGCAGGAGCAACATTTCTGATTTTCCATTAGCAGTTGTGCTTTACTTTTGACCCAGAAAACTGAGTAGCACCCCGTGCTCTTTTCGTGGAATCAAGGTCCAAGTAGATATTCAATATACTGAATTTACGTGATATTATCACGATATTACTGAATATCATATACGGTTACGTCAATTATCCATGCAAATGGACGGATGTTTTGACGGAATATTCTCTTGTGCAGATTGCTAAGCAACGCCAATTCCTGCAGGATTGTCTCCGCCTCGTCTTGGCACAGTTGCAATGTATCACTTTGTCTGATCAGGTAGTAGCAAGGAGTAGCGGGCGGTGGGTGGGGGTAGGAGGCGGGTTGCCTAGATCCAGGGGGACCCCAGGGAGATCGATCCTGGTCCACACGGCCCGGCCCGTCACAGGAATAACGACGACAAAATGGCCGCTCGCGCACCGAGCCGCGATATACGCACACCGGCAAAAGCGCAACGTGTCACTACGTTACGTTGCTACAAATGTATTCGGTTATAATAGAACACCAATTCCAGTAAAATATACTGAATTATGTTAAATAAATGGTCATGCAAATTATAGTCGAAAGTGAAGATGAAATATACATAAGAAGGTGATTATTGTTTCCATAACGACCTACCGACAGCTAAGTTATTTGGTGGTACGAATGAGCAGGGGATGAAAACACTTTCAATTGATGTTGAGTGAAAGGACGTTCATGAAAACTAACGCCATATGCGGGACTCGAATCCACGCCCAACGGTGTCATCAGTTCATAAAACGGTGCCATTGTTAACTGAGCTACGGAGAGTGGCTAATAGGCCTACTCGTATACATTCCTGAAAATAATCAAAGAATACACAAAACGATGGAGAGATGTTGAATAAATTGAAAAATTAAAATTCAGTTCAGAGGTTCATAACAAGATGATCAATTATCATGCTCAGATAATAGATTTGAGATATGAGGCTGAAACCATCACTGGAATAATACACTTTTCATAATACCAAATAAGTGGACTTGATAATTATTACAATAAAATTATGGAACATTTCAAAAATAATGTCGTGCGATATCCATCACGAAAAAAGAAGGTCGCTTACCAACAAAACGATGGTGAAACCATTGTCAAATATACACTATATTCTACAAATTCAGGGATTCAACTCTTTTGAAAGATGCAGTCACTTACATGATCGTGAACCTTGTTCTGAAAAATCGTTATAGACTGCTCCAAAAATACTTGGTTTTAAATAATGCTGTTTGTCAAGTTGGTAGACACTCTTCATCTTCAGTGGATGTAAGTATATATATATATATATATATTACATGAGATATTTCCACTATGAAACAATATATTTTTTTAATAATTATAATTTTATACACCGTATTCAAATAAAAATGTGGAATAATAATGTAGGCCTATTTTTTTGTGTAAGACCCAGACACCACACGGTTGGTAAAAATTATTCACTAACAATGTGAATGTTCTTCACAATGTTCTCATATTGTGCAAATTTTGAAATGAAATCTGAAGCTATATGAAACATCTCGTGGAATAGACCTACGATAGTTGAGAGGCTGACGACATTTCGTGTTCGAATTTTAAAAGGCGTAATTGAAAGATTAAGATAAAAACTCTTTGAGTGAAGTAATTATATAGGATTGAATATTACGTTAGTAAAGAACCAGCTATGGCCATATCTATTCAAACACTTCAAAAAAAGTTGGTTCAATAGTAAATAACTCATATCAATAGAATACTTAGTAATTAAATGTTTCCATTATACCTATAACTGAGAATTAAATGCTTTTTAATTACGGTGATTATAATGGATAATATCAATAATTGAAATTATAATTTTCCTTCCGGCAGAAGTAAACGGGCTGCAAGAGAACGAAGTATATCCGTTGGTTCCCGACTTCCCGTGGAAGAAACTCAATTTTTTTTTCTTCGTTGACGCTTTCAATTAGATAGTTCCTTGAAATATCAAGTTGGTTAGTCAGTTTCGAGTGATTCAATAATTATACCAATAATAATCATCTCCATAATAGCAAACCTTTTTTATTCCATTCTCAGTTGACAGTATTTTATAAATATTGAACCTACCGTTAAACACTTATTTTCATTTGCTTTCATCTATTTGCTCATTTCAATTTTCACACCTAACTGTTTATAATATTGTTATATATTTCTACAGTAGAGGCGAAATAAGAATTCTGAGCGAAAACCGTATCTCTCACTGTTGTGCCTATTCTTCATCATTGACAATGAGATTTTCGATCCTTCAATTGACTCCTTAAAAACATTCGAGTTCACATTGATTATTACCCTTCATATAACCATATACATTTTCGGGGACTTCAATGAGGCGTGCATTCACAGTGTTTGTAAAAACAGAGAAATTCATATTCACTATTTTTGCCCATGAACTAGTTATAATTGAATATGAAGTAGATTCAAGATAATTTCATGCATTTCGATTGATGTGACATTCTATTTTTTATGAATTCGATCAGATGTATTCGTCAAAATACGTCAAAGAATATCAATAGTGTGATGAAAATAATTGATGTATATTATCTTAATGACGATTGAATCCACGAAAATCGAATGTAATTCAAATTAGAGAGCATACAATCATCTTGAAGTTTATATATTTCTTAGGCCCGGTTTTACCAATCTTAGTCAGGGTGCTAATCCACCAACTATCAATTGAAGGTACGAAAATAACATATGCAACCAATGGTGATAACAAGTTAATCCACTAACTATTGCTTAATCCAGTTTCGTAAAACCGGGTCTCATTCAAATTACGCTGGTTTGTCAACATGGAAAAAATTGTAACGATGAATTTCTCCAGTTTTATAAGTACCGTTCATGCAATAAATACAATAAATATAATAAATACAGTTATTCTAAATGATGATGATTTCTTGGTATGAATATTTTTGACGTGTTTTAAAACGATGAATTGTCAAAAGCTCTGAATCATGAGGCCATTAATATAGAGCGCAAGTAACACTGCCAATACGAATACCACAATATTATAGTGCATGTAATCTATACAATGTATGTCAGTAGATTGTATCCACCGTTAATGAAGTAGTAATATTTCTCTCTCACTGGAATTACCGCTATCGATTATGAAATGACCCCACTGTAATATATTGCTAGATTTAATTATATAATATATAGGCCTACTCAGAGATTAAAATGTTCTGCATACCATATAATAACATTTGAAATAAGGGACTCAATTATATTGCCCAAGGAACTTCTCACTTTCGAATACTCTCGCTGGACATATTATTAGTATGGATTTAGTTCGGTCCTGAACAAATAAAAACACGGACAAAAAGAAATGTAATATTCATATTTTATAATAACATTTATTTTACGATATGAATATTCATTTTCTGGAAAATTTTACAAAATGCTGAGCAATCATTTGATAATTGCACCTTGAATAACATGTTTAAGCAAATAATTCACCATTAATTTCATTGAATAAAAATCTAATCACGCGTGAAAAAATCTAGAAAAAACAAATTCTAATTATATAGGCTTATAGCAACAAAAAAGAAACAAAATACAACAAATCGAAATAGTGATTTATTGTGTTGATAAAATATAGGTGAGTTATAATGAATATAGCAAACTGAGAAATTTCAAATCGAAAAAAAACATCATATGCCGAGTAATATTCATGAAGTTTACATGAAAAATTAATAAAAACACGCTCATTCCATGTTACCTGTATATTAAGTCTACAGTTCGTGTGTCAAAAATATCAGAAGAATCAACTCGCTCTTTTCTAAAGTTGTTTATAAGAAAGGTCATTGTCTACGAAAGTCAGCGACCCAGGACGAAGTTTTTTAAAGGCTTACGTCGGTCTGCAGGTCCGATCGACCATCTCTTGTATTACATTAACAATGACGACAATCAGTTTCGATACGTTCAAAGTGCAAGGCCGATTCGAGCGTATGTCCTCATCGTTAGCTTGATATTACCGATAAGAGGTTTCGAGACGGTAAAAGTGCGTGTAGAACCAGTTGTAAGAACACTCTCGGCCAATCACCCTAAACATTGCTTTACACACTATTCTAACTAGCTGGATCGAAACGTACGAGCGATGTTGCCATAGAATAGGGGAGACGGTCGACCGGAACTTCTCAATAAATGACGCACCTTCTATGATTAAAAAACAGCACGCGAGAGAATTGAAAAAAAATACGAAGACAGAATTCTTGGTGAAAAGGTGTTGACGGATCGAAGCTACCGATGGTTAGTGCTGACGAAAAGTGGAAACGGCCGATCGGAATGTCAACATGTAATGTAATATTTGAAGAATTCTTTACAGGTGATTCGCTTGTTTAGATCCGAAGGAAAGTCTTAATAAGATTAAGAGATATCGAGAAAAAAAATATGTTGAAGAAGAAATGGATACAGAATGTTAATGTAATTTCACGCTTGACATATACAAAAATATTACTTTTTGAAATAACGCTTGAAAAATGTCTGTGAATGTTCTTTATTTCTTATAACATTGAGAAGAAAATAGTATAAAAAGAGAACCTGAAGAAAAGAACTGTGAATCGGAGGAAGTTTATATCAAAAGTGGATGAGTTCTGGGTACAAAAAATCGGCGATCGTCTTATCTTTGCTGGAATGATGTACGAATAATACAGCATGCAAGAGAGATAGAGAAGAGAGAGAGAGAGAGAGAGAGAGAGAGAGAGAGAGAGAGAGAGAGAGAGAGAGAGAGAGAGAGAGAGAGCAAGAGAGAGAGAGAGAGAGAGAGAGAGATAGAGAGAGAGAGAGAGAGAGAGAGAGAGAGAGAGAGAGAGAGAGAGAGAGAGAATGAAAGACAGAGATAAAAACCCGGAGATATTTTAATTCGGATAATGAATACGTTGCTTATAATTTGTATCAAGATGAATAGAGATTTAGAATAAAAGAGAGAACGAAAAAGGAACAATTTTTTCTACGATATTCAACTCTGAGGGCAAATTTAATTAATTTATACTATAAATAAGAAAATAGGTTATCGTAGGATACGAAAAACCAAATTTCCATGGAAATCAAAGGTAATGACCGAAAGAAAATGCTGTAGGCTAGGTTTTATAAAGTTAATTCTCCAATGAGTTGGAAAAGGTAATTGCGATAAGATTAAAAGTTTGTGTATTAAATCACTGAGCCCGCACCTTAGCTGAGCATGTTTCTCTTCGAAATGCTCTACCCAAGTTCGATGTGCGATGGACATTTTTATTGTGGGTTGAAAAGTGAAAAAAGGTTGATATTGGAAGAGTTCCAGTAACCACCGCTAGATGGGGGAGTTTTTCATTTCATAATTTGTACAAAATCTAGTTACATTACACATTTTGGCCAAGGAAATTGGGAAAGCTCTAGAATAAAAGGCAAATCAGAATTTCAAATATTGATGAGTAAAGTTTAACTTAGGAATGTTCGTTTGTAATTTATTTCTACTATCATTCGGTAACCGGGAATTAAGCAAGGAAAACCATCAAATTAGGCACATTTTGAATCAATTATTGCTCCATAATAAAATTATTCTTATATTTTCGATTAGACATATCTAGTTGTGAAGTTATTGCTTATTCATTGCATTTTACCGCAAGTCCGTAGTGTTTGTAGTTCTTGAGATATGTGAGGCGAAAGTGCACCCTGTAAATCTGTCTAAGATGCGGGCTCTTAAGAGAGTTGTATATGTCGATGAAATATTTTCTTCTGAGTACCAGGATTGTCAACGTCGTACCACGTTTGGACGATCCTATCTTACAATCGTTATTTAGAGTACAAAGATCAAGTTATACAAGTTAATAAATAGTCACAATAGAGATAAAACCGAAAAATCGTTACCAAGTTATTGATTTTCATATATTTGGCGTTTGCCTGTGTGGTCTTTGAATTATTTATACTTATTATTGGATGAGCGAAGCGAAGACTCAATTTCGCCATACCCGAAAAAAGTGCGTGTTTTCGTTTGTTTGTTTGTTTGTTTGTTTGTTTGTTTTTTTGTTTGCGCTCCACAGGTCAGACGAAAATTCAAAATTAGTTAAAACTTGGCACACACAAGTATCCTTATCCAATTTGATACTGTATAGTTTTGAGGCGCGATCGGTTGAACCACTTCTGAGAAAACTTATTCCAAAGTTTTCAAAAATCCTATTAGAATAACCCAGAGAAAAAAATTCGTGAAAAATATTTCATCTGTGAAAATTCAAATTCTCAGGGAATTTCAATCTAATATTGATACACATTATTCCGAACTTACACTCAAATCGGATCAGCCGTTTCGATGTAAAAAAATATATAATGTAATTTGTGTTAATTATTCAAAGCTATTAAGATACCTATTAAATCAAAGCAACAAGTGTCACTACTTGATTGTAAACGATTAAAACAAAGCCTTCTTTATTATCATATGAATCAATAATGTAAAATAAGATGGCAGTGATGTAATGGTTTGGATCTCAAGAAGTATATATATATATATATATATATATATATATATATATATATATATATATATATATATATATATATATATATATATATATATATATATATATATATATGTATATATTTATATATATATATATATATATATATATATATATATATATATATATATATATATATATATATATATATATATATACATAATAACCAATCCAAAGATAAGTTGATATTTTCCAGCTCATCCATCAACGCGGAAACACATAACGCGTTTGCCTAGTAGATAAATAAATATCGTTTTCATTTCAAGATATAAATTTTTCGAGCATGCACCTGAATTTGCCGTAGGTTAGGTTTCATCCTCAGAGATTTGTTCTCACGTGTACGAAATGAGAACAGCAAAACTGCATTAATATATTGCCCACACCCAACTCCACCTACAATCTACTACACCGGTTGAGAAGTAGTACTTCTGGTCTACAGCCCCAGGTGCCGGCAAATAAGGCACCGACAGTTGGTAATCGCCGGCACTAGTTATGCGGTTAAGCTATATATAGGCCTACATATGCTCTTGTATACAGACCAATGACCACTTGAAATATAAGGAAGGAAACGAATTTAAATGTGTGTTAGAAGAGGCGGACATTTTGTTTATTTGTTTATACTGTGTTCAAGGGGTAGCCCCATTAATTCTTCCAAATACATATTCTCTCATATATCCTATATTATTTTTTTTCGTTAATTGCAAAGTATCTGTTGAAATATATTGTTCATTTTATTTATCATAATTATTTCAAGGTGGAGTTGTTTCATTTCACTCAAACACCTTGTTCGGCCTCTGCAAAAGTTTAATTTTGAGTTTTGCTTTACCACAGAGTGTTCTACATGCTACATTTTTAAAATGTTATTTGTGATTATTGTTTTTCTAATTGAAAATTGCATTTTTTTAAAACATTCCATACTTTAATATAAAATGACAAATTTATCATTGCAATCAAGTTGCAGCAAGAAAACGGTGATGCAATTGAAGATGATAATTATTTGCTCACCCACTATTATTACCCATTATTACCCATTATTGTACTAATTATTATTACCCCACAAACAGCTATTCACTTGAAGGTACGAATGAGCTGATGACAGATGAATGACGTATACAAAAACACGAGCGGAACTCAAACCCACGCCCAATTTGACTTCAGTTTATAAATCACTACTATAGCTTAATGATACACACGGAAAAGGAAAAAGTGTTTTCACTTGATGACAAAGATCTATTGACATCGGTGAATGATGAATGAGATGATACTAAATGAGATTATGGGTTATTTATCAGGCTTTTTAGGACAGTGGGAAGTAACCAGTCGTGGCTTGTTCATAAAGAAACATCCCATTATTCATTTTAACGACGAGAGAAATCTCGAAAATTCTGAGCAAGCATGGTTGACCATGACGGGAATCGAACCCCGGTCTCTTGGAAGATGGTTCAGAGAGCTACACACCAACTGATCTACTCGATTCAGTAAAAGGATGGAAACAACAAAATATAAAAGAATGGTCGCAATGGATCTAGTGCAGCGCGTTCTGATTGGATGCACGCCAATGGTAGCTTGAATGAACATCTGAAATACAACTCTTGAAGAGGAAAATGGAATCTGATATTGCGATCTACCTCCCACACTTTACATGCAATCGTGTCTGCCCTACAACCCACGATACCGGTACAGTTATGCCGAACATTTGTGGTCTTATGTAGACTAGTGATCGATCGAACAATATCGAAATGCAGCATGAAAAAAGTGGTATTATTTACGCACTAAAACTGGCACACAATGTATATAGGCTTCTGTCAAGTGACGTCACACATTGTTAAAAGAGGCAGACAACAATGTCCACCAGCTGATATTAACCAATCACAATCTTTGATAATTCACCAGTTCGCTGTGTTGCTATGGCAACGATTGTTGTCATTTGTTACGTGACAGAAGCCTATACAACGCGAATCATGTACAGTCTGTAAAAAACATACAGGTAAAAAGTAAGTGAACTTTATTTGAATTTGAATGTTAAATTCTTAAAAAATGTTCCATGTTACCGCAAGCTTACAATCATAGTATGATGCAATTATAATTGTTTGGAGAAATGCAATGTTTCAAATTTTCAAGCCCAGCCCAACCTTATGATGTTTTCAGAAACTTTGGGATTCTGTTTCTCAAAAATCGTTCAAAAACTATACAGTGCCGAAGGGATAAATACACGTGTTCATAAATAGTTTCATTTTGATCAGTCAAACCATGCAATTTGTGCAGTGCTTACAAACAAACAATTGAAAAAAAAAAAACACAAACGCACAAAGCTCCGTGAGAGTAGAATGGAAGTCTTTCATCAAATAAGTGCATACTTCATTTTTAAACAAAAATAAAAAATTACGACTCATTATTCAAAATCATTGGATGAGCCCGACTTGTCTTGAGATGTCAAATCAGTACCTTCACATTCTCACTACAGCTTATACTTTAGGGGATAGCCGATAAATATAGTAATCAACTATATAGCAAGAAGCTCTGCAATCAACCTCCATCAACCTACAAATAGTTGAAGTGAATTATATTCTCCATGTTATGAGGCCTAAAGGTGCACTACATTGCATTGCATGGGAAGTAGAGATAAGATGTTTCAAAGCGAATGACCTCATAAAATATGAGCAGCTTGCATTTGCAATGGCATTACTTGCCCAACAGAAACTACAGTTTCTCTCTGTTTTAATGAATTACAAGATGATGTTTAGCAAATTGCACGACCCCAATTGAATGTAATGGGTTGTGAATTGAAATTGTTAATGATAGAAATCTGTAGTGGTTGCTATTTCCAAATTTCCATTCAGAAGCGTACATTAACTCCAATTGGTAATAATTCCATATTTGATTTGATACTCGGAATTCATATTTCTTTCAAGATTACACTTTTGAAAAGTTATAAAACAATAATTGTTTTATTAAACAATGAATGCCCATAAAATACCCATGATCATTATGGGCATATATTATGATGCTATGAATTATTATTGGTAATATGAATAGTCAAGACTACAGTATATATATATATATATATATATATATATATATATATATATATATATATATATATATATATATATATATATAGATGCATTGCAGCCTCGCATATGCAGAATTTGAGTTTTGGTGAATACGTGCATGTGACTTTATTATAGGCATATTGATTGAAAAAAAAATTCCAACACTTTTTTGTATACACAACGGAGTACCGTACCTCAATAGTATAGCAGAATAGATAAAAGAGAAGACATATACAGTAGAAGACAGTAACAAAATTACGTTATTCTAGTTTTTTTTATTACCACTGAAAGCTGGACATGAAATCATTGTTCCTAAATTCACCCTACGAAAAATGAGAAAATTTCTGACAAATAACCATACCATGAGTTAACTGATGCAGTACTGTAAAATTAAATTGACATTGAACTGGATGAGAAATATCGTTTTCTCCATGTACCGGCGAATAAATTGGAAACGTTTGTGGCGAGAAGGAATTCCCGAAAAATAATTTCAAGCCCTTGAAACTTGCCATAGTCAATGTCCGGCAGGTGTGGTAAGATGATTATGATTTTAATGTCTTGCGGTTCTATTGCTACATATCCATCTGAATCCTATACAATTTTGAAACGATTTCTTGCCATTTAGAACACTAATATTAATTATACGGCTAGACTGGTGAAAAACAAAAAATCACATGACAAAAAAGCACGAAAAATCTGGAATGTTCGTATACGCAAA
Organism: Brachyptera risi; assembly: GCA_964007535.1. NCBI lineage: Eukaryota > Metazoa > Arthropoda > Insecta > Plecoptera > Taeniopterygidae > Brachyptera > Brachyptera risi. Next base: position 31,546,001 of record OZ023331.1, on the reverse strand, counting down.
AAGGTGAGGGAAAGAGGGTGATCTTACCATTTTGGAAGATTTTTTTTTTTAATAACATAAAAACTTGATACAAAATCATTGTTCCTCAATTAAGGCTGAGGATGAAATGTGAAAGGCTGTGGACGGGGCACCACAAGGGTGATCTTACCACCCCATTTAAATGCTTATAACCAATTCACTTCAAATAATTGATTATGATGGAATAACTCACTGAACAAACTATGAAATATGAATAATAAACTAATATGGTAGGCCTACATACTGATATGTTTTATGGGTAGGAAATACCACGTTGCAAGGAAACAAAATTGAGACGAAGCTGTAATTGCATTTCTACACAAACCATACCGTTTCAACATTATATGTTTTCAATAGAGTACGAGATGAATTCAAATGAGTACCAAGAAGACATGAACAATTACGTATCGGAGGAAGATTGAATTACTCGAGAAGAGGAACTGTTGCCGTCTCTTACACGAAGTTGCTCTGATGATATTAGTAACCATGGTGATTGATTATGCAGATTACAGTGAGGAAGTTCATCATCTATGTCATTACCGATACTATATAACCTCGTCGTTGATGCCGTTGAACCTTAATTTTGAAGCACAGTCATGCCCCAATAAAGCGTTGAATTCAGAAGTGCATATGCATATAAATACTGGGATAAGCAGCGTTCAAATACTCATTATTCTGTCCATGGGAGTCGTGGAAGTAGGTTCAGCGGAACATCGTTTTTTTGGTGATCACTTTATTGAACGGCCCGAGATATCGGCGTTTTAATGCCAGGAAAAAACAGATATTGATCTCAAAAGAGAGAAGAAGAAAGGAAATAAATCGAAATATAATAAAGTGAAATTCTTCAAAATCTGAAAATCTTTGAAGTGAAATTATCGATATTCGAAGGATATCAAATATAAGTCTATACAATGAGAAAATTTATATTTATTTGATAAAAAAACAACTTCTGAAAAATAGCCAAAGATAAGAACACAGTAAATATATACACTATAGAGAAATCATATAAAACAATAGATATACTGTCAGGAAATCATCTTCCTTGCTATCTTCGTCGCCTTTTCTGGTCCCCTATTTCAAAAGTTTTCCAAGTTAAATCAAGAATAGTACCTAACTCTTATAATATCTGGGTCACGAATGATTACAGCCTGGATGCAGTAAACACACGTTCTAAATCTAATCGATATATTCATGTACTCATAGAAATAATGTAGTAATAGTAAAACGGAAGGTGAAAGTTCATAATTCGCTTTTAATTCTCATCTGTTTTTAGTGATATTTTACGTTAATATAAATGATGATTTTTCGTACAAAATGTGTGAATGGGGTTGATGGTAGAGACTAGAGAGAAAGGGGTGAGTGATTAATGACATCATTCTACGTTATGAAATAGGAATTACTGACACTCATGATGTGATATTTATCATTCTAAATTAAAACACATTCATTTTCTCAGAGCATGGAAATTAAAGGTAAACTATTGTTCGATGAGTTAACATATGCTACACATTTGGATTTCAGGGATTTAGAAATTCTGATTCATTCTGACTTTTGATTGGATGATTATTGTCTCCATCAATAGCTAAATTATTGAGTGGTACGAAGGGGTGGATGATTTAAAAGTGATATTTACAATGCCGTTTCAGTTGTCATAGTGATTCCTATATTGTCAACGATGCACCAAACATGACCTATAAAGTTGCCATAACAATCAAGTTCCTGTCATGTCTTGTTAGCAGCTCTTGTTAACATAACAGTCTCGTTAGTCGCTAGAACAACCTCGCCCTTGCACGATGACTGTCACCAGATTTAGAAGACACGAGACGACAGCGCGATTACAGTAAGAAATAAGAGCGGACGTACGAATGGTCTTTTATTTGTGCTACATCACTGTAGTCTTTAGTTTAGTGATCGGGACGGAAGCGCGATAACGGTAGGTAATACAAGCGCACGGGTGGTCGAACCTTTGGCCATTAAATGAGTTACAAGATGGAAGTAGAACTCGTGTTTCACATCGGCAACGATTTAAATCAATCAGTTAAGTATTTAAATCTTGTATTTGATCTATAGAAACCATCACGTGTATCGGATAATAAATATATGAATTATGTATTAAATGTATGCTTTATAAAAGCATCATGGAGGAACTTAACTTCAACAACGACCTAGATTGAATGATATCCAGTAAAACGGCATGTCAACGACGGAAGATTTGGACATTTATAACCTCATCATTAGCCAGAATATTGATCAATAAAGCAATTATGAATATTTGCTCTATCTGTATGAATTGATATTAATTATGAAAATCACTTAGAAATCGTGAACAACTAGAGCCTATAATGGAATAGTATATGAAATAGAAAAATGATAGAATATATATTTTATATTTCGGAAAAGATGACATTATTATATCAAAATTATAATCAAACTTATAACTTTAACTGTGTTATATGAATTTTGCGTATCTGAATTATTGAATTATAGGTACGCTCATAACAAAATGAGAATAGTAGGCCCATATATAGTACCTGCAGAATACATGACTGCCGTTCACACTGATTAAAGTGAAAAAAAGACAAATAATAAACGGTTACGAGGTCATGATTTGCGAATATAAAATACCGTATTAAATACTCGACTCTAAATTGCATAACCGTATTAAAATTATCCATAAACCGCAAACGGTGCTGGTATATTACAACATTTTAATTGAATTTTCATCTTGATTCACTCCAACAAGTGGGTGGTTAAAGCAGTTTACAGGCTGGTTAATCTCTCATAACACCTGTACACATCAAACAACCTGCATAATTGTCACTAATATATAGCCATTAAAGCAACGGTTTTGTTGCATTTTGTAATAACTAACAAGCGATTTAAGGTTTACACTCAGGCAACGGTAAACGAGTATTTTTCGAAGATATAAAAGAGATTCCAAATATACGTCAGAATACACTTACGGTCACATAAAATAGTTCGATTAAGAATTAAAATTTCGATTTGAATATAAATTACTCATATTTGACTGATAATTTTTCAATAGACCATGAGTGGAGTGCGTCGGCACTAAGTATATTCTAGTTTTAGTGCGTACATCAGTTTTCTTTCTGGATGCATTTTAATGTTGTTTGATCGAGCACTTCATGTCACCGCAAGCGTATCTAAAAAAAGGATGGGGAGGAAGTTATAAAAAATGGGAACCTAGAAAAAGACATTTGGAAATGAAGATTTAGAAGGAAGACAAGAAAGAATGGAAGGAAAAATATTAACATCAATAAAACGTTAAATGCGTTTTCCTCAATGCAAATGATTTGTTCACAAAATGTTGTAACGAAATATTGTTACGTCATATTAGAGACAATTATTTTCTCCAGGGTAGTTTACATACGTGAGATCACACTTATAATTGATTCTCTGTTCGAACGATCCTACAATACCGTTCTTAGGCCTATAGCTTCAATTATGAAACAATGACTTTGTCTCAACATCTAGATGTTAATGATGAAATAATGTTTCCCAGTTTTAATGCTGAATAATAATAATTACGCAACATTGCATTTGAATGGTAGTAGCATTATGCATAATCTAGGTTATTAATTAGAAATAAGAAGTGTCTGTATTATTTTCACAATGTTGTGTAAATATTTTGTAATATTTAATCAATTATGAATTGAATGAATCCATTCGAACATTGAAAATAATATAAAAAGAAAGAGGAATGCAGGTCATAAATTGCCTTTGTGCTTATAGTCTCTTTATCCGATGGTGAAGTAGGAATGAGACTATAGGCTGCTGTTTACATACGCGGGGTCGCAACGATACTTCATTATCGTGACAATATCACCGGTAATCAGAATGTGCGCAATTATTCTTAGTAAGATTTAATGTCAGTAATAGATTCGATGACGTTCAATATTACCATTATGTGTATATATATATATATATATATATATATATATATATATATATATATATATATATATATATATATATATATATATATCCTCATGCTGTTCGTTCACGTCTTCACGCTTGCCAATCATATAAAATATTACTTATGAATTATCACGAATACATGGAAGAGAGATATGAGTGTGTTGTGAAGAGAATAATTATAATATAAATATTTCTCACCAGATTATCATAGAGATAAATAATATAGATATCATCATCATTTTCTATATAATATATTTTACTTCATATAATATTTCGTGGGCTTTGAATCCAGATGATATTCCGCAGACCTCATAGGAAATTATAATATTGTCATGGCCTGTTGTGAAAAACCATCATCATATTCACCTAATTGACACTCCGAAAAATCTCTGACAGGCTGATCGACCATGACAGGCATTAAACCCCGATCTCCTGAACGACGGTTCAGCCTACTAGCTACTGGTTCATCTGCTTCATCATTTATGTCTCGTAATCTTATCTACAAGATGTTTTAATCCAATGACGTCATGACCGATAACTGACAATCATCATCAGAAAATGAATCAGAATAAATCATTTATTATCTCATCAATCAAAAGCTCTACTACAATCATATGTTCACGAAGACCGACTCGCATTAACTAGACAGCACATAAAGCACGTTAGGTGTATATAGTAAAGTAGGTTTGTAGGTAAAAGCATGCAGCATGCACTTGGTTGGACGTAACCAGGTCGATCGTACCAACATTGCAAACAGTAAATCATGTCCATGGTTTCAATATAAGCAGGTTTATAGAAGTCACGCCTTTTCCGGCTTTCAAATTTTCAACAATGGATGAAAATGATTGTTTATTGATAATCGTGTACAGAAATAATAAGATAAGAGTGTGAGAGATGTTTGTGGGTGCGATTTTGTTTTTTGTGAATGCATCACCGGCAAACCAAGAAACGACAAAGAACTTTAAAATTGAACCAACGTTAGTTTTGATTTACCACAATTGATGTGTAGATACTTTTTTAATAGAATCGGTTTTGTGAAGAGTTTTGTAATAATAAATACTATCAAAATGTTCACAAATGAATATATAGCCTCTTTGCGCGAGATATATGTAATCTTTTCGTAAGATCTAGTTCAATCGCGTCAATAAATATTTCCATAAAAAAATATATGATGACCTTTTCCGTTTTTCCACACTTATCACAAGGAAGCGTTTTTCCGGCAAACCAATCTATTATATTCATTGACTATACATTTGGGTTCAGATCATTCCGCTGCGTGATTCGTATCAATGGATAATTAAAATCCATTGTTGAACATAATGTGGCCAACCTGACCTTCAATATTATTATTAAAACGTACAAATATATAATGAGGTCAAAAACGTTGTATCGTGACTCTTACTTCGAGCTAACAAATTCCTGACAGGGGCCTTTACAGACATAAATGTTAATATGAAACGTTGACTATGTGAGACATACAATCTGTGTGTTTTGAGTGTGTAAAATTTCATGAACATATGTGGAAAGATAAAAAAAACTAGATAACTGAACTAGATAAACTAGAAAAACTGGATTTTTCATCAACTATTCTGAATTCATTTCTGATTGATCCAATATCAAAATGTAACATAATGTGAAAGTTTTTTTGTTTTTTTATATTGGGTTTTAACGACGCACTGTAATGATTACTAAGATCTATTGGCGTCGGATGAATGATTAATGAGATGATGGGATGATGGGTAGTGGGAAGGATAGTGAGAAGGAAGCGGTCGTGCCTATATTGTGGGAACCATCCCGACATTAGCCTAGACTACAGAGGGAAACCACGAAAAACCCCTGTAAAGATGGACGGTGGCGGGGATCGAACCGGGTCCGATATGTCCCTTCACCTCCCGGATCACACGAAGCAAGTGAGCTAACCACTCAGCTACTGTGCCGGTGTGAATGTTTGTTTGGGAATATAATTTAATAGTTTTCTTATTGGTTTGTTCATATCCCATTATACATTGTATAATTTGGTACAGGCTGACCATTTGAATCAACTAAACGTCATTGATAATATCAGAATAATATCAGTATTTTTCAATGCATCGACATTATTTCGAAAATAAATACAATGAATGGTATGAACCAATTTCATTTTAACACGTTCAGCTGTCAAGTCCTTATAGGTTTGTATTCAATGTCGACACTGAAAGTGTTATATGCGGACGGCTAACCCCCTTAATAAAATATAATTCATTTTGATTAAGCGGTACTTGCATGCACTTATGCATCTCACCAGACAACAATACACAACGAGGTCAATCGTACAAACATAACAAAACAAATCATGTCTATGACTCAAATACATAAGACAATTTAATTATTGTTGTTAATTGTTAGACCGTGGGACAATTGTGTCGAGTATACAATGATACCAACCACAGCGGTATACAGTATTGTTGGTGAAGTTTTTAATATTATTGTCCGAAAAAGTGCTGGACTCACAAGTGAAAAAATAAATAATCACCAGAACAATGAGCTACCTAATTCAACTGCATGTTTTTGTTGGAATAGGATACTGTGATCGAGAGTATTTTTCAAACTTGAGAAACTTAAAAATGAGGAAAAAATATTTCAAAAAACTGTAATTTGATTGTACATATCCATTCACTGATTGCTCGCCCTTCAACTATCATGATATATAAAATTGTCAGTGTTCCTTTTAAGTAGTTTCTAGACATGGTTCAACATTTTCAGCGTTCAACTAACATATTAACATTTACACAAAAGCCTATAGTATATTGTGACTTGCACTCGCCCATATTGAAGTGAAATTGCTTCTTACAACATTCAGAGAAGAATCATACAGAACACTGTATTGATACTTCTTGGGCTACATATTATAATATGTATAGGACCCGTGATAAGGTGGACAATGTTGGGCTAAAATATCTTGTTTCATACTTTGATATAAATCAACGTTATTTGAATCTTTCCACATGCGTTTTAAATCAAATTTTGAGTATTTTGTGTGATCATTGTCTGTAATATGACGTAATTTGCTCATTTCATATCTTTCACTGCCATCGTTTTATCACAGACCAAAGATATATTCTTTCATTTATGGTTTGTGGTCATTCATACGTGCAAAATCCTCAGAAAGAAAATTCTCTCCTTCAGCGTTATTGAATATGACAATAAAATTTAAAATTAATAGCTGAATATCAGGAAATATTCAGACACACACTTGTTTTCTCAATCTTCATTCAAATACTTTTTTACGACACCGACAACATTGACTTGTCACACCCGAGGAACCACGTGAGAAACTTTCGAGTGCAAAAAGCAAGTCTGATGTCCACGGTTACCAGTATTAAAACTAGCGGGATTTTAGGATGTTTTTTTTTTATAATAGTCACATGAATTGAAAGGTCACCACTACCGACCGTTACTACTAATGAATATGGAAAACAGCCGATCGGTGTTCAACTCTCGTAGCAAGAAGATTGGTAATTTTATTAGTAATATTACACAGTCTGGTTAATAGCTATAAACACGGTTAGATGATTATTACGATAATTCGTCAGGATTTAATGACCCATTATAAATATTCTCGGGCTTGGAAGTGGTCTGTGGCTTGTTATGACCAGGATTTTTCAGTCTTCGAAGCAAATGCCTCGATGAAGTAACTAATAATTAGTCGCGACCTTCAATTAGTAGAGTGATAGGCATACTTATATCAAATCAAATTCTCGAAGTATCTTGATATTTTGATCTTAATCTCACAATTAAAAGTGAACGAAATATTTCCAGTTGGTCGATATATTCTCATATATATATATATATATATATATATATATATATATATATATATATATATATATATATATATATATATATATATATATATATATATATATATATATTTATATATATATATATATATATATATATATATATATATATATATATATATATATATATATATATATATATATATATATATATATATATATATATATATATATATATATATATATATATATATATATATATATATATATATATATATATATATATATATATACTGGAACGTATTTCAACACAATTGTATTTCTTATCAGTATGGGAGAACAATTTATGTAGGCCTATGTAGAGTCTGATTCAAAAGTAAAAGTCTCTTTTCTCCCTGGTAAAATTCCAGTCAACCAACTTATATTGCATGGGATTCAACAACTATCGAGAGAATAGAAACAGATCTTTATTCCAGATTCAAGCCCTACAGTTAGGTCTTCACGAACACGCGTTTATTGTACAAATATTCCCACAAATCAGCATTAGAATAATAATTTTTATCAGCTCTATTATTAATTGCATTTTACCCAAGTGAAGAGAGTAACAATTTTGTTATATAGACCACACAATTCAATTATAATTGTATTCACGAGAGATGAGGGTACGGATTGCCCGTGCGCTAGTGGTGCGAGATAGGGGAGACGGTCGATCGACTTAAATACACCTCCCGTCGATACAACCACACAAATGCCATGTTAACTGGTCGAGACATCCGACCGATAACGTTTAACAAACAGATGAAACGGTCGGTCGGCTCATCAGTCTTCTATAGTGTGTCTCAGCGGTACAAACTAACTGATAGTTATTCGAATGACCATTGTTATGTGAGAAAAAAAATCTAAAATGTAAATTAGTGAATTAGTACAATGCCCTTCAGTGAATATATCTACAGACTAATTTGTGTTACCAATACCAATTTGTATTACTAATATCATTGTTTCATGAAAAAAATATTTTGAAATCTGAAATGTAAATTAGTAGATTTGTAGAATGTCCTCCAATGATTATATCTACAGACTAATTAGTGTTTGTTTCCAACTGAAAAAAGTGGTTCCCATTTTTTTTTCTTCAGGTTTACTACACTATGTGATTTTCCCCCTTCAAGAACTAATCTGCATATACTTGAAAACATTTCCTGTCATTAGCGTAAAATGGACGCGTTGTTATCATCAGCTCAAATGACATTCGACCTTTTCACGATCGAGTACAATCATCAACACTCCACTATTGACGGATACAATATACAAACATCACTGAGTGTATATATACCTTTCTAAGCTCTAATTAGTGGACTAGATGTTTTGACCCCCCCCCCCACCACCTCCTCCCTATCCTCCACTCTAACGTAACCCTGGGCGGTGTAAGGGTAATGGAGTAAATATGTTTGGGATTTGGAAGAACATAAATAAATTCGTCCCCACAGGCAGGATACATTGAGTAAATTGAATTAAAGCGATAGAAATGATTATTAATTACAGAAGATCTCTCTGAAATGATGGAGACCAACTTTTGATATCTATTTTCATTCAGGAACGAAGAAAAAGACGGTTGAATAGAGGTATGCTAGAATAATTTATTCCTGAACTTGAGACCGTCATACTGGATCTGAGAAGGAAGAAAATGACTTTGTATCAAGTTTTAAGTCAAGTTAATAGTACTTAATGATCAGTAAGGAGATTAAATTGGTTCCGTTTCAAAAACACAAATGATGGAATTATTCATTAACCGTGAGCTTATATTAGTTTATACAAATATTTACATGTTACATTATGATTGATTATTTATATTTATAGGAGTTGAGATTGTCTTTCTGGTGTCCCATCTAAATATTCATATACTTTGTCACATTGAGTCCTAATTTGGAAACAGTAAAGTTGTGTTGAATTTTTGATGGAAATGAAAAAAATGAGAAATAAAAGGTACAATCAGAACCGCATTGAAGAAATGTAGGAAAAATGCATTGGATTATGGCCCATTATTCAAAAATACGAATATTATTTGATTGTACCTACGGTTAGTTCCCTGGGATACGACAAACAAAATTTCCAAACATGAATGATATAACACAATCAAATTGTCATCACTTATCGATTTTATTTCACACCTCTTCTCTTCAATTGCTTTTCTATAATTTCTCAAGCAATATACGAGTAATAATCTCTTTCAAACATGAAGCCCTTCCTCCAATATCTTATTTCAATAATTTTTGAACGACTGATACGTTACATATAGTACATTAGATATCAGCATTCTTTTTCTCAACATCCGCATATTTCAATTAACACTCACCAAATGATATAAATTATGAGAGTCGGTATTTAATACATACATCCCGTGTACGTTTAATTACCACCCGAAAGTCGTGAGAAAAATGTCTTTATGTTGCCATTCTCTTATGCTGATATAAATTCATGAATACAATCGGGGATTCCAATCCTAGAGATACCTACATTACTATAGGATATAGTATTGCGTATTGACCATTAATTAAATCTGGAAAGGTAATATTTTCCTTGTGATGCCCATGTCATCTTTAGCTTTATGGGATACCATGATTCTGCTTCAATTTTTACTCGTTGATAGACATAATTTTCCAAAATTGAATAGATTGAACTTCGTGAATATAATTTTTTAGCATTCAAAACAATCAATTCGTTGAGTAAATCACAAGGAAAAAATGTGTACATATTTTCACCCTTGGTCGCGATCAAGGTTTTATTTAATTATAACTTGATTCTATAGTGAAACTTGCAAATACAATTATAATTGTCATTGTTTTTAAAATTTATTTTTCAGTTTTCAAAAATGAATACCAGAACTAAAACTCATTTCTATGTTTTATTGTTTCGCTGACAACTTATCACTTTCAATTCTTACACATGTCAGCGCAAATATCCTCGTCAAGTCAAATAAATGTGGAATGTGTAACAGTGTGAAACAGAAATGTGTTATAAATGTGAAACAATATACGTCTCATGACTGTGAATGCATGCTTGAATGTATATAATTCAACTGAAAGTGTAACTCACCATAGGGTAATATTATAGCAATCAAGCAGCAGATGAGGACTCCACTGGTGACTGAATAATCCATGGTGTCAAGACGGTATCACAAAACAAAACAAAAAAACGAAATTCACGCGAATAATTAGCTCTTATATAATGTGTATGCTTCTTCAACTTGTAATAACAGTAATCCCTTCCTCTCTCTGTCTCTCTCCCCGAGCTCAAACAAAGCACGTGCGCCTTGGTCGAGCGCTGACTCGTAACTGAAATCCGTCGAGGCCGCGTTGCTAGACGTAGCGCCGCCATGTCTTAGCCGAGGCCTACGTTTGAGAACAGGTGACCCAGGTCAAGTCACAGGTCATCGTACCGCTGTCACGTCCCAGCTGAGCGCCCAGGTTCGAGAACTCGTGGACGCTTAGCTCGAGATACAGGTCACCGTTTGCTGCCGCATCTCAGCTGAGGGACAAGTTTGGAGGACGTTCGACCCAGGTCATGATGCAAGTCAACAGAGCACTGGCAATTCTTAGGTGGACCGGCTACGGGGATGGAAGATCCAGGTCTTGGTATAGGTTACCGTAGCGCTGCCATATTTCAGCTGAGGGCCCAGGTTTTAGGAAGTGATCCAGGTCAAGACACAGGTCATCGTAGATCTACTGAGCTCCTGGATCGAGGACATATGTTCCAAGTCAGGACGCGAGTCATCGAAGAGCCGTCATCTTGTGTTTGATGTTACAGATTCGAGAATATGAGACTCAGATCAAGAGTGAGGTGAGAAAGGTCAATCGTGTATTACCACGAGCCCTGTTCATTCAACGCTCCCATCTTTTGAGTTGGTTAGGTTCGGTTTGTTAGGTTTTTGTGGTACATGAACGAAATGAATGAATTTATTCTTGATTTGAGTACCATCATATTAACGGGAATAATTATAACTATGAATATTACAATCAGTTGTATGTAGTTACATATATATATATATATATATATATATATATATATATATATATATATATATATATATATATATATATATACAAATAACATTTATTCATGGATGCGATCCATTAACGATATGTATGAACATTTTTGTCAAATCATGACAAATCTGGGACTTGAACCGAGGACCTCATGGTTTGTAACCAAAGCTCTAACCAACTGAACTAAGCGGCCACCCATAGTCCTTTAGACTATGCTCTATGCTTAGCTTTATGCTAGACTATGCTTAGCTCAGTTGGTTAGAGCTCTGGGTATGAACCAAGAGGTCTTGGGTTCAAGTCCCAGTTATGGTTCAACAAAAACCTTGATATATATATATATATATGTGTGTGTGTATATATATATATATATATATATATATATATATATATATATATATATATATATATATATATATATATATATATATATATAAAATGAACTATCCACGAAAGCATAATAGTATAGAACAATTATTTTGATATTGGAATTGAATAATTTGGTACTTGAGTGAGGCCCGGTATCACCAAGTCCAGTTAGTATTTATTTGAGAGTTGGTGAAAACAAATACCACAGGTAACCATGGTGATAACAAGTTTGAACTGTCAGATAAAGGCTAACCAGACTTGGTAATACCGGGCCTGAGTGAAATAATCATTCTCATACTGTTGCGTTGAACAAATATTCATTTTGATGATTATTGAAAAAACTACTGACCTCAGATAACTCAACAAAAACAGCTGGTGGGTGGTGGAAAAAGATGCACAGTTACTATGTGGGTGCTGAATGAGATGGATTAATATGTATTCGATTTGAAGCTGCCAGTAGGTGATAACGACCATCCGTGAGTAGCCTACCATTCAACAGTAACGTACGTACGTCGAATCGAGTATCTTCGTTTTCATTTTTGTTTCCTTCGTCAAGACTTCATTATCTTAACAAATTCAATATTTGATATTTTATTGTTATTGGTTGGTATAGGCGACCTTTTCTTTTCATGAATACAAGTATACATATTTACACAACACAAATTCTCATCTCAAGTAATTGGTATTCCTGATTACTTCAACTTGACTGCGATTGGTTGAATTCAAATGGAAAAGATCTGCTGATATTGAAATAGTGAATTATGTACGAAACAATGTTGAAGCTGCCATGCAAGATGTGGCTAAAGGTTGGCCCCTCGACCTTCTTCTCTTTTGGATATTTGTACAGGTCTTCATATCCCTTACAACCAGTGGAAATAATCATATTATAGCGTGATAGCTAGGTCATCCTCTTTGAATGATTCTGAAAGATAATTATGGTATATTCAATTCAAACAATCAAACAATATACGAAAGCTGACGGTGCATTTTTTTACAGCTATCAAGATATGATTGAATTCATTACACGTCAACATCAAGTAATAAATAAGACATTACAATGATAGAGTAGTAGTAAATTCATCAAGTAAGAGATTTATTCTTGTAAGTTGCATGTTCACGTGATGTGGAATCTAAATGCCTCGATTGACCGTCTCTCCTATTCAGCAGCATTATCGGTCAAGTGTGGCGATCCGTCAACATACAAAGTTACGACGCTGATAAGTTATATTGTGAAAGTTGTGGGTCGAGACTCTCGTGTGATAGTGGTAAAGGATGGAGAAGACGGTTGTTCGGAGGTAGAACTAATTAGTAGGTTTGATTGGTCAGGTAATTGCGTGATTGTAAGAAGTGACATCGTTCAGGTACGTTGACGATGTTAATAGTCTAGTGGTCTTATGCTGTTATGCTGGACTGGGTTGAACTAATAAATGCACTAGCATGGGTTCGTTAACTCGATAGATTTCGACGTTTCGATATATCTCGATTGGCCAGTAGACCTATGAAAGTGTTGATCTATCGATTCAACAGAACAGTTGAAATTTGTTCTCACTTTTCGTCAAAATATTCAAAACGATGTCGTTGTAGCGCCGTCAATTCAAACAATCAATTCTTAATTGAATATAATTCATGTGATTATTATCTTTCATCGTATTTTTAATGATTATTATGTGATTATTTCAACATCGTATGGAAAGAATTGAGTGTGTCACTAAACCATGGATCAAAAGTTTCAAAATTCCCAATAATACCCCACATAACTTGAGATCGAAGAAATCAAAGGTATAACATGTATAATTCTCATGGGCTCTTGCTTAATGATTCACTCTTTTCTTTTTTCTTTTTTTATATTTATGTATTCGGATTGCCTACAGGCTTCTGTAAAGTGACGACACCCATTGTTGAAAGTGACAGACAACAATGTCCACCAGTTGGAATTGACCAATCAGAATATTTGGTAGTTCATCAGTTCGCTGTATTGCTATGGTAACTATTGTTTGTCATTTGTTACTAATTGACAGAAGCCTATTAGGACATGGTTTGAATTCCAGAGCCTTCTACTGATTTGTATATAACTTGAACCAGAGCCTCATATTCAAAATCAGATTTCTACAACCTTATAACCAGAGCCTTATATTTATATTAGGTTGAATGTGTGTTGTTATTGGATGAGTGACGCGGAGTCTCAAGTTTACCGTACCGGTACTTGAAAACAGTGAGTTTGTTGTGTTCGCGCTTCACAGGTCAAACTGAAGATTTGTTCCTGATGAAACATGTCATAATTCAACTTGATACTGTATAGTTTTGAGGCGAAATCAATCGAACCACTTTTGAGGAGAAGAATTTCAAAAGACTGCAAAAAATCCTCAAGAATAACCCGGAGCGAAAAATATAAATAATCACATTTACTCTGAATGAATCAAATTTTTACAGAATTTACGGAATTATATGTATATATTTATATATATATATATTTATATATATATATCTATATATATATCTATATATATATCTATATATATATATATATATATATATATATATATATATATATATATATATATATATATATATGTTTAAATATATATATATATATATATATATATATATATATATATATATATATATATATATATATATATATATATATAGAGAGAGAGAGAGAGAGAGAGAGAGAGAGAGAGAGAAGAATCGGTGAATAGATTAATATAATCATACGTATGTTAAAAAGCATTCGTTACTCCCCGTCATGATGGAGCAACACTAAAAGGCTTTTAACAAGAAACTTGAGCGAGACCATGCAGAGAAACTCTCTCCTGAACAGTAGCAACAGGCAATTTACCTCTATGATACAATCGGGTGTTTTGACTATTCGCCAGTGTTTCGAAACGTCAGCTGTAACATCTTGACCGAATTAATCATCATTTAACGTCAACACTACAGGAATTAAAAATATCTTATCTTTGGTATAAAATTACAATGAATTGAAAATCGTATTGGATTTTCATGCTTGAGTGCTTCATCTGAGTATAACATGATAATTACAGGACGTAGGTGGTTCTGGTGGTCACAATTGCACATACAATTTCAAATGCAATGTGATGTAATGGTGGTCACAAAAACACAGCAACACTCAGGAGGATAATTTAGATATGTATTCCAAACTAAAGAATATAGAGTAGAATAACTTTTTGTATCCCAAATTGATCTGAAAACAGATATTGAACATGTCAGAGATCACATATATCATCACAATAAATACAATTGAAAGAGGGAGAGAGAAATACAATGATGAGACGGGGAGAGAGGGAGAGAGAAAGAGAGAGAGAGAGAGGGAGGGAGAGAGAGAGAGAGAAAAATACAAAGAGCGAGAAAGAAAAGTGAACATTCCACACATTTCAATTGTCCCTTTTGAACTTGAAAAAAACTCGGAGGAAATAAAATACCCCCCAAAAATTGGTCGAACACAATGACGGAGGATAGACACAAATAATATAGTATGAACGTATATGGGAAATCGCCATTCTCTCTGACTGGCTTTTAAAATATATATATCAAAAATATATACAAAAAAAATATATATTGAGGTTGAAATTTTTCTTTTTTTCTTTTATTTTTTCTCCCTTGAAATCTGCGTGACATTATGATAAAAAAAATGAAAATAATAATAAAATACCGATCCAGGAATAACGGTGAAGAAATTTGATAAGCGAATAAACCATTAAAAAAAACGACAACATAATTTCAGCTCATCAGGATTTTTGTTTCTTCAAACATGTGAACGCTGTTCATTTATCCGACGTCTATCAGTCGTTCCTTCGCCGTGATACGATGACGTCATAGTGGGCGTCACTTAGGGAGGGGTGGGCGTCCTCGGGCGTTGAAAATTGACGCAGGCGCCGCGACGCCAAGAAGTTGAAACATAATATCTAAACTAGCTGACGGAAAGACAGGCGTACAAGACCGTTACACAAACATTGTACCAGATCAATGATTAATATATTCTCACTTTCATATCAATTTCTTTTCTACAGGGGTGAACTCACATTATACAAGAAGAATACAAAAATTTAACAAGAATATAAAAAAAAAGATTCAAATAGTAAGGCCCGGTATTACCAAGTCCAGTTAGCAGTTATCTGAGAGTTGGTGAAAACAAATATCACAGGTAACCATGGTGATAACAACTTTTATCTGCCAGTTGGAGCTACTCTGACGTTGGTAATACCGGGCATAAGAAGAATATTTTTACCAACGTCGAAACTTGATACAAAATCATTGTTTCCCGTACAAGGCAATGGATGAATGTAGGATCGTTTGAACGGGTCACCACAAGGGCGATCTCACCACCACATTTTAATTATTTCAAATTAAAAACAACAAATTTTCACATTAGGGCTACGTTGTCGGTGATTATACTTTCTTACCGCAGATTATAGTCTTTCACTTCTCAAAAGTCCGGATCACTCAAGTATAGACTGGGCCGTTTTTGTGATACATCCGGACATTACCAGCATTGGTATCATAGAATGAACAAAACACGAATATTACTTTGGAATATGTCTCTCAGGCAATGATCAAAGAAAAAGAAAAAAATGAAAGAAAAAATTGAATGACTGAATGAATAAAAAGAATATAAATACCAATAATGAGATCGATGATTACCTTTCCCCAACACAAATAATTGAATTGTTCATTATCATTAGCTATATATAAGTTCACTTTTCAGAGTTTGTGTACAATGAGTAACATTATTTTCTCTGTGGTGATAAGTTTGCGCCATACAGATGATCCTACTTTGTCATTCTCAGTTCTAATTGAGAGCACAATGACTAAGTGTCAAGATATTGATGTTCATGAACATATATACAAGCAGAGAACAAGGTGAAAATGAAATTAGGCTTATGAAATATGAATATGGGTGTAAAACAGCATTTTCTAAAAAATGTGAGATATCTACAGAGCTTTACACTCTACTCAAGTATACTTCAGATTTTTAGGTACTAATTGTGACAATTATCTTTCGATAACGGTTTTACATAGATGGCCTTTGTATTTCACAACCTCTTGATGAACAATTTAGTGAATTTCGAAACCTGGAAATTTGAAGTTCAGCAATTGTAGAAAACTTATTGTCACTCCACTAGCATGGGAATAAGTTTGCTTTTAGAGAAAAAAAATCAAATACATTGTCACGTCACAATGAGTGACGTCACTCATTGTTGGAGGAAAACAAAAATATCCACCTGTTGGTATTAACCAATCAAAATTTTTGTTAGTTGCTCAGTACGCTGTGTTGCTATGGTAACGCTGTGTTGCTATGGTAACGATTGTTAGTCATTTGTTATTTGACAGAAGTCAATGGTTTATATTTGATGTCACAATCGAACAACTTTACGTTTTATCAGCTGAGAAGCTTTACAACTCAACGAGAGATTGTTCCAAGTTCTACCAAGTTGTTGTGAAAATCAGTTAACTCAACGGAAGTTGTGTGACGTCTGTATGTCACGTGGTGTTGTCATTTCCGGTGTCCAGCTGATTTTACTCATTGATACTTTCTATACAATCTTATATGTCACATTATATTCAGTAACTGATAACTTGTTACAGATTACATGAAAATGATGAAATCATGATTCATAATGTTACACAGATAACTAAGTTCTATTTTTAGTTCATTTTTTTAGGAAAAATAAGAAACTCACTGGTTTCTCAGTGTGAAATAAATCACACAAATGAACTTTATTTTCAACAACGTAAAAAAGAGTTTACCCTACACTCATCAAATTAACCTAGCTTACCATTTTCACGTTATCATCAATTCCGTTAACACCAATCAAACAAAATAACTCTTTCCTCTTCACTCTTTTTCCACCCAACCTATAATAAATCTATAGTTACAACTAAACTGTGAGTAAATGAAATCAACCTAATTGATTCATTTTGTTTGATAAACACGATAAACATGTTTCCGTCATTTAAACTAATAGTCACGTGGTCTTAATGCGTGCTTATCATGCGATGACGTTATAGAAGGCATGGGTTACGATGTGACAATTAGGTATAACCCTATTGCAGCATTACCCTGCCCCCTTCCCCTTCCTTCACACCACCCACCAAACTACCCCTAGTGTCATGCTAAAAGCCGCTAATGGATCCACACACTCTGCAAGGGTATATATATATATATATATATATATATATATATATATATATATATATATATATATATATATATATATATATATATATATATATATATATATATATATATATATATATATATATATATATATATATATATATATATAATATATACGGGTGGACAGGCTAAGTAAGGTAGGCGAGTTATTGGAGGTTTTACCAGCAGGTTCTCGTGAATGAATCAATATTATATAACATTCAATTCACAATGAAAGAAAAATGGTTCGTTTTATTTTATTTCAATGCTGCTTAACGACCCCAACAGCAGGTAGGTTGTACGGGGGTACGAATGAGTGGGTGATGATGATTCGATCGATAGATAATAGGTGAAAGCATGTTTACAAAAACCCACGCCTTATGCGCGACTCGAACCCACGCCCAACCTGACTTCAGTTTTTACCGCTAGAGATAGTTGACTGAGACACAGGGGTGGCCAAATTTTACGTATTCTAGAATAGTTCTAGATCGGTTGAGTGGTTTTGTGTGGCAGACTGTTATCACACCATTTTGTGTAACTGATCATTTATCGCATGATTCAATCATTCATTCAAATATTTCACAAGTTGAAAATCTTTCAAAATGAAATTCGAAACGTCCTGAATGAAATAATAATTCTTGGAATGAGTATACTGACAATTCAATCAGGTTGATGTGTGATATTGTTGAGTTAATTTGAGATATGAGAAAACTTTAGAAATAGACAATTGATCTCATCTTGAACATGTCGATTATATTATGCAATTGAGAAAATAGGATTAAACAGTAGTCAAAATAAGAAAACATATATGTATCCTATATTCAGTCCATATGTAGCGCTTTCGCAATTAGAGCAAGCAAAGTCTCCCATCAATTCTCATCAGAGAATAAGAAATATTATTGTACCTTACGATTAATAAAAAACAAATTAAAATTAACTGAAAACGATGTAGGATTTCACTCACGTCACAGCGTCGGTGAATGATCAAGGTTATGAATATATGGGGCTCATTAAGGATTTATTATGAAAAATGGAGGGAAAATACCACATTCAATTCATTGGTATAATCTATATTGAACAAAAATACAAATTCAAAAAAGTTATATATCCAGAAATTTAAAATTTTAATCCCAAAGAATTTTATCCAACTTGAATTTTGAATCAATAGTCCTGAAATGAAATATTGCAAATGTGAATTTATTTGTTGAAAACCAGACAGTTTTATCGTTAGGTTACACGGCATCTAATGTCGATCTGTTATAATCTGTTATTGCGTCTGAGTGGTGAATTGTGGGACAAAAAGTCGAATATGTTACAAAAGTGAGGAAAAAACGAACCATCGGTAGTCAATTCTAAAATTCCAATAGAAGCGACATTCACGGTCAAAGAGACATTGAAGAAACATACTCATTTTACGTAATTTTTCAAATGAACCAAATATCTTGAATATGCAAATATGCAATAAAATATTCTCACACTTTATCTAAATCATTTTTTGAAATTGTCATAACAAATCATCATCTATCCTGGCGCTCATTATCATCACAGTGTTTCGCACATACTTTATTTCAATTATTTAAACATTTTTTTCCGTTGACAGCTGTTTCATTTTCTGAAATAAGTGTCGCTGTAGCTTTGGACTTCAAAGCATAATTTGCGAAACTCTGAATTCTACACCCTTGTAGTATTGTTCAAAGGAGCCATTATTGCATTTTTCAGTATCATATAAAAATTGGCATTAAAAAATATTAGTCTGGTTGTCCTGGTTTCGAAACTATATAGCTATAGATTAAAAAAAAAAATGTTTATTTGATGAAAATATTTTTGTGAGAAAAAATAACGTGATTGATTGAAAAAAAAGGTTGTAAATAGGTGAAATTCAAGATCTTGAAGGTTTTTGAAATTAAAATATTGGAAATTGGTCATATTATATTTCATAAAATCAAGACGGACAGAAACTGGAAAATTCTCTGAACAAATCGCGTCAAATGAAACTTCTCGACGTTATGCAAAATATGAGCCACAACCTTCTTAATTGTATCAAAGAGATCGACTATTTCAGAACTGAAAAAAACTGATAACTAAAGGCAGTGGTATGAACACCATATAAAGTACACCGTGTTTATTTGATATATCTACAAATCTTGGATATATCCATGTGCCGTGATTCAGACGTCAATCGTACCCCCCTCTGAGAACTAGGGTGAAACAAAGCACCAGCAGGGATTAGGGGTGCATGAAAAGAGGGTGGAAATATAGAGCAACACTTGAAAGCCATCTAAACGGGGATTAGAGAAAACGGAGATTATATTTATATACATGTATGTGTTTGTGTGTGTGTGTGTGTGTGTGTAGCAACAGGTGGGGTTGCTAACGGTGATTAGGGACACACGAGATATGCACTTGCTATATGGATGATGCTCTTTGAGTACACCGAGTGCAACGAGAGATAACTGGATTTTAGACTTGCAAAGAGATCTTTGAATTGACGGAGTGAGACTGAAGAGTTGAGTTTGTCTAGTTAGTACAAACCCAACAAAAATAATTGTTGTTGCTTTGTACATCAACAATTATTGTTAATGGTATGTATATATATATATATATATATATATATATATATATATATATATATATATATATATATATATATATATATATATATATATGATTATTAAACATTCATATTCCTAGTTGAAATGTTACCGTTGGTTATTTCATTATCCTTCATTATTTTGCTGTGCCGAAAACAATAATCCATAATCCATTCTCGAGCTCACCAAAAACATTTTTAACATCAATATCGTGGTGCGATCGGCTCCCCACGTGGTACAACTGAGATACCATAGTAAATTGAACGATTCATAACATTTACTTTCAAGAGAAGTGACATGTCTCCAATTTGATTTGGTATCAAACATAAGGTCTAAAAACTTGAATCAGCATATGATGATAAATCGCCACTTAGATAAATGTCAGGATTCGGTTGTGAGGTTCTCGTATAACGAGGAATGAAGTAAATATAAGTGGTTTCCAAACATTCACTCGATTTTTATTCATGGTTATTTGGATTTGACGAGATGCTGTGTTTATATCAGATGATTCTCAAAATATAGCAAGATCATCGACGAATAAGGACATTACATTTGGTGGAATACATTTTGCTATTCCGTTTATAGCTACAGCAAACAATGTAACACTGAAGATTGAACCTCCTTGTGACACTATTCTCTTGATTGAAATTATAGGATTGGGTGTCATCAACGCGAACGCAGAAGCGTTGATTGAAATAATGTGTGATCAATTTTGGTAAACGTCTTTTCAACTCTCATTCTGATGACGTTCATGGAATATCGTACTTCCATGCTGTGTCGTACGCTTTCTCAAGATCAGAATAATAGACATAGGGTGTTGTTGATCACCTCCTCCTGGTTCAATATTCTGAGTTGATTCAATAGACCTTCAAGGTTCCCATACACTGAAATATAAATTGTGATCGAAAATTAGTTTGCTGTTTGATTTTGAATTCCTTCACTCTGTGTTTATTTTAATAATTCTGAAAGATTGTGAATAGACCCACTGGTTTCCGTTGGATCCGCAAAATATGAATCGATAGCATTTTTGATTGCATTTGACGTTGTTACGATGGTATCCATCTATTGTTATCCTGGGATTACTGTATAGATTTGCATTTCCCATTGATCTTTCCAATTGAATATATATATATACATATATATATATATATATATATATATATATATATATATATATATATATATATATATATATATATATATATATATATATATATTATATATATATATATATATATATATATATATATATATATATATATATATATATATATATATATATATATGTATATATATATATATATATATATATATATATATATATATATATATTTATATATGTATATATATATTTATATATATATATATATATATATATATATATATATATATTTATATATGTATATATATATATTTATATATATATATATATATATATATATATATATATATATATATATATATATATATATATATATATATATATATATATATATGTGATGGTGAAGGTTTTGAAACCCGGTGATGTACGTTAGTTAGAATGGTCTCATTTTACGGAATGCCCTTTAGTGAAACAGTTGTCGGTTCTGAAAAGAACCTAGTCTCTCGACGTTTCGGCCAGCTGCGGCTGACCATCTCCATGGAGTCGTCTCGTTTGAAAACTGGAATCGAATTGAGTAGCGTCATTCGATTCCAGTTCTTGAACGAGACGACTCCATGAAGATGGCCAGCCGCAGCTGCCCGAAACGTCGAGAGAATAGGTTCTTACCATAACCACCAACTTTTTCACGAAATGACAATCCGCAAAATGAGTCATAACTACAACTTCCAAGTAAGTGTCGACATCCACGCTCGATATTGCCAATATATACAGAAACAGTTGATTGGTAAGTTAACTAACAAGATACGACGTTTAATATTCCTCTAATGAGTTACTCGATAAAAACAAATATATTCAAATGCCTTTCCTAATAGACAATCAAATTGGCAACACTGCCTCCGAGTGTTTCCATTTATATTGAATTCCTTTAGAAATTGCTGTCCTAATGAGCTGCGAGTTTGCTTGAGTTTGCTTCAAGATGGAAGTGAAAAAAGATGCAGATAGGAGGGAAAGAAGTCATAAAGAGAGAAGAAATACAGAGAGGGGACGAAGTGATAGACAGAAATGGAGAGGATGAAAGAAAGAGTGATGATGAGGTTTCAGGGAAAGTGATACAGTCGAGTCAATTTAGAATGAATTACTTATAATAAGTAGAAGCTAACTTGAAATGAGGTATTAGTGATTCTAAATTTCCAATTTTCTTTTTATAGACTCTTCAGTGGAAGGACTTGTTTCAAAAGGGTATTGCATTTCTGAATGTTGAGAGAAGAATACTATGAATAATATAATTTTTAATTGATTCGAAAAGTGATTTCCAAAATGAATAATATCTGTGTGAAAAAAGGGATCTATACACTGGATGAGATATTCAGGTGAGTTTGTGCTATCATTGAGTATCACCATTTTTCAAGAGTGAATAGTGATGAAAGAAATAGTGATGGTCAGTGGTGTCATTTGGAGAAGTTCGACAGCTTCTGGTTATCAACGCAGCAACAAGATTAAATATAACTATAATTTTGTGAATCATACATCAATTAATTTTCCATTTTGAATTTGACTCATTATATATATATATATATATATATATATATATATATATATATATATATATATATATATACATATATATATATACATATATATATATATATATATATATATATATATATATATATATATAAATATATATATATACATATATATATAAATATATATATATATATATATATATATATATATATATATATATATATACATATATATATATATATATATATATATATATATATATATATATATATATATATATATATATATTTATATATACATATATATATATATATATATATATATATATATATATATATATATATATATATATATATATATATATATACATATATATACATATTTATACATTTATTGATTGTTTGCCCAACAACCACATGAACAGCTGGGATATTTGGGGGTACGATTTAGCAGGTAATAACGAAACTATGAAGTGACGATAAACGAAAGAACTTTTCAAAAAACCATGCCCTATGTGAGACTCGAACCTACGCCCAACGGTGCTTTCAGTTTCAAAAGCCGTGTCTAATACTGAGCTACGCTGAGCTGAACTAAGCTAATGTTTTCACTTATATGTTGTAAGTTCCCAAGGTGAATGAATACAACAATAAGTAGGGATAGTATCCCTATGCAAGGGGACATCCTAGGAGCCGTCCCCGTGGCTCAGTCAAGTAACGCGCATTGAGTTAGAAATTAAAGTCTCGCTGAGCGTGGGTTTGAGTCCCTCATAAGGCATGAGTTTTCGTTAAAGTTCTTTCACTCATCATCACTTCATCGCTTCATGAACACTTGCTCATTCGTAGCCCCATATGACCTGACTGTTGGTGGGGTTGTTATGCAAAAATAAAATGAAAATAAAATAATTTAAGAAAAACGTTTTGAGAAGTTCTACCCTACATGGAAACTAAAAAATTGATCTACCTCATCGACATTAAACTGTACATTATAGTACCGTAGTAAAATGTGAGTATGTTTCCATGGTAATATGGATGATATGTTGTGACATTTTTCTCGATCGACACAACAAACCGTTAGTGTTTAGCGCATAGAGAGACGGTCGATCGGGACCTTACAAATTATATGTGTATTTTGCAATGTTTGTTGATCGCCAGCTGATGGCTCAGTAGCGACGATCGATCAGCTGGCGAGGGGGTTGGGTGTGTAGGGGGGAAGTGGTGGAGTTCCCTAGGGATATATCTATCCCGTCATCTCTTCATCTCGATCTATCAAAGGAACTTCACTAAACCCACAACAAGGTGTTCAACAAATACCTTCACAAGCAGCTGCAGACAGAACTAGTGGCAGACCGAGACAGTGGCGGACAGAAACAGCAGCAAAAACAGCAGCAAAAACAGCAGTAAAAACAGCAGCAGACAGTGATTGGATGAGCGATAGCGAAGACTTCCATCCCTCTCATATGAAGCTGTGTGTGTGTTTTTTTTCTGTTCGTTTGTAAGCACTGCACAGGTCGCACTGTTTGACCGATTGACATGAAACTGTTTTTTGTACACGTAAACTTATCCAACTTGGAAGTTGGAACTGTATAGTTTTTGGGTCAAATCGGTTGGACCACTTGTGATAATACCATCTCGAAATTTCTAAAAACTTCGTAAGATTTGGCTGGGCGGAAAATTTCTAGAAATAAAATTTCCAATCAATTAAAATTCTCCATGAATGTGAACACAATAATAATACACATTGTAACAACTTACAATTTTGTATACAATTCGAACCAGACGTTTTGGAGAGAATAATATAATAATAGCAGAAATATTGCTGGTTGGAATGGATACTTAATTGATGATTAAAAGCTAACAAGGCGGCAGCACTGTCGAAGTGGACGACTGGCCGTCCGGAGGCAATTGGGCCTAGATGTCATGTTGTTGTTGTATGCTTACACACATTATATTTGTAATTAATATTGTCATTTTAATGACTACGAATTTTAGTAATTTTAATTTTGTATTTAATATTGTAATTACACATTAATTAATTTGTATATAATTTGAAAGTATCTGCCTCCGCCCAGTTCACTAAAATGCCACCAGATGTCAGCCACTTTGGTTTCAATCTTGCATGGAGTATATTTTATACGAGTCAAGGTGTATAGAGTTTTCAACACCAGAGTCGATAAAGTAGTATAAATAGAACTATCTTAATGATTCTGATTATTCCTTATTCAGATATCTCGCTCATATTATGACGCATATGATACGTTTGCCTAGTAGGCCCTATGTGAATGATATACTTTTTTGAAAATATTTTACTTGAAATGATCGACGACACTCTCAGTCACTCAACTTGACCTTGTCCTCCCTCCTCTCCGAAGAATCTGTCACTTGAGCTATTTTAATTAACAACAAATTGAATAATACATTGATTTCATTGATTCTTATTGACTGAGTATATATATGTAACTTTATTCAAGACTCTGTCTTAGATTATAAGATTGCAAAAACACAGAATAAAAATCAATTAATTAAAATTAAAAAAAAATGATCCACAACAACATTTTAGAGGATAATAAAATAAATATAATTTGACTAGGTTTGAATAAGAAAATGTAGAAAAGAGAAATTACAAGAGATGATAACGAAATCATACAAAAATTGAAAAGGGGAAGAAATGAAAAATAGTATGCAATGAAAACAAGATTGGAAATCAAAGCTGAAGACTATAAAGGTGATGTCGTAAAATTTGTAGGGATCCTCGAAGGGCAAGTAATACTATGCAATAAATGAACTTGTTGTTGTATATTATAGAATGAATTATTATGAATTAAATGAATTATCAATTCAATAATTAATATGAAGTATTAATACAAAATGTATTAATATCAATCATAATGATATAATATTTCAACTAACAACAATAATCCCATCTTATTGTTGTTGGAGATCCACAAATTAAACGAACGATTTTCTGTTGCCAGGAAATTAAATGCATATAAAACAAATTTATAGTTCACGGTTTTATGACTCAATTTGTATCTTGTAAATATATTTCATTCATGATATTTCACTATGTGTTATTTCACCTCTGGAATGGGAAATATTGCACAATGGATTGTGTTATTCTATAATAATAAAATGTTTTTTCATACAATGATATGACTGTTTCAATGTTAGAAAAGTGATCATTATTCTAGATTGTAATGGAAGTTATACTTGAACAGTCCGAATTAAGCGTCGACACCGTCGCTAAGCCAACTCCTCTACCGACTACCAACGTCACGGTGAGAAATAACACGAAACATATTGAAATATTTTTATAGCCCAATTCTCACTCCTTAATGAAGTAGGTAACATTGTATAAGATCCTCGACCAAATTTGATATATATTTTCTCGGGGAATTTAGTAGTGAAACTACGATAATTCATTATGAAACTTCTCCACTCTCTTCAATCATTCATATTATATTTGTGATTTTATTATGTTCCTTTTTCCGCCGTATTTCCGTTTCATTTCAGTAATTATTATCATTATTATTTCATTCATTAAATAGCTTGGAAGTCAGTTTTTTTTTTGTATATTAACAAAATTAAAAAAAAAATATTATTGCAATACGTCATACACATAACAACACACAATCACAAAATACAACATTACAAATAATAAGTAATACATTTCGAAATACATTGATAACTTTCGGCTATATATAGGCCAACCATGCTCCATAAAGTCAACTGAACCATTTTACTCAATCATGCTTTTTACTCGGATCAGATAACATAATTGAGAACGTAGTGTGTAATTTCATAATACATTTTTTCATCATAATTCATATCACGTGGTTGGAATAACTCGAATGAGTATTGATAACTTCAAATTCAGAATTAATTTCAGAACATAATCGAGTTGATCATTGCCTCTGAACTTGACCGTTTTCAAGAGCGTGAAATGAGTCACATTTAAATCAATTATTTCCTTCACGTTGGTAACACTTGATTGAGAAATGAAGACTTTTTGTCAAGTGGTCGGTGATACAGTAAATTGAACGAAACATCGTGTAATTGATTTACAAAGTATGACCTGATCCAATTGATATATGAGCTATATATCTACACATCTATTATATATATATATATATATATATATATATATATATATATATATATATATATATATATATATATATATATATATATATAAATTACGTTACGCTAATATTGGATGTATCACCAGTTTTTAGCACACTTCTGTTCAAGTTGGGATGAATAAACATGTATTTGCACTTGTTATTCGCAGATATAATAATAAAAACCTGCTATATGTTACAAAAAGTGACTGACCGATTATTGGGTTCAATAAATAATGATGAAAAAATATTTTACATTGAGAAAATTCAATACTAATTTATGAACAACTGAATTTTTCATATTCCATCTTCATCTTCAACATTTTTCAACTAAGAAATGCCGGGGTCAGAAGAATGAGTAATGCGATGATGAAACGGTGATATTACATTTTCTTAGTTAATGAGGAGGGGAGTGGGAAGTTAGTGGTCACGGCTTAGGGCCTATATCAACCATCCGGCTATCCGGATGTTTGAACTGAAGAGAAAAACCACGAAAAACTTCAGTAAATAAAACACTACATTATACATATAAGTTTTATGTAACTTATTTGAAAATAATAATTGAAGTTCAATGAAGACTTGAATTGATATAATGGTTTTCCCTCCCCCTTCTGGCTCGGTCAGCGAGCGCTCTGCGGTAGAAACTGAAATAACGTCGGGCGTGGGTTCGAGTCCTTCTTGAGGCATTCGTTTTTGCAGCCATCATTAGCCGATAATCGATGTATTATCGGCTTATTGGTACCCGTAAATAACAAAATTAATAGTAGTATCTTATTTTATAATAATTTGATAATAATAATTTTATATAATTTTATAATAAATGATAATTTGTTAATTTTTTCATCGATAATTTGAAAACGATGATAATTAATGAACGTTTGGGAATGTTTACAGACGGATGATTTGAATCAGCAAAATGAGTTCACGATTTTGATAGTTGAAAACGAAGGGGTCGATGGAGGTGAACCCCCTCCTGCACCCCCTCCTACCCTTGCCTCCAATGAGCTGATGAGTGGTCTACCGGTACCTCCGAAGATCTACCAAATATTGCCAGAATCATTCACTTTCGATATTCCACCCGAGCAGGCAGTGCCTTCCTTGAAAGGTGTTCCTCTTCCAGACATTTATCCGTGAGATATATTCATATTTTTCATTAAATATATAATAAATATTATAATACTTAGTATACAAATATCAATGAGAAAATAGAAATGATAAAAACATGATGAATTGAAATATTGTATATGTATTTATACGGTAATAAATATATTTGTTGGAAACAAAATGTATAAATACTACAAATTAGTTCTCAGCGTCAATTTTTTTATTTCTAGATTCATATTATTGGGATGGCACGAACCAAAAATGTGAAAATAAATTCCCAGAGAGGTTAATCAAGATTTTATTTTTGTTCGCTCATGATCATTTCACACCAGACCAGACTGTGGAATAATATAATATTATTTGTAATGTGCAGGTATAAAAACAAATACTTTGTTATAATGTTCACGTTTTCTTACAGTGATTCACAAAGTCAAGAAAGTGTGTAGAGTATTTTAATGCGCAACAATAAAAAAAAATCACCGATCAATATGCTAGTAGATTTTAATAATCTTATGAAATTATTACTTGCCCGAAAATGGTACGTTCAAGTATCATAGAATAATTGACTATAGTTTTTGAACTCATGGAATTGCAACAATTAATTTATTTATAACTCTGTTTTCAAGTAAAAATCTGAAAATAATTTCGTAAAATACTTCGCCTAGACGACAGACCAGTGATCGAAATACTTTTTTTTATTTTAATAATAATGTGAATCAAGTAGAAGTCTGTCTTACCGTCATGTAGGTTGATGTGTACACTGTTAGGAGCGCCCGGGTACGACTTGAACCTAGCAACGTTCTGGTTCCTCGACATCCTAGCAGAAGCGTTACTGGTTGCTCAGACTCTCAAACAAATGTCCGAGAAAAACCAGAAGACGATGATTGCTTGGTTCGGCAGAGTCTTCAAATCCATGCAAGGTACCTAGAAAACAAGCAATTAAGCTTTTTGAAGGAATAAAGATTGGAGAATCATAATTAATTCCGTCGAGGTGATGAATGCTGTGTTGATAACGACTATAGAATAGATTCATTCTAACATCTATATATAGAACGATTAATGATGAAAGGATTTGAAATCATTACTTGATCAAACAAGGGGTATATATTTTCAAACTGACTATATAGATACTTCCTATTTGGTTGTTTCAAACTATTTTAATTCTACACATTTTCACATGATTTTAAGAATTAGCTTGTATTTAATTCAAAAGACTTCAGTTAGATTCAGCTGCATCAAATGCCCTACATATACAAGTCCAAACATTCAAGCCCGCTTAGGTCCAAAGACTTCAAGTTTATATAGGTACAATGACTTCATATCTATCCAGAGCAGCGAATGAAGGAAGATATTTTGTATGCCCATTATTGTCACAAGAGTGAAACTACACTTAAGAGTTGTTGATTGAATTATTGTTTTCACCATTAAAGATGTAATGTTGTACTTTGTGTTGGGCTTATGCTCAAACTAAATCTCAATTAAGGCCTTTGAGTGGTGAAATTATTCTCATTGATCAAGTTGTTCAATCTCAGACCAAAGAAGTCATTTCAAAACATAATGATACTTATTATTCAAACATCGTAGATTGTATTTTTTCATTACAGTTTTTGTGGGTAACGTTACAATCGAACCCTGTGATACATTGATAGAACCATGAAGGTATAGCCCAGTAAACAGCCACTCAGATTTGATCTATATGTACATTATTTTGATTCTAAATAACTTGTCCGATTCAAGACGTCCCCTATCTCCACAGGGCAAAAAGTTCCCACTAGGGTGATTATTTGTGAACATATTGTGAATGTTCATTATGATCAACAATGTTTTAGAAAGTTCTTCTCTGCATGGTGTGAAGCAGTTTCACATTTCACAACAATAAGTTCATCCAGAAAGCCACTACGATTGTTTTTGCTTTAGTTGACAACCAAAATGGTCACAAAACATGCATCTCGCGTTACATATATAATTTGATTACTAGTCTTGATTTATTCCATCGTGTATGATATCGATGTATTTGTAAGACAACTAACTTTGTAAGACAACTTTTGGGCTGAAGTAAAAATTAACAATTCAATCATATTCGCTTGGCATACAAGTCCAGGGAAAGTCACGCCATTTTTTGTTGTAAATCAATGTGGCAGGAACTATTCATTTGTATCAAAATGATTTAAGGTATGCTCATGAAATTCAATTCATCTGCATGATTGAGGAAAGTTTACTCGACCAATGTATCAATTTTCTTTCTCATACGAACTATCTACTGGTTTTGTTGCAATATGTAACGGTTTAACGTATTTTCCAACTTTAAAAAAAAGTTCTCGGAATTTTCAACTTTATTTTCCATCGTACATTTTTAATATAGGCTCTACTATTTCAACATTGATACATAACTGAATAACAAAAAATATGGTACATTTTTGTGGGTGGGTTCCGTTCAGCTGAAAATTTGGAATTGTGTTTAATTATACAGTAGATATTTTATTATCTTCGCGGTTGAATTTTGGATTTTTTTCTCTGAAGGTTTTCAGAGTGGTTCAATCAACTTATTTTCTAGGGAGAAGTAGAGCCGAATTGGCCTCAAAACTATACAGCTTCGAGTTGAATATAAGTCATAATGATAATATATAGAGTAGACACACTACACATACAGTATGTCAACAGATAAAATCATGTTGATCAGAAAAAACCTCCAAAGTATGAAGGGCATTCAAAATTATTCGATGGATATCGTTGTCTTCCCATTTTTACTTTGGATTTTCTGAACGAGATGTCGATAATTCGGTTCAATTGCCAGTGTCCACTCTTTCCAGATCTAGGAAACATAAAAGTTGACTTTTGGATCTTTCTGTTTTGCATGGTGAATATAGTTCAAATCAGATCATAAAGCGGATCATTTCAACTTTCGACTTTTACTTGATCGAATAGTCGACTGTTTTTTCCGAATTGTACGAGCTATCTTCCACATAGATGACTTCAATGTAGATAAAAAAATGCTGCGCGAAAAAATTATATGCACACATATATAATTGCTTTTCTATTTTTGTGCAGGAGATAGTTATAGAGTAAATAATCTTAACTATGCGTTATAGCCAATGCGTAATGCAATAAGGAAGAAAGTGGTGTAATTTGCGGTGTACCAGCGTTTTTAAAATATATAGTTGGTTGCATATCTATCGGTACGTTAGCTATAATCTTCACGTAAATATGTATTATTGTTCTTACTTGTTTGTAAAATTTATAATGATATCAAATTTTGAGAAAAAAAAATCCATTCCATCTGCTAAAAAAAAATTGAATTGATTTCCCTCGAAGTGGGTAGAACCGATTCTTCCTCAAAAATGCAAAACTCCAATTTGGATGACTATGCCGTTCATTATAGAATTTCATATTATTGATCGAATAAACCGTCCGATCTGTGAAGCGTGTACAAATACAAACAAGCGAACAAACAAACAAAAAGAGAAAGACTCGCCTTCGTCCGAATGGAATTCTTCACTATTACGCTCATCTAATTACAGAAAATGTCTGGTCGAGAGAAGAGCTGTTCGCAAATCTTCGGTCAACTGTCATGGCTGCCGGGGAGGAGATGTTCTACTGGAACTGGGAACTTCTCAGACCGGATCAAATAGTACACGTAAGCGTTAAACATTCACCATAACTCGTGAATAACTGGAGCCAAAAAAATCAAGGGCCGCAAGTAACGACTCGCATTCTCCGCCCCATTGACGTCACAAATCATAACATCCAATCGACGGAGCTGTTAGAACTGAGGTGAAATTCAAATAACCAATCGGGGTATCTCCAAATCACCACAGTGATATAGATCTAACTGGCCGAATGGTAAACCCACGCCCATTTTGAGCTCATTTTTATAGAATTAGGCCTATACTTGAGTCATAATCAATCGAATCGACAATTTGTTGCAGCATGCCGAAGAACTGCAAGATGTGGATGTTGATGGCTTAACAGATCCGACAACTTCTCCATCAAAAATTCTTCGGACTGGCCATTCGAAACACCCTTCGAAAGTTCTCTCGCGAGTTTCTTCCAGAGAACGATCAAAATCTCATTCGAAAACACCATCAAAAAGGGGTTCGAGAGCTCCTTCGAGAGTTCCTTCGAAAGTTTCTTCGAGAGTTCCTTCGAGAGTTCCTTCAAAAGTTCCTTCAAAAGATGGCTCGCATGTATTTGCTGAAGGTGACGGTGTCACTGACGAAGACCAAGCAGCGACAGATCTTGAAATGTTGCCAGATGTTGAACTGCCCGACTTGTCACTATTGTGTGAGGTCGCAACCAATGACATGATCACTATTATGGAACTATTGTACGGCGGGTTAGTATCATATGCACAGCGAAAAGTATTTGATGTATTATGTAGGCCTATACACTGTTCTGTTATACAATGTCATGTGCAATGTTACCCTTTTCTTATCCATTCCGACTTGGTTTTTCGTGGTTTGCCCACAGTGTTCGAAGCAAATGCTCGGATGAAGTACTAATTGGCCACGACCTTTAATTGGTAGAGTAATAGGCCTAATTATACCAATTCAGGCCTATCACTAATTCATTTTCCTTTTGTATAATGATATTAACTTCACATATGTTGTTAATGGAAAGAAGGAGCAAACATCGCCCAAGAGACTTAGTTCAAAGTGGAAGATATCAACATTTGTGTGTCTTGTTCACTTGCTGGTAATGTCTGGATACATCACAGAAATGGTTTTTACTTATAATATGTTCCGGACTCTTGGAAACTGAGATACTTGTATCTGCGGTGGGAAATTATGGTCACAGACAGCGCAGTCCTGGTTGTTAAAGATAATTGGTTTCAAATGATTAAAATGGGGTGGTAAGATCGCCCTTGTGGTTCCCCGTCCAAGCGATCCTACCTTTCATCCATGGGCTTGATTGGCCAACAGTGATTTTGTATCAAGTTTCGATTTTATTTTTTAAAAAATGTTATATTATCGAATTAGGCCTTTGAGTTTTGTGATGTAAAGTGTCTTAGGGAAGTTGATGTTTCATACACGAACATCGATATGAAATCAATTGCGAGAAAATTAAAAACCTTTCACCATAATACATCACCACGAATAAAATGGACATAAATTGAAACAGATGGAATGGCAAATTGGTTGAGGATATTATGTTATAGGATTGCTCGGACCTGACACACCACAAGACAAGATCGATCTTACCCACCCAGAGGAAACATCAATATAAATCAACTCAATTAACAAACTGTATGAATGACAGCTTGAGAGGATATTATTGCAACAAGAAAATAAGAAACATATAGGGTACAGATCATAAATCGAAAGTTTCAATTCTGAGTGAAAAAGACAGTTCTCTTTCCTATACAGGTTCGCTAGAGCTTTTACACATGGTCTTGTCTACAACTCCTTCTGCAATCCAGGCCCTTTAATCGAGTGTATTCTACCAAACGAACTGAATCTGCCCAAACAGCTGAAACCTCCCCCACCTCCCCCACCTAAACCTCCTAAAGAGAAGAAGGGTAAAAAAGGCAAGGGTAAAGACAAGAAGGAGAAGAAAGGTAAAGGTAAGGATAAATCTGAGAAGAGCGGAAAGAAAGGTGACAAATCCGAGAAAAGTGGAAAGAAGGACAAGAAAGATAAGTCTGAAAAAGGAGGTAAGAAAGATAAATCTGAAAAAGGAGGTAAGAAAGATAAATCTGAAAAGGGAGGTAAGAAAGGAAAATCCGATAAAGGAAGTAAAAAGGGTGGCAAGAAAGATAAAATACAGATAATTGATATACCGGAAGTGATAGAACCTCTACCTGAAAAACCTCCGAATCCGTTATTGAAATATCTTCCCCCACCGTTCGACGCTGAAGCTGTTGCAGTGATTGCCGCCAACAATAAGAAGTATATCAACAGACTGCAAGACGCGTGTCCCAAGAAGTTCTTCGAGGACGTGTTCCCTGTGGCAGTGAAGTTCACCACGGACGAGGGGGCGGAGAAGAAGGGTAAAAAGGGTAAAAAGGAGAAGAAGGATAAGAAAGATAAGAAAGATAAGAAGGGTAAAGGTGATAAGAAAGGGAAAAAAGGGAAGAAGTAGGTTGTGTGTATCAAAATATCAAAAGTTATCAAAAAGTTGAAAAAAAATATATGAAAAAATAAAGTATATCAAAATTTCAACAGCATAAAATTCAATGAAATATATGTCGAGGGTATATGGTGATATACGCAGAGTTATTCGTTTGAAAGAAAAAATAAGGGAAGTTTGTCCCGAGTTTTGGAAGTGATATCGGTGAGAGACTTGGGATCATTTTCCGCCAACGACGTTTTTTGTAGCTGCTCAATACAAAAGGAGGTACAAAATGATATCACAACCTAAAAAATAACTTAAATTTCTAAAAAATGAATTAAACACATTCATTATCAGTAACATGATAGATGATTTCACCGAGTTCATTTCGATCTCCGAAAACATATTCTGAGTTATTGTAATCATTCTTATTAGATTCCATTTTCAAAATGTTTTACTTGAAATTTGAAAAAAACTCGATTGAATGGCGTTTTCACATTTTTTTTCTTACCAATGGTGGAATCCAGTGAATAATTCAAGAAACCATACTGTAACATCTATCATCTTTATATCGTGTTTCATCTGATCCCCCCAAAAATAGTCCTGTATCTGCCTTGTCACAGAAGTATTTCATTCTATGCTCCCACCAAAAAGCGCGCATTCAGCATTCTCCCCCTATCGATCCTGTTGGTTATATTTTAGTGCTTTACTTGTTCTGTAGAATGCGCTAGATGTTCTAGTTAGGACAGACGTCGATAAAGACGACGCTTGCTTTGTCAACATAACAGATTATAACTGTTTTACCAAAAACCTGGATTATTTGCATAAGTTTTGTAAAGACAGAACGAGGAAATTAATTTTTTTATCTCACCTTAACAATGTGACAAACGACCAGGTGATTTTTTAATCCTTTCAGTTGAAACACGAAATTTAAATATTCTGTTACATTATAGTAATTGACATTCATTTGAAATAAAATCTTCGAATAATATGTAACGACGCCAATAGATTTAAGTCCAAGATACGGTGCGTTGTTAAACCTAATATGAAAAAACAAATATGTATATCCTGATTTGTGCGATACATATTCTTCAAAGAAGACTTCGTTGCATGTAGATGGAAGGAATACTCCTCAAAAAATTACGTGTTAACGTATTTTTGGTTTTTCATCTTTATGCCTGCAAATGTTTATAATTAAAGGACGAAATCAAAACGGAACGTTAGACGCGTTGTGCAATATACCTTGTGCAATACGGGAAAAAAACTAGTTTGTACCGCGTAATCATTCAGTGCATTCAGAAAGGTAATCAATATTTGAATGTTGTAAATATCAACAACTCCAATGATCTTGACCTCCGCCAGAAAAACCGTGCATGTTATTATTATTTTCTTTCCATATTTACAAGCGCTGCAAATTACAAGATGAGACGCAATACAACCTCCGAGAGAGAAAACATTACAAAGTCTATTAATCGACAATTAATACGTGTCATAATCACCGGATGTGAATTCCATGTGCTTTTCGTTTAATCGCCGTCAGGAAAGTGACTTACGAAATGGCAATTCCAACTTCCTTTATTGACAATGCACTTGGCCAGTTGAATACGAGGAGAGTAGGTCGCATCGACATTATTATTTTTAATTGATTGTTGTTAATACTTAATTGTTATCTTAATTATATTATTGTGCAACATTGTATGCTTAATTGTCGAGACAAAGTAGACAATTGCCGTGTCAATAATATTTCTGTAGGCTGAGGCTACTTTGGAGCACGATTTGATGTTATCAAGATTCTTGATCATCACGCAGCTTGTATCTAATAAAGGAGAACTAATTAGGCCACCCCTATGGATCAGTCAAGTGAGTCAACTCAAGTTTAGCCAGTCAAGAAACTAAAGTCAGGTCGGGCACGTGTGCCTTTGGAGTCCCGCATATAGGTACCGTTTTTGTATCTATCGCCAGCTCATTCGTACCCCCGTATAATCTAGCTGTTGGTGGGATTGCTAAGCAACATTAGCAATATTAGGAATGAAAATGACTGAATATCAAATACTTCGGTATTTCTCCAATCTCGCTGCAACTTCAAGGATTAAACGCTTTGAAAGATGCATTAGCGTTTCTTATCTTTGAACCTCGTCCTGAAATATCACAATTGGCTGAACAAAAATGACTGAGACATTCGTGACTTCTACCTTGCATCAGCTGTTACATAATGAAAAATTGTGGTTATTATATGCACTACATCAGCATATGAAATACTTCTGTCGTCGAGTTGGAGGTTGGTTGAAGTCAGTCAGGTTAATGTTATCCCTGAAAATCAGGAATACAAGTTGAATAAAACAAAGTTCAAACGGCGAAAACTAAAGAGAGGAAATAAATAGGGTCACCAGTGAAATAAATCAACAAGTACGAGCTGCGACGACTATTTCACAACCAAACTAAGAAACAACATTCATTATACAAATGTCGTTTCTGAAGAAGTTATCATGAATAATGGTACCACAATTAAGTAAGGTATACGTTCAACTGGTTCAAGTCAATTCCAATACCAAAATCAATGATTGTATAGGTTATCAATTTTCACACATATAACGGCATGAAAAGCATAATGAAGAAGCAAGTTATGACAGGAAA
Organism: Brachyptera risi; assembly: GCA_964007535.1. Taxonomy (NCBI): domain Eukaryota; kingdom Metazoa; phylum Arthropoda; class Insecta; order Plecoptera; family Taeniopterygidae; genus Brachyptera; species Brachyptera risi. The sequence goes on along the minus strand of OZ023331.1, from coordinate 31,508,558 downwards.
ATATGACAGTGAAAAATCATCTCGATATACACTTATATATTAATGCGTAAACAAATATACATCAAACCGGCACAGGTCTCAGTGTTTACGCGTTGTTCCATGTGACCGGGAGAAAGCGCCACCGTCCATCTGTACAGAGGTTTTCCGTGGTTTCCATCTGTAACCTAGGTAAATGCTGGGATAGTTCCTACAACACCGGCCACGTCCATTTCCTTCCTACTATCCTTGCCATTACAAGGAACTTATCTCATCATCCCATCATATCATCAATCATTCATCCGACGCACATATATCTTGGTCATTGGAACTCGAAATCTTGAAACTTGCATTTTTCCGAGAGACAAGGGCACCATGACGGTAAACACCGGTGATCGTGCCTACGACTCCCAGCAAGCCGGCCGGCACACGTTCGGTGTGGTGCGAGCGAGGACCAAGACCGAATGACGGGACACACCGCGGCGATCGAGCTTTCCCGGCAAGTCTGCCCCGAATTTTCTTCTCTGGGTTATTCTTATGAGTTTTTTAAAAAACTTTGAGATGAGGTTTCTCAGAAGTGGTGCAACCAAATGCGCCTCAAAACTATACACTATCGGATCAGATAAGGACACTTGTGTATATCAAGTTTCAACTGAATATGTATTTTTGTTTGATCTGTGGAGTGCAAACAAAAAACAAACAAGATGAAAAAATGTACTTTTTTCCGAGTACCGTGAAATTAAGTGTTCGCTTCGCTCATCCAAAAAATATGTTTGGTGCATATACAAAAGATCACCATTATTCGAGTTTCAAAATACTGTGGGAAAATGCAGCATGTGCGCTGTACAATGAGCGAGTCATATGGAATGTACTCGATAGCTATAGTTACACAATCTCGATTTTTCAAAATGATAATCCTAGTAAGCAGCTTTTCTCATACAAACAAGGAGTTGATCATTTTCAACTAACTTGAATCCATCAGTTCATCATTTTCATAATATGATTACATCATTTTTGTTTTGAAAATTAACGATCGTACAAACTTTCTTCAAACCAGGTAGGAACATGCGTTTTTTTCATTAGATTTAAATAATACGTACATACAAGATTAATTAACACGCTCTTCCACAGAGCCAAAAAAGCTTATCAGAACAATAATAACATTCTGTGAAAATTTCATTTCAATCGGATGAATTGGAAAAAATGGAAACTTCACTCACGTTATTCTAACAATTTTAATATCATTCAATTCAATATTATTTCTCGAAAAAAGTGTCGAACTAATTTTACTAAAAAAAAAATCAGATATGACAATAATTCCAAGCAGAAGTATAGCAAGTCGGTTGGTTACTTTTTACAAACTGCATGCCGCGTATCAAAAAAAAAAAAACACAAATACAAACCCGAGTTATTTTAGGTGAGTGTAATGAAAGTCTTCACTACGCTCATCTAAAAAAATACTCTTCCATACTGTGGTCGATTTATTCAACTGATTATTTGTCAACCGAATCGAAAACCATGCCACTTGAGCGTTGTCTCTTATTATTCTACACGGTATATCTTGTTTGTTATGTTTGGCCGCCAACCGTGCACCAACACAACCGCCAACACTCGCTAATTCAGTAAATATTGATTCAACAGTTCGTTGAATACATGTTTAACCTTCACCTATTGCAGAGTGCGAATAGCGACCGCCTGTTTACGAATAACATTCAACACAGTATGTCAGTAACGAGACGATGATATGCATCTGTGGATTATATAATCAATGGGACTGTTTGTTGAAATAATTAGCCAAGTACTCAGACATGTTCATGTTACTTGCAGAAGTGAAGAACGAATTATTTACAGAATATGGTCGATATAGACATAACTATTTTATACGTACTATAAAATCAAGAATGATCAAAACTTGGAAGGTTGTGTTCATATATATATATATATATATATATATATATATATATATATATATATATATATATATATATATATATATATATATATATATATATATATATATATATATATATATATATATATATATATATATATGTATATATATATATTATAGATTTTTATATACGATGAGGAAAACTCGGAAAAAAGTGTAATAATATTTTATTTCAAAATCTTAAGCAATGAAAGTAGCTTTTGATACATCTTCACCTTCGTCATGAATTTCCAATTATCATTTGGTTATCCTAAATATGATAGAACTTATATAATAATAGGAATTGACAATATTTGTTGAAAAATAAGTACCAAGGGGAAGTAAGGTGACTAATAGGTTCCACCCAACTTGGATGGTTTCATTAGTACTTTCGATGATTTGTACTTTTGATTGGATACAGGTTTTTGTGGTTTCATCAAAATTGTGAAGATAACGAAATCTTCAATAAAGTTTTCATATATTGATGATATGATACTGTGAAGTGAGATAATAACCAAATACGACATTATGAAAATATGTTTCTTAATTGTTTGTCATTCACTGTTGATCGATAGATTTTAACAATGTATATAACTCAGGCAATAGACTACACATTTTAATTGTATGTGAGAATTATTGTATTAATAGTTTTTTCTAGTCAGATTATAATTCCATGGTTCTCAACACTAGAAGTTGAATAAACAAACAATAGCATGGCAAATAACAAGTTCAACCACCTATAGAGGCTATGTATATATACAGTGTGCTTTCGGAAAGTTTTAAAATAGTACATCTGTGAAGCAAACGATGCTAATGTTGTTGTTTAAAGCCCCGAGGACTATACTCAATGAATCTCAATGGCGTTGTTTTAAACACCTAAACCTACATTGCTGGGTAAAAGCTGGTCTGCTTAATATCCATTTCGGCATATAAACCGGAAATCTAGTTGCCTTCTACTTTCAGAATACAAAAAAAAAAAAAATCTGCAGTCAGTTGTATTCAATTCAATATTTTTGACTTATGAGAAGTTGATCTTTTTTATTCCGAATATTTCGACCTTTCTGGAGCCAAACCGACCTGTAATGAAAAGATGGCCGCACGGTCAATGAAAGAACCAATCCTTGGAGTGCTTCATTTCACTAAGGGGATATGTTCGATCCCTAACCCACCTATGAGTCTCCCCCAATAACAAGATCTCAATCACGAACGCTGGGCCTCTATTTCGGTTTTGCTATTTCGCTCAAGGGGGTAGCCACAGCAATGGAATAGGATAATTTTACTAAATGTAGGAATCATTTTCCGCTCAACCACCACAAATCATTGAAACTGACACACTACATCCATCATTCTATTGCTCACACATTATCCAGAAATGCAATTGTAAAAGAATCGAAATTATAATTTTGATATAATTTGAGTAATGCTATGTTTTTTCAAAAATACAAAACATGCAGCTACAAACTACAAGGTTTATATTTCGAAAATGCATCTATCTTGTTGAATTTTAGTGGATATTGTTCGTCATACACACTGTTATCTCGTGAACCTCCAGAAAAAATCTATTCCAATTTTTAGTTATATAATCAATCATTTCATATCTAATACAGATTAAATATGATTTTGAGGCCACACTCTCACATCTGGATATTCATATGTACTGATTATTTACATGTAATGAAAATTGAAAATTAAAATACACATTTTGAAACAAATTGTTCTCAAATCAGACCAGTAGTTTTTGAGTAATGTTGTTACAAGTCATATCAGAAAAAACATAGTTCTTTTGAAAACGTACCTGAAGTTTCGATACTCAATATGCATAGGCTCAGTGCTCATTACCGTCTGTGTTGCATTCAAATCTTGAAATATAAAAAAACTACATGAGCTGCGGTCACGAATTCTTCGAATAATCGTTAACAGTACGTGAAAAAAAATTGTATGCCAAAAATAAATTTCATGCTATGGCCATCCCTTCGAGGCAAACTCTATCAAAAAAGATCCTTATTGATGGTCGAGACTTAGTCATAATAACGGATCTACTTTCCACTATAACCTCCACAAGCGATTCTTTTGATCTACATTTATCGGCTGAATTATACGCATATTACTGCAAATTACTCGTACAAATTTCTCAAATATTGATCTACACCTGCAAAGTCCAAACCGGTATTCTATTTTTTACACATTGAATATAAACGTATTTGGATAAGTATTTCACACTTATTGTGCATCATTGTGCCAGTTATTTTCGGATTATAAAAAATATAAGGTGGACTTTTGTTTGACATTCATTCATAAACAGAACAATTGATACATAATATGTAATAATAATATTTGATAAGTATAAAGCAAAATCTTTCCAAATGCATCTTAAAGAACCTAATTAATTAATTGAACTCCAATAAAACAATAGTTCATCAAAAATAATCTCAAGTATCAACATTTTTCAAATGATACCTATATATAATGAATTATGAAAAAACCGTGTGAGAAAATATTTTGTTCCATATCGCGAAGACCTTACAATAAATGACCTGTGAAAACGGATGAAATTTAACTATTTGAGCTCCAAATTGTTAGCGGCTGAATAAATTCGTGCAGATCATTAAAATAATTTGTGTGGACCTTATGAGTGTACATACATATTTTCACATTTTCAAGCTAGGATGCCAAAATAAGTGAACTTTCTGTAAGATTCCTAATTCCATACGTCCTCCTATTGATTCACTCGAATGTTTTCAAGCCATTATTTGAAGTTTCGTATAAATCTCTACATCATTCTCACATCTCACGTCTTATATTTTCACCCCAAGTCCTGAACCCAATATGAATTATTCCAGACTACAATACCAACATGTATTCACATCCAGTTTACATACTCACCGAATAGACTGAACCTTTTTAGCTCTAAGAACTTGGCATAACTTAGTTAACTTTACTGTTTTCAACAGCCTGTAGCACAATAAAAACAAACAAACAAATTCATGTAGATCATAAAAAACAACCCCTAAAAAGTCAAATTCCTGAAACAAATAAAACCGTCTCGTTTTATTTTAGCACTTGGGTATAAACGCGGTTACGACACTGGAAACAATAAATCTAAACCAATACAGAGAATCACATGGAAGTAAACAGATTAAACAAGGTCGTAAGAATAACGTGAAATGAAACAGAAAAACGAATTAACAACAATATTAGAACGTTTTCAAATATATCCAACGTTTTCCAAGTGTGCTGCTGGAGAATCCAGATATTATATGGTATTTTTATTTGGAAATAAATTGTATCGTTTTTAGTAATGACATTCACTCTAGTTTTATTAGTTGCATTTACGTGTTGGTACTATCGCGTCATCACGCGAAATATAAACTTCGTTCCGAGAGTGGTGACAGTTATATACCAACATAAAAGAACTAGTGCAACATATTGGTCGAAATAAATTGGATTTAATCAGAGTGGGCGATAGGATATCACCACCCTTATGCTGCAAACCATCAAGGACTAATTAAAATAACTGAAATCAAAATCAAAATAATCGAAATCAAATAAATGATAATATAAAATATTAATAAATTACATTGAATTAATAATTTAATTAATTAATATGAAATGCAACGATTTCGGGGATTCCGTTGAGGATGAATCTATATTTCTCAATAATTATTCATAGCGTCTCCTAGCTATGACTCGCATTCATCATCAGACACCTTTAAATACAACTTACATTTTGAAAAGAGGGATAGCTTTTTGAATTTTGAAGGAATGTCGCCTCCAAAAGCGAGAGTCAGTATCCTGAGAGTGTCATTCCAAAAGTCGGAGCAGCAAGTGAGGCCGAGTCGGGGGTGTTCGAGAGTTTTCCAAACCTCGGTTTCGGAAGTTAGTAAGTAAGTAAACAAAGTAAGTAAGTGGTAAATGAGGAAGTAATTCGTAAGGGTGCAGGTGACGTGAATGGTCTGGCGAGGACACTTGACGGTAGCGGCGATCACCTGGTATAAATATTCAACGGTATTTGGGGAAGTATTGACCCAACTTCTATCACAAAGTCAGGTAAGTCGGAATTTCGAAATACAGTAGTCGTTAGAATTGGGGGAGTAATTCAAAGTAAAATGATTGAAACATACACGATCAAACATCGAAGAAATTCACTGTATTACTCGGGATTGTCACAACGACCGGTTTGAACACATGCATTATTATCACATATCGCATATGCAGAGTCCAATTAGCGTGATTGATTTAAACACCTGTATATGTTCATTACTCTTCCATTTTCCACCTAAATATAAATAAATTTCATGTTATATTTCATTTGAAACTATTTTGACAAGTATCCATAAAATTAGGATGAATATGATCAATATGATTATATCACTTTGATTCAACACATTTTGTTATTTCAATTCAGTTGACCTTTTGTGCAAATATTTCATCATATATTTGTTTGATCCTCATTTTTTCCATAATGTTACAGGAGAGAATAAAACTGAGATTTGCTACTGCAGGTAAATCAGGATTTTCCCAAACACATTTCGGGATTGACATACTATTTTTGACTGATAATTGGAAATAATTGAGATTTATTCTAGTTCAAGAATGTATAGCTGTGACATAATTCATATAGTTATATAGTATAATATATAGTCCAACACTATACATAGTTGTGATGTGGATGCGTAGCACAACACAAGTCGCGATGTTGGTTTTTGTGGGCATTTATACTCCCCTTCTTTAAAGAATGTATTGACATTTCCAGTGTTTAATGAATAAAAATTATTTTCAAACGTCAGTTGAAAATATAATATTTTCATCCGGGTCGTTGAAAAATTTTCTTCCTACTTGCATCGGCAGAATCTAAATTCCTTCAATTGTTAATTATTTTCGCGTACACTTGTTACAGTATGTTATGTTATGTCATGTTCGTTCTGTTCCTAAACATTATTGTTTTGCAATTTGATTGATTTTTGCTAGCAAGCGTTTTGATGACAGACTTTGATAATCAACTTTTCTCTCACACATACCAATTACCTATTCTAATTTTCATCTTCAGAAACCCCCAAATCTGCATCGTTTGAATCCACTCCGAACAATTAAAATGTCAGATTTTACGTGTAGATTGTTCCTCGTGGTAATGCACATTATTGTTACACTGGAGTTGAATAAACAACAATGAAGACATTATAAATCATGAGTTTGAGATACAATGCAATCTTGTGTAATTTCGATTTTAAGTTTGCCAAGTTAACGATGCACATGTTGCACCGATCTGCTCAGTGAATCTTTCCAAAGTGGTATAAAATCCCGTAGAGAATTTCCAATATTATTTCTTATCAGCTCACAAGTTTTAGCTTGTAAACAGGAAACCTTGGAGCGTTAGACTTCAGAATATCAAAGATCAGTCTTCACTCAGTCTTTGTACTTGTGTGTATCCAACCCAATATTTTTGATTAAGGAAACGTTGGTCTCTCGATTTCTCGAAAAGTACATATTCATCGATCTTGCGACCTTGCGATTTATTGACTGGAGAGCTGGCTGAGTGTTGTCAGCCAGACTGACTGACGTAATGGAAAAGGTATAACCAATCAGAGGAATGGAACAATCTAATTGAATCGGTTCAATTCACTATAGGGCTTGGTTCGATTCCCAGCACAACTTGTTGAGTCTCCGCCACAATCACGCCTATGGAGTCTCAATCACGGACTCATTGTGCTTCTCTATTTGTGCTTCGCTATATTGCTCCAAGAACCTCATTCAAGGTGGCAGTGGTGTAAGTAGGCCTCGGGACAAAGAACTGGGGGACCCCCAAAAATCAAATTTGTTTACTTTTGTTCCAGTCTAATGTGTGTTGGGTTGGGTCACTGTCAAAGACCCCAATATATAACCACGAAAGATAATAAAGTTTTTGGTACTGTTATATGCTTACAGCAGTTACCCAAACCAAACCTCTTATTTATACCTTCAGAGCTTGAACCTACATCAATTGTACCAAATAATATAAATACGCGGTTTCCCAATTGCCGGAGGCCCTTTCGCCTCAAATGAATGGGAACTTTTTGAGAATGTATAGAAGGTTTTTTAGTATTCTGTTCCACAAGTTATGTGCTTTTGTCCATAGAATGTATTTGTTCAATTCACTGTGGTAAAAGACTTGTATAAGGTATACTATCCTTGTTTCATCATTATGTTCACTAAAAATCAACTGAATAATTATCCAAGTTCATATTACGCATTTGTACACTGAAATTTATGAATAAAATTCAGGATAATTTGAAACTTTTTTGGTTTTTCACTTTTAGTCTCTGTATCATGTTTTTTGAGAGTTGTAACACACACTATGTTAAAATATTTTCAAACACGTGAAAATCTAGCTTCAAATTACATCTATCCTATTCTGAACGAATTAACTCTTGATCAGAGTTCATTTTTTACATTAATTGGAGCTATTCTGAACATGACCCAATATATTGAGAATAATAATTCAAAATGAAATTGGAATTGGACGCAAAATGATCTCGCTGTTGAAGCGCCTTCAAACCATAAAATTCATTCATCCATGAACCTGGAAGTAATTTGACAATACATAGTCGCTGGAATTTCAATGAAAATTGATATACAGTGAACCGGATGATATGTACTGAAAATACTTCTTGTGAAGAGACTATAATTGTAACTAGAAAGCTGGTGTAAACAATACAATATATACTTTAGTGCTCAGCTTCATTCTCCGTGATTATGCTCAGTAGAGAAGCATTTTGAAAGCTGACTTTTTCAAATAAAATTCCATACGTTTTGGCAACCTCACTTACACTAAAAGCGATGCCTCTATGAAGCGCGTCATGACTGGCATGATGCAAATATTTGTAAATAATTCCAGACGAGTATTTATTTATTATTATATTCGTTTAGTATTATATTATATTCATTATTTATATTTATTATTTATTTATTCTTATATTTATTTAGTATATATTAATTCCGAAGCATAGATATTGAAGCCATCAAATCATCAAAATATTCACAAAAGGAGGCTACATACTGGACCCAACAGTGCGCTTCGAGACAGATGCCAGCTAAGCTGAAGCAGTTGATGCGGAAAAGAAACTTTCATATGGGGCCAACCATACCTTATTTTATGGAAAAATACCGTCTGCAGAAAATAGAAGTTATAGCTAGGGTTAGTGGTAGGGGCTCGAGGCACAATTCACAATCTCTTCGTACAATTTTCCAAAAAAAAAAAAATATATATATATATATATATATATATATATATATATATATATATATATATATTTATATAGATATATATATATAGATATATATTTATATATATATATATATATATATATATATATATATTATTTTAATGAACAATAATTAAGAGATTCTTCAGAGTTTGAATGTTCTTTTCATTGGGTTGGTGAGGTCGTCCTTGTATTGTCCCGTCCGAATGGTACTACCTTGTCACCCTTAGTCTACATTGATAAACAATGGCTTTGTGTCAACTTCTCGACCTTAATGATGAAATAATTACATACATAGTCTTCTCTCAGCTAACGTTGAGCAAAATATAGCTAACGAGTTGATCGATTGAACGTCGTTGCAAAGCTCGAGTAAAAACATCCAAACAAACAGCAGGGTTATGTTCGTTTACACAACTAATTAAGTCTCAATTAACACGGCATAAATATCGACCGACATCTAGTCTTGACTTGCTGAAATCGATTTTTATCATTATCGTGAACAGTTATACAAGTCAATGCAGTATGCAATCTCTTGAAATATCACAGTGCATTTACAAACAGTATTAACACGTCATAATATTCCTATCTTTCTTGTTTTGTTTGTAGAAATAATTCAGTTGGTGAGTATTGCCGGCGGTGTACCAACTATGAATAGATAAAAATAGATGTAGGCCTATGTGTGTGATAATTTATGTTTCTTTCACATGAATTCCATTGTTGCACTCATATTGTATCCGAATTCCTACATATATATGTATGTATATATATATATATATATATATATATATATATATATATATATATAATATATCCATTTATATATATATATATATATATATATATATATATATATCTGTATATATATATATATATATATATATAATATATCCATTTATATATATATATATATATATATATATATATATATATATATATCTGTATATATATATATATATATATATATATATATATATATATATATATATATATATACCAATACATATATATATATATATATATATATATATATATATATATATATATATATACATATATATATATATATATATATATATATATATATATATATATATATATATATATATATATATATATATATATATATATATATACATACACATATGTATATACACACACAAATATATATATATATATATATATATATATATATATATATATATATATATATATATATATATATATATATATATATATATACATATATATTTATATATGTATATATGGTAAATACCGTGCATATCAAGATTGTTATGTTGGTGAAAAACCATCAGCACTGATGACTTGCAGTGTTTACATGAACTGGGGCATAGAGCTGGCAAGAAGCCTAGTCGAGCTTCTGTAAGACGGTTGTACAGCATACAGGTTCAAGAATTCCAATACACTCACAACTTGTTCTTGGCGAAGAGCATTGAAACAATTCATTGCGAGAAAATTAGATTTTTCCACTATCAAATGTCAGAAACTTGATTTTTAAAACCAAGTTCAATGGTTGGAAAATATTCAGGGTGAAAGTTTTAATCACTTTTTGAATCTATGTATATATATCTGGTTATACGAAAATTTAGAATAGAATATTGACTTTCATCATATTCATAAACAAAAATGTGTAGAGCAACGTTCACAATAACTTGACTTTATTTTTTATTTTTTTTCGGTGGTGTAATGTTCCAACATTAGTATTCGCAGTTTGGTAGACAACCTTCAACTTCCGTCGATATACACTTGAAACACGTTTGCCATTTGTTTACGATTATCGCAACATCATACCAATCTAATTTCATTCCCAAGATGAGAAAAAACTTTATCTTTACGCTCTGAATCTTTCACTCGACGACTCAACGTACAGTATCAATAATTTGACCCATATTGGATCAAATCACAGCTTTTCCAGCTTAAAGGGCGAACGCTCTGTTTTATTCTGTGGTCAGGTGGTAAGGGGTTGTGGAGGTGGGTATACAAGGGGGGGGGGGGGTGTGGATCAGTTTGCACATGCGCCCCCCTAGCGTCTGATTTGTAGGGCGCCGTATAGGTCGAGTGGGGAAGGCGAGGGGAGAGAGGAGGGCGCAGTTCCCCCGGTTACCTAGGCTTCTCGCAGCACACTCGGATCTCGCCTAGCTATCGACACGGTACGTTCGTTTGATCCTCGTGCGTATAACAGTCATTCACAACACTGTCGTGTCAATAGCACGCATGCTATTAGCACGTTTGGTCGTGACGTATTGACGCGCGCGTGTGTGACAGTGCGTGTCTTTTAACGACGAGTTAATAGCGTTGTCAGTATTTCATCTGTGTGAAACAGTTTTCTATGCGAAAAATAACAAATATGAGATATATGTGAGATTGTGTTTTGTTTTTTTTCCTGTGGTCAAGATTGGCTCGAGTCCATAAATTACTAACCTAATTACAGGACAGTACTTTATATATACATTCAAATAATCTTTTAAAATAACAATTATGAATGCACATTTCACTCTACTAACCAATCAACATTGTATGTCTCTATTCATTTCTGTGTGAAGTGTATTTATCAGGCTGATAAAATAAACAACACGAACATTATCGAATGTCAGAAAAACACTTGATGGTGTGGTCACGTGACATGGGTTCTGGTCCGTCAAGGTGGCATTGATTGCACGTAAGTGAATTAATATATAATTATCATGTTAATTGGTGATTAATGACGTCATGGTTAGATAGAAACACGCGAGCGTTTGTGTTGTTGGTTAGAAGAGATGGCAGATCGGATCTTATATAACTTCTATAGCCGTGTGCAATGTTTCCAGCGGTGATCCAAGGGCAGCGATTCAATATGATATTGGTTATGGAATGATGAAAATCATATTTCTATTAGTAATTGGATATAGAATCTAGCATGATAAAAATTGATGGGGGTATTGTTATTATAATTTATAATTATAATAAAATATAATTTTTCAATTTTATATGTGATAATCCATTGAGTAAAATCGACGTTGTGATGTACCGTCCGAACTCCGAAAGATCCTACTTTGTTATCCCTACGTAAATTTGGGAACAATGACGAGTTTGTGTCAAGTATGTTAGTGATTTGAAAAATGATCGATAATCAATTTTTGTAACATCTATATGAAGTAGTTTGTGAAATCATTGTGCATATTGCTGAGGAGGACGACGATTATTGTTTGCGTAGCGACCCTATCAAGCTATAGGTAATGTGGGGATGAGCATGAGTGGTTGATGTTTCTACAAACCCCTGCCTTGAGCGGGACTCGAACCCGCCTGACTGTAGTTTCCATCGCAATGTCCGACGGATCGACTCAGCTGTGACGGTCGGACTTTCAATGGGATGCCTAATGTAAAACAACGTTATGAGATAAGAGGCAATAATTTGAACGAAACTGAGAAAGAATACTAATAATGCCTTATTTCGAGTTGATTTCAAATGTCATGAGAACTACATAACAAATATTAGAACAATCAGAAATCTCATTGAACCAAGGATGGCATCAATCTGAATACAAGAACGAAATCAGCATACTATAATTTTTTATAATTTCAAAATTCGATGTTCAATAATGTATTCGGTAATTTTTAGCATGGCATTACTTTTTCCGCAAGAGACCTGGACAATTAAATAAAGCAATCAAAAGTAAAACCGAACTTCTCGTTTGGTCGATTTGAGAATGTAGTGATCATAATTACTTATCAATTGCTATCTATTATCGATTTTTTTTGTGGTAATACAACCCTTTTGTTCTCAGTTAGAACGATCCTACCATGTCAGCATAATCCTCATTCTGGGAACAAGTATTTTGTGTCAAGGTACCGCTGATAATGGGCTTATGTATATATAAATATATTTATCCATTCATTTTACCTAACGTTTCATATATAAATATATATTTATATATATATATATATATAAATATATATATATATATATATATATATATATATATATATATATATATATATATATTTATATATATATATATATATATATATATATATATATATATATATATATATATATACATATATATATATATATATATATACATATATATATATATATATATATATATATATATATATATATATATATATATATATATATATATATATATATATATATACATATATACATACCGGCACATGTAGCTGAGTGGTTAAAGCACTCGCTTCTTGTGATCCAGGAGGTGAAGGGGCATATCGGACGTCGTTCGATCCCCGCCACCGTCTATCTTTACAGGTGTTTTGATATTCCCCTAGACCTAGATGGTTCCTACAATATAGGCCACGAATCCCACGATCGCTTTCTTCCTACTATCCTTCCCAATAACTAAGAAACCTTTATCTCACCATCCCATCCCATCCCATCATCTCATCTATCATTCATTCGACGCCAATAGATCTTAGTTATCATTATAGTGCGTCGTTTAAACTCAATATGATATATATATATATATATATATATATATATATATATATATATATATATTTCATGCCACATCATAAAAGTTCCACTTTGCTCAAATCTGGGCTTAGTTTCCGCTGCCATCACACGATACTAAACACACGTAAGTAGGTCTATTGTCGCTATAACTCTCCTTTCTACATGTCATTGCATTACATGTCAGGTGACTTTATCTGTACTTGACAGCTCGACACCTCTGACCGTTACATCTAATAGATTGCGGAGACTGTCGATCGTTTTCACGCGAAGATTTAACGAGAGTATTAAGGGGTCGAAATCACCAATCGCTCATGCTCATACGTATAAGCGACGGTCGATCGTAACTTCCAACTGTCGAAGTGTCAGTAAACATGTATTCGACAGTCAGTTCGACGATCTGAGAGTGATATGAAATGTAGGGTAACACTTTTTAAAATAGTCTCAAAGCTACTGTACATTTGTGATTAGGCAATGCTAACTCACTGCTAATTGAAATATAATTCATTTTTTATTCACGAAAGAAGACGCTGTCCAACATATATATATATATATATATATATATATATATATATATATATATATATATATATATATATATAAATATATATATATATATATATATATATATATATATATATATATATATATATATTGACCAACATAACGAACACAAATTTCGCCGATATGTTTTAATAGTTGTTCTTAGAAGAGATTCACGATTATGATCACAACTACAACTTTCAAAATCGATCAATATATAAAGTCACGGTATATTCAGTCTATCAAATCGTTCACAATTATTTGGATGTATAGGCAACCTTCGTCGCCCATATATATGTCTACAATTATACTTTTTAAGAGCCAATCAGCTTGACTTTATAGGGAAATGAGGACAGTATAGTGAACTAATTCACAAACACCTTGTTTTGGCCACCATGGTATTCCACCATAGCTAACCATGGTAATCAATGAGATAATTGATGAAATAGCTAACTGGGATTCTAATCTCCTAAATCGTAATTTCGATACGAATAATGATTTTGATTGAACTTTCTATGGATTCAGCCTGTCAACAATTTGTTTTGTTTTGTTTATTCATTATCCTGAACTTGTCAGTTTGGTATTTATTGTTTGTTGAATGGGTAACCTTTTTTCATTGTTACTTCCAGGGTGGTAAAATTCGATGGGTCAAAAACCAATGAAATCAGGTGTACTTGAAAAAAAAATAGAAAAAAATCACCGAAATTAAAATATCGAGTGAAATCAAAACAAACACAAGGTATAAAATAATTCACTCAAGATCAAACAAATCGAGTGGAATAGAAAATTCACAAAAAGACAAAGTCAGGTGTAAATCAATATGTGGTGAACCCCTCGGTAAAATCGCCCTTATGATAACCCATCCAAACTATTCCACTCTAATTATTGACCTTGATATGGGGAACAATGATATTGTGCAAGTTTTACATGCTGATAAAAACAGTTAGTACTGTGGTAAAGTAGATATGGGTCACACACACACGCACACACACACACACACACACACACACACGCACACACACGCACACAGACACATACACACACACACACACACACACACTGCTTCAGTTGAGGAAGTGGTGTAGTGGTTATTTTCTTATGATAAGAGTAGAGCGATGTGAAGACCCTGTACAATTCAAAACAACTTTTAAGAATGTCCGTTTGTCGGCACGGGTATAATGCGAATAGTGGCGAAATCTAAAAAAATCACTTTCGTACCATTTTATAGTCGAGATGCATTCAATGATGAGCAAATCTCCTTCGCTCTTATTGATCATATCAATGAGAGTTGTATTTAATTCTCATATTGGACATGAGTTTAACGACACACTCTGATGCTCATTAAATGCTGACTACGATCTATTGGCATTACCCTCGTTGCATTGGGTGATAAATGAGATGAAGGAAAGAAAATGAGATACACATTTCACGGTTTTGAGAGTGTCAGATTGGGTCCGAACTCCGAAGGGTGTCGATGGCAATAGGCTTCATTGAAGGTTCAAGGGGTTTGTAGAGTGAGAGGCAGAGCGCCAGCCGCCGAAGACGATTTTTTTCGAGTATTATTTTGGTGAATCATTAGAAGAGTTTTCATCGCTTGCATTCACGTAAGTATATTTACACGATGACTCGGCTAACGAATACTGAGACGAGGAAAACAGGCGCTTTTCCGACAAACGAATCAATGAATATGATCAATGAAACTATTTCAAGTACTATATACACACACAGTCACACAGCTGAGAAAGCAACACCACAGATCTGAAATCAAATTCATATCACATGTTTGATCCGATATATTCAATTCATCTCACAAATCAGGATCTAACCCTTGGTGGCAGGAAACAAACGTAACTAACGACTAATGACTGACAAGCTACAAAATTGCAAAAATTACTACAACAGATACAAATCATATAGGCTAATGGAAAAATGTATGATTGAATGTAGCCGCCCTCGGTAGCTCGGTCAGTTGAGGCACCGCTTCAGAAACTGAAGTCATCCGTTTGGCGTGGGTTCGAGTCCCGCATAAGGTATGGGTTTTTTGGAAATGTCCTCTCACTAATCATCACTTCATACATTCATTATCACCAGCTCATTCGTACCCCCGTATAACCTAGCTGTTGGTGGGGTCGTTAAGCAAACAATAATCATGTATGAATCTATGAATGAAGATTTCACCGGCAGCTAACATGACCGAAACAAACAGACCACCGCGGCGTTCGTCCGGTGGATAGCCGGTCCAGTCCGGACCTCAGCCTAGATTTTGGGACATTTGGATGAAAGTGGTTATCGTTTGTAACCTAACCATCCCAGAATTCTCTCTATAACGACTGAGAGGAAACACAAAAACATCGGTGAGGATAGTCGAGCATGGCGGGAATCGAACCTCGGTCATCTGAATTACGATTGTACATGTAAGCAGACCACTGATCTGCACCCCTCTCCGTATGAGCGCTTTCCTCTTGGAAACACAAGGATTATAATTCACGACTATGAATGTTCAACTAGTGTTTCACATACATCACATTCCGTCAGTTATTTTGCTGTCATTAATAATTAATTGAAATGTCATTACAATTACATTGTTGGAAATTCCAGCAGTATTTTACTAGTATGTGTTTTGATCACTCATTTTATACGTAAAATACTTCTTTTAATTATTTTACTATGTAAGACCTTCTACAAGGTTATTGTTTTAGAATTAATTAATTTTTTCGAATATAACAGTGTATGATCGTTCGGACGGAGCACCACAAGGGCGATCACCCCACTCCCATACACAATGTACCGGTATTTAATCACAGATATATTAAAAATTTATACTTTGAAATTATTCCAAATAATTTGATGATAGTTTAGATATTGTTCGAACATTATATGATAGTGTTTAATTGGTTTAAGGGCAACGCTTGTATGATTGCAATCGATGAATCTCGTGGTCAGTTCCTATGATAAGCCATATGTTGTTCATTTATATTGGGTTCAACGTTGCATTGTTGATAACTAAGATATATTGGCGTTGGATGAATGATTAATGAAATGACGGGATGAGGATATGAAAGGTTTTCAGGTGGTGGGAAGGTTAGTGGGAAGGAAGCGGTCGCGGTCTGTATTGTAAAACCATACAGGCATTAGAATAGGTTACAGAGGGAAACCAAGAAAAATCTCTGTGAAGATTGACGGTGGTGGGGATCTAACCGAGGTTCAATTCACACTAATTTCCCGGTAGCATAAAGCAAGCACGTTAACACTGAGCTACTTGTGCCGGTATGAGCCATATGATACATAATAGAATATTAATCATCGTTGTGTATGTAGTATATATCCGGACATGGCCACCATCGTTATCATCATTACTACCATATTCAAGTATGAATTATGTTTACAGCGTTACAATATAATCTCGATATCTATTAAACCCGTATACTATATGTTATAAATTCAATGATTTATGTATTATTGATGATTTGAATAATGACAATTTGTAATGTTTGTAGATAATTCCTTCGAGAACTATAACTATGTATGCCTAATCATTGGGCTAATTCATTATTCTGATACTGAAAGTCACTGTGTACAAATACTCATTACAGTGTCTCATTAAAATTAAATAGTTTTTATGGCTGGGAAATGGCTTTTTGTTGTTTTCCGATCGTAACCAAGGACACAGAAGTGTAATATTCCCCGAACTTTTCAATTCACTTCAGTAATGAAGATATTTTCTGCGCATCGTAATACAATTTGAAATAATGCCCCAATTTAATACACAGTTTCAATAATATTGTATAATGGATTAATACCATGGAGCATAAGTATACGCGACATCATAAAGACTATAATTCTGGAAAATATTATTGTGATTCCATGAAACGTTTCCTCTCTCTCTCTCTCTCTCTCTCTCTCTCTCTCTCTCTCTCTCTCTCTCTCTCTCTCTCTCTCTCTCTCTCTCTCTCTCTCTCTCTCTCTCTCTCTCTCTCTCTCTCTCTCTCTCTCTCTCTCCGTTCCACTTGTGACGTACTTGCATCAGTGCGTCGTATTACGCGTCCTGTCATGCGTCAATTGCCATACCGTTGCGTAGGACAACGCGTATAACCAGGACAACTCACGCGTTGTGCGTGACTCGCGTGGTAACAGCGTGATTAGAACGTGAAATAAATCCACGCTTAACGTGTTGTGCTGGGGAGAGGTGGTTGAATATTGATAGGCACTTAATGGTGAGAATTATCGGAGGTAAAAACTCCTGCTTGAAATATCTTGAATGTTAAGAGGCCTCTTTACATGTTGTCTACGCCTTGATTGCAGACGTTCGGGATCTAAGTTGGCAACGAAGAACCAATCATCATATCAACATACAGTTTTCGGTTGAATAATCACCAGTATTCAACACGTGCTTGCTCGAAGAGCTTCAGTTCGTGATATGTTTTCAACCCTCTCAAGATAATTGTCAAATATCAACATGCTTCTACCTGTTTTTCATTGTTTTTACGATTTTTTTGGAGTGATATAATATGAAATTGGAATTTTTGATGAATGTGAAGACACAGATATACTCAATGTGTTTTCATTGCGAAAATAATTGAACTGATTGGTCCGACCGTTTAAAAACCCTGAAAATCCTGAAAAAAATCCTAAATTTGGCGCGTTTTGTCCTGTTTTAACCATCCCCTGGACTAATCTGTCCTGTTTTAACCATCCCCTGGACTAATCTGTCCTGTTTTAACCGTCCCTCGTGAGATGTAAAGTAGCCGCTTAAGTTGGAGTGATTTGTTTTCTGTGACGATATGCGCGGAAAACAGAGGTATTTCATGCCTATTATGTATAATGCAATGCATAAGTACTCGTGGTTGTATATCAACATATAATATTTAAGGCGGTCCTAGTCGTCAGATGGCAAGTAGTTTCCACCAGGAGAATGTCTGATATAAATATGATCATGAAACTCGAATAGTGCTAGATACAAAATCATCAAATACATAATAAAATGAAGACAATTTTTTCAAAAATGATGTGAGTTAAATTTTATAATATTGCATTTTGAATTATAAGTTGTGCATAACAGTAATACCCGATATTTTTGCAATTGGTTTTTGCCTCATTACGGACCATTCCATACAAACAACGCGCAACCTAATTTGTATATTCATTATGGATCGACTGTATTTCATAAGATTCTTCTTCGAATGATGTGAAGCAGTTTTTTTATACAATATGTTCAATTGAAAAGTCACTACAATAGTTTAAATGTTATGTTGACACTGATGAGTTTATTCTCTTGGTGGGTACCCCTTGAAAACTGCTTGTGCTTGTAAAAAAATCAACACGTAGGTGTTGTTTTGAGATGAATATGGAGGAATTGAAGTAGGAAAGATTAATACTGATCGTGTTTTTGAAAGATTTACACCATCAGTATAATTTTGAAACGACTGTGGAAAAATTAATATCAGAAAGATTCAAACTGTTTATGCTTGTGGAAGATTCACATCATAAGTGCCGTTTTGGGATGAAACTGCAGAAATTGAAATTATTGTAACATGGTGTTTTCTACTGAGAACGGTTGAAGAGATTCAACTGAAACTTGAAAACGATATCATAGATATACAGTTTATTCGGAATCGTAGGAAAGAATTTATTATTTTTCCGCTCGATTCTATTCACTAGCACAACGCAGAATATGCGTTGTAAGATGAGCGTTTGAGCGAAGTATCTATATAAAATGAAATAGTAATCTACACACATCATTGGTAACCATTCAATCAACCCGAATTGCATGAAACTTTTCGAACATTTTCCTTGGTATTCCTAACAATATATAACAGAATTCACATTTTTTCGAATACAAATATCCTTCACTTGTTTTCGTCATGTCGTATTCCAGAAAATTCCAGTCAATAGTTTCTCAAAATCTACTATGCTACCCAAAACATTCAAGGATCCAAATTGAAGAACAAAGACCTAGACCTAATGCCTAAAATAAGGAGTTTCAATTCAATCGGTATCGTCTTGCGGCTGTGGAGAGCACATACACAAAACAAACACAAATAATCGATTGAACAGAGAAAGCCTCGATTGAGACTGAATAAATGTCTCCGTCATCACTCATGTAATAAATGAGGTCCTTATAAACCAAAAATATTGCTTCGAACTGCGAACTGAAACCTATCTTTCTAAGGGTCACCGAGTATCCATCTCGATCTAGAATGTCGATCCCAGTTCCCAGTACATAATCGTGTTCAGGAATAAACGTCAACGTGGTCATATACAAGATTTGCATCCCAATCGTATTCTGATTACTTGATTACAGCATTTTGATTGAAGAGACTAAGTAAAGGTTAGACTGCCGTCTCCCTTATCCCACACCACGAGCGCACGGTTGTTTCAAGTCGTCTCTCGTGGATACAAGTATATTAAGATGGTGATGGAAAAGGTGTTCGGAATAAGGGAGGAGATGCAATCAGTCAGGTGTCAGCAATAAACTTGATTTCAGATGCTATACGAAACAGACGGAAAAATAGCCTAATACATACTGCTCTATTTTTTCCCTTATATCTTCGTATTTACTTGACAGAGATGAGGTTTTGAGTTGTAATTCCCACGACAATGAAATTTATTCTACAATAGTTGCTTTTTGATGCCACATTGATTCACAAGTTTCTACAATAGAAAACAAAGAGACACATTTCTTTAAATCAACTCGACAAAAAAATAATATAATGAACCGCTGTCTATATGGAAATTGAATGGCGATATGATTGCCTATGATTGCGATATGATTTGCGCTGTGCAACTAAAAACATATATTTGTCATTCACTAATATACAAGTTGTTCAAGTATTAAACATGACTTTGAGAAAAGCGTTGTCAGAGGTTACATTTTCTCGATTTATTCGGAGATGGGATGCAGAATTTCTCCGGCATTATTTAATTCCTACCACAGTAAATATTCTCATATTCTCTGCATTATATACAGAGCCCATTTTTTTCGATCCGAAAAATAGCTACAGACTATTTTTCGATTTTTCATAATGGTAATGCACAAGTTTTAGAGACTTCAACATAATCCAATTGGTATTTGGTTCATTGTGCCATAGTTACTTCTGTACAGCCAGTGACCTATTGAGTGTTTTTTAATTGATAAAAGCGCGTTAATCAGTGATGATAAGGCGGGATCAAATAGGCCATATGTCATGTTTGACTGGAGAGGTTATTGGTTCACATTATAGAGGATATAAACGAGGAAGATGAATTATTAACAAGTATTTATATACATCAGTGTTCATTCGTACGTACAAATAGACGGTGAGTGGAAACATTACATGTTATTATAATTATATAATTATAATGTAAGTTACATATTTTATTATATGTGTTATAATTAATGTTTTAGTTTTTTGTCAATTATTTCCTAGCCGTGAACAAAAAACTCATACTTTCTCCACAGGTATATATATAAAAAAAAAAAAATTAATCACTAGAGAGAAGGTATTTGCGAGCTACTACAAAAAACAATCAACTCGTAACTTATTTATCTCGTGATTATATTATTTTACGAATATCACATGAAAAATGTATGATTTCGTACACAAATTTTGAATTCGATTACATTTTGAAAGATGATATTGATACTGATAAGCTCATTTCTCTGAATTGTCGTGTAATTTTGAGATCTAATAATACATTCTCAGAAGTTGTGATATTGTTGTTTGTACCTACCAAAACTGAACAAAAACATAGTTATAAATAATCAATATCACCTCGAATTATATATCAAAATAGCATTATCTCACAATCGCGAATATAATTATTTATAATGAATGGAAATTATTTTCCCAAAGGTGATGTTTACACCATTCGTAACAACTGATCATGCATTATGATAAGGCCTTATTAAAAAAATGTATATGTCAAGCTAGGATGTCGTGTTATAAAGCATAGCAGTAAAACACAATAATTGTCCTTATTAGACTGAATATGTATGTTATACAAGTTATTAAAAATTATATAAGATACAGGTTACTACATTTCTAGTTAGTGCGTAAATGGCACATTAAATGTGAAATGAATGAATATCGCAAGTATCCTTCATATATAATAAAATTGATCTGTACATCCAGATAAGCCGAATGATATATAATATGGATAACCTTACTTAATAGCCTCACATAAATGTGAAAATGATTTCAAAATAATCATATCATTTGCAGAAGAAACCCAATAAATTATTAGTAAATGGAAATGGATTTGTGTTATGTTAACATGA
>OZ023331.1:31473640-31483640 GCA_964007535.1 Brachyptera risi | reverse complement strand
ATGGAAATTACTTAATTGTGATTGGTATCACTATTTTGAATATAGTCAAGTGATAGAAATTTGATCTCTCTCGTCTCTCAGATCTTCAAGTCATTACTTGTAAAAAAAGTATTTTTGATTTATTTCCAACTAAGATTGCTCTTCTATCAGAGGTTTGAAAACTGGTTCTGGGAAAGATTCAAAAGAGGATTCTATAAATGATTTTATAAAAGATTTTTCAAAATATTCCATCACAGATTTGATTAGAGAATCGATATTCGACTATAGACAATGTGATATAGTGAAACATATTTAATGAATACAAGCTGCTTGTACCCGTGTAACATTATGTCAGAAGGTATCATCATAAACGAATGAACTGACAGATCGAAACAGTCGACCGCTACTGTTGTGAGATGAGAGAGACGATCGATCAGCGGTTTATTATGCTGAATCACAGCGCGTAACAGGTGGAAAGTATGGCAGGCAAGCAGTGGTTGACTGGCTGTAAAACAATGATGGATCGGGTGTTTAGGAGATCCGGGTTCGACTCATTGTGAGGTCGTTCATCTTAATGGGAAAACTTCCATAACCTAATGCATTATTGTGTGAGGGTATAGCCAAAATGTGTGGTAGAAAAAGTGCTGTCATGGGCAGTTTTATCATCAGGAAGTTTTATTCGACAGTTCAAGCTGCAGGTATGTATAAACGCTATAAGTGGTCAACAGCTGAACTTGTGAGAAGTTTCAAAAAGCGCGAGCATATTTCAACAACGGTATTTATTCGAATTGTTACATCGATGTCAGTTATTTGTAACCATCCGTAGGGTATACACTGTAGTTAGAAACGAATTCTGATGTTACTTTACTGATGTTACTAAAATAATATACAGCGTGAACATAAAATTAATACAGATGTTTTCAAATTGTGTAGCCTCACTTACCAACCAAACGGAATGAAACCTATTTCGCCAATGATTGTTTGAAACTAGGACGGGTCAAGATCAGTCTTTAGCACGCTGAAACCGGCACATGCAGCTGAGTGGTTAACGCACTCGCGTAAAGTGATCCGGGAGGTGAAGGGGCATATCGGACCCGGTTCGATCCCCACCACCGTCCATCTTCACAGGGTTTTTTCGTGGTTTCTCTCTGTAGTGTAAGCTAATGCTGGGATAATTCCTACAATATAGGCCACGACCGCTTCCTTCCCACTTTCCTTCCCAATACCTAAGAAACCTCCATCTCATCATATCATCAATCATTCATTTGACGCCAATAGATCTGAGTTATCATTATAGTACGACGTTAAAACCCAATATGAAAAGAGCACGCTGAACCATGATTCAGAAGACTAGGGTTAGATCCTTACCATGATCAACCATCACGATTCACGACTGATTTTATGGATTCCTCTCTCGTGAAAGTGAATACTGGGATGGTTACTCGTGGACAAACCACTACCGCTTCCTTCGAACTGTCACAAAAATCTAATTAAATAGCTTTTCATTTCATCTTCCATAATTTTATTCATCATTCATTGACATGGTAACGCCAATATATCTTGGTCATTCATCAGTACAGTGCGTCATTAAACCCATGTCATTTTTATTTTGTTCTGTTCGTCATGTTACCGACTACAATGTAAAGTATCAAGACTCGGTTCTTACGAGTAATGCATTAGTTATTCAAGTGTGCAGTGACATGATTCCCATGTTGTTGTTGTTTACTCCAGCGGAACACGCAGCTAGATGTCATTGTTGTTGCAACAAGATAAAATCTTTTCATGCTAACATTGCAAGGTCACGTGACTATTGAGAAATACTTGACTGGATAATCACAAAGAAGTATTGATTAAACAATTAATACGTTTTCATTCAAACCAATGAATCGAGCGAAACAACCTACTTGTCGTCGGTTGAATTTTTGTATGCGTTTTTATTACTTCACGATATTTTTTCCGCCGTCCACGATAGTTCAGTCAGCTCACGATGTAGTGATACCAACCTATTCTATCATAATATAAAGAAGGTGACCCAACTCGGGTCTTGAAAGTGAAGTATTTCCGGGGTCAGAATCTGAGTCCATCGTCCTGATTGCCTGTAGCGCAACTCTTGCTTTTATATCGAACTATTTAAACAATGCTCAACAATGCCACCGGTACCGTAACCACTCTTATTTACATCTAGTTCGCAAGGGGATCCGCTAAATCGCGACAGGCAATCGGGACGATTTGCTCTGAAATGATCGCAAGAAACCACAAATGCCTTCCATGTTATCAGTATGGGAGTTGGAGCATCGTCTTTATATTATGATAAAATAGGTTGGTATCAGTATACATCGTGGTCAGCTGAGGCACCGCTTCAGAATCTGAAGTCACCGCTGGGTGAGGGTTTGAATACCGCGTGAGGCATAGATTTTCGTGAATGTGTTTTCACTTATCATCATTTCATAATCACCTGCTAATTCGTACCCCCGTATAACCTGATCGTTGTTGGGGTAGTTAAGCGAACAGTAATCATCAATATTTTGTCCTCGTTCGTGAGAATATTGAGAGTGAGATTTGAGAGATTTGAAAAAATGAGAGTAGAAAGGTGAAGAAAAAATAGTCGATGGACCGCCATGAGATATGTGAATGGGAGAAAAGGGTCGTCTGAAGAGCGTATACCGGAATAAAGTCGACTCGGTTGTGTTACATGAGTTTGGGTGTCCATCCTTACGTGAACCCTAACCACATTCCATTTAAAAGTACCTCGAAGCCCATGTCAGACGACCAAGTCGACTTGATTCCGGTATGTACTTTTCAGCGCCCCCTGAAAGAACGATGACAGGAGTAAGTTCATGGGAGAATGTACAAACGGGAAGATTGGACGGGAGTAAAGGGAAGTGGAGCACTAATATTAGGGTTGAAGAAGAAGGTGAAGTCAATTGCACCAGGACTAGCCGGTCGTTATCGTACACCGAGAGGTTATGTATATTCATTCGATATTTATAGTTGATTCCTCCTCTGAATCATCAAGTCTTCTCATATATATATATATATATATATATATATATATATATATATATATATATATATATATATATATATATATATATATATATATATATATACATATATATATATATATATATATATATATATATATATATATATATATATATATATATATACATATATATATATATATATATATGAATATATATATATATATATATATATATATAAATATATATGTAAATATATATATATATATATATATATATATATATATATATATATATATATATATATATATATATATATAATATATATATTGTGTGAATTTGTTGAATTCATCTCAACAGTTTACGAGAGCAAAGATTTTGACGAAGAATATAAAGTACAAGGTATATAAGGCAGGGTGAGGTTGCCCTGGCGGAAAGGGGACGGGAACTCAGCCCTAGCTACAATATCTCAAAGGAAGGAAAGAACTCGTCCGCGTATATTTGGTAATTGACGTTTCTATATCGAGCCCTAATTGCGAAACGAAACATTGTCGTTGGTATATTTTCGTCTACCCACTCGAAAACATTTTCATATTCGTCTCCTGCCTCGTCAGCCCACGCGCTAACGTTAACTTGTGATCATCGACTCGTCGCTCCACGTTCCACACAACACGAGGTAGATTCCTTCACATGTTCTATCTGACGTCACTCCTTCCTTAAGAGAGAGTGTCAGTTGCTTGATGGGGGGTGGAGTCACTTTGAAAAAATTCAACTGTACTTCATATTCATTGGACTAATCCCAACGAAACTTGAGAAAGATCGGCACATACAGCGCAGTGGTCAATGCACTCGCTTCACATGATCCGGGAGGTGGAGAGGCATATCGGACCTGGTTCGAAACCCGCCACCGTCAATCACAGTTTCACAGTTTTTTTTTTGTGGTTTCCCTCTGTAGTCTAGGCTGATGCTGGGATGGTTCCTACAATATAGGCCACGACCGCTTCCTTCCAACTATACTTCCCAATACCTAAGAAATTCTTATCTCACCATCCCGTCATCTCATTAATCATTCATCTGACGCCAATGGATCTCAGTTATCATTATAGTGCGTCATTTAATCCAATATAAATAGAATAATAACTTAAATAGCTTCAGCGAAGATTATTCACATTTAGGATCTTATTGTACTGAGAATTTAAACTTTGACTGTACACTCAATTTTGAATTGATCGAAAATTATTTGAAGGTCTACATGTACTAGACGTTAATTGTACAGGGTCACCAAAATTAGACGGTTCTTTAATACGACCATCAAATATTAGGCCTATATTTTCTTCAAATTTGTTCCGTGTTTACTAAATGGTCACTCATAGTCATAACTGTTTTTGTGTTGATTCTCATCTACAACTAAGTCTTGAAACAATTGATTTTCCAACAACAGAAACAATCGTTTTCCATCTTCTGTCTGTATACTTAATTCCAGTATTTCCATCTATAGCCTGTACAATACTCCCTTAAGTTCGGTCCATGTCTATATCATCAGCATTCTTCGCCGACTGGAAGCTTGCGCACCCTTTACTTCATTACGCCCACACCCGCTTGGATACGACATTCTTCGAGCATGTTAAAAGGCTCTGACTTTCATTTACACGGTTCGACCTAGCCCGCGACATACTCGGTGACGTCACTCGAGTATAGCAAGTTGTTGACATAAACTTGAATCAAATGCGCTGACAAGATATATATAGAGACAAATTGAATCGCTATTCACAATAGAATACTATATTTGTGATTTAATAAATGCATCAGAAGATACATATACTATGCAATAAAATGTGATGCAAAACGTGAAAACCAGCCTTGAGATGGAAATTTGAGATATATATATTTTGTATTTATCGAAGAGAGCTCAAAAAGTGGAACATTCCAGGAAAATATCTCTAAAATTTGAAGAATCAAGTTTGATTTCGATCGTCTTTATAATTATATATATTAAATATTTAGTTACTGAATGACTCAAATCTAGTATAGAACATTATAGCAGTTACAAAAATACAACAAAAATATAATATTTCACACATTGTTCCGTATATTGTTGCTTGTGACTGAGGATTTTGCTTTTCATCCGAGGCTGATTTTCACGTTTTGCATCACGTGTACTTTATGATTTATTCCGTGAAATAATTCTCTGTACGTCCTTCTCTAGAATAGTTACTTTCATTTAGAGGTCTATATAAAGAAAATTATTCATAAATTACATTAGGCTAGCGAGACCTAGTACGAACGAAGCCAATACGTCTTTGCTTTCAACTATAGGTCTATCCATCATGGCGACATCTTTCAGTATTGAGTTACGTCTACCAAGTGACGTGTGTGACTTTATTAAACAAGGAAATGTGATAATGAAACACTCAATGAGCTAAGATAATGAGAATGGATCAAGCAAGAAGAGAGAGTGGAAGAGATCGAGGGAGGAATGGAGAGGGGCGGGGGGGGGGGGGGGTAGACAAAGAGAGAGAAGCTGCGAGTTTTTGACGATAAGATGTTGTGCGAGGGATAAGATCTAAGAACACACATTGAGCTTGTTAATAGCTTCTGAGCACGATACTGTGGGTCGATAACGTGAAAATGAGCAACTCTACATTACCGGTCCTGATATCTGCGCTTGATACTTGACTACTCAAACGGAATGTTCAAAAGTACGAAAACGACTTACTTTTCGTTGTCACATGTGACCAAGGGTAGACTAGAACATATTCTCGTTTTTTCCAATGTTCAAAACTAACTGACGCAAAATCAAGAGAATATTTCAATTTTCGGGAAAGATCCCCGATTCCTAAGAGGCATTTTTTCCAAGTCTAGTCAAGCTGGGTTGTAGGCTTATTGAATTTCCAAAAAATCTTCAGTAAAAAGTTGTGAGAAATACAATCAGTGAATAATCCATTGAAGGCCTATATTCAGTTATTTTTCTCGATTTGCCATTAGCGAACCAGTATCAAAGTCGAACCAAATATAAACTATCATTAGGAATTATAAACTATATTCAACAATATATATAGGTCTATATATTATATTGTTAAAAACCGTATTGTTATATATTTTTTTCCGTGCACCAATTCTAGTCGTTCCTCATTATTCTTCATTTTGTCAACTTTTCCCATTCATATAGTTCATCTCTAATTGTTTCACACTTGAAAGGCATCCCAATATCATTCATATCCATATACATTTATATAATTCATTATCATTCATTTTTATTTATTTATTCACCATTATTCATGTGCATATTATCAATGCTATGTATTGTGTATATATTATATTGATTCATCAAATTTTCCTACATCCTTTAATTTAATCTCCAATGAAATTGCCGTGCATTTTCTTCTATCTTACTCCCACTGAAATATACACATCTTCTCCAAATTCAATTTCGCATCTTCTAGGTAAATTGCTTATCCTTTCTTGCCTCAATTTTTCAACGCAGTCCCAAGTGAAATGACCAACCGATTCATCACAAGTTGCCGCTACTTCGCTAACATTTAGTATCATCAAGTTGGCGTTGTTTCTTAAAACTCGCTTGCGCCGCATCGACTTTCTGTCGTGTTCAATTCTCCTACCAACCTTACAGATCTAATTCATTTATTTATTGTACGCTATTGGGAATAGAAGCTGTGGATAACTCGAGTTAGCGGAAACTTGTACCCTAGATTGTCAGCGAGACCTACCAAGATATACGATAGGAACGCGTTCAGGAAAACACTCAATGTAAGTTCATATGAGTATGAGTTGAACAATCGGGTACGAAAATATCAACATCTAAATTTTAAAATCCATCAACAGGCTGCGGTTGCTTTTAAAATGATTATTATTGGAATTGTTCAGATGGACATTTTGTTAGTTATCATTGTTTGAGATTTATACAATTAAATTACTTGATGGGATAGTATAGAGCATACATGATAAAACATGATCAAACTATATTATCGAACTTCGTTAGCTTTTTGGCAAGTCTGCATTCTCTTCTAGTAGTGAAAACAAAAAGTTGACTTTGGACTAAAACAATGAACATTTTATATTAGATACCTGAACAATTTACAGACTTCATGAGTCAGTTACGTTGTATATCTTGTTGGAAGTTAGTCATAAATCTATGATCTAGAACTTGAGTATAGAACGGTAGAACATGAAGCCAACTTTTCTGTTAACTTATCTTTGTTAACTTATCTTATCGCTACAAGTTTCTACGAGTGAATTACATTCACGTGCTGGTGGAAGTGGTTGTTTCGATCGACTGTCTCTCTTATCAATCAGCATACATGCTTTGAAGTTTCGAGCCTTCAACATTCATCCATTCACGTGTAGGCCCATTTTATGAGATTTTGTTAGCTAAAGCTATACTCCATTCCGCTTAATCACCAACATGAAGTTATACATTGAGATTTGAAGGAAATACTGGCATAACAATTATTGTTACTCGTGGAAAGTCTGAAGCTGAGTATAGTATTTTAGCGAATAAATTAGGAAAACGCTACGAGTGAGCTATCGAGACGTCGAAAGTTTAATCAGAAAAAGTACAGGCGTAGAGAAGTGGAGAGTGAATGAGCATTGAGATGATGTATAGACATGTGAGAATGATGAAAGGAAACTGACTGAGATCAACAAGATATGAGTCTGAGGAAATCCGATGGGTGGCGACTAGAAAGAGAAAAAGAGAGAGATAGAGAGTGTGGAATCTCCATGGCGATAGAAACAAGGATATAGGAAAGAATTGTGGCTATAGGAAGAGGTTAGAAAATTGATATTTTCATCAGAAAAGGCTTTTCGACTCGCTGATATGATTGTGTTCAACTTGATGCGTCCGGCTCTTTGGGGTGATACTATAGCTGTATATAGTTATCAATATGATGTCATAAACGCGGTTATAATACTCCATGCAGCTTGTATCCACGAGGGATGAAAATTCCGATAAGCTGTCTCCGCTATCCAACATCATCTAGCGCACGGATGATTCGTGCCTTACATATATGCAGTTGTTTTGTGTAGTCGAATAAGCAAAACCCTGAAACTCTCACGTCGTCGGTAATAATTAATTTCAAACTCACGAACAAGAAACTCTTCTGTTGAAGTTTGTGTTATCAGCTATCTCTCTTTCTCTTCCTCACTCTCTCTCTCTATCTCTCTCTCTCTCTCTCTCTCTCTCTCTCTCTCTCTTCTCTCTCTCTCTCTCTCTCGCTCTCTCTCTCTCTATCTCTCTCTCTCTCTCTCCCCTGTGTATGTATATATATATATATATATATATATATATATATATATATATATATATATATTTAACTTATATATATATATATATATATATATATATATATATATATATATATATATATATATATATATATATATATCCTCTCTCCTTCCAGGTCTGAACATTTCAAATCTAATTCGAATGAATGCTCAGCATAACGAGCATATAGACTTCGAATAGCTAGTTATAGAGTGACGTGTTTCTTTCACTCGAGCGTAGAATAGGAAATGCATTCATCACATTGTCTCAGGTATTAAAGAGCAAGCAAAGTGTTGTTAATGATCGAAGCGAGAAGCTTATAATTCACATGGTTTTGAGTATCAAGTACGTATCCAGTTTTCTTTTCGCACCATCATCAGAATTTATCGACTCGAAAATGTTTACAATGATCTTCCGATTCTAATCCACTTCAGAACTTTAGAACCTATGCGACGCTCGACTGGTGGATCAGTGATGAACGGGTTACAACCAATTTCTTTCCACTTCTGCATGACAAGTTATACAGTTCTTGTGTGTACCCTCACCAAGTAACGTAGCTGCAATAAAAATAACACCGAAGGTAAAAGCAATATCTCCAGAGTTTTGTTATATAGGCAAAGTTGTTTACTACCGTACTTGAAGAGATGAGTTCAAAAAAATTGTTTGAAAATATCATTTCATGTGTCAAGTTGAAATTTTACATACGAGCAAGATAAACTCTCAGCTTGATCGCATAAACTTGTCAGTAGTTTTCAAGAGAGAATTATTATACGAATACTATACCTGATAAAATGGTAATAATATTCTCACTTTTTATTTCGAATACCAGGTAATGAGCGAGATATTTTAACGTCCAGTGAATATATTGAATACTTCTCAATGAACAATGGAACTCAAAACCACTAATAACTGTTTTACTAATAGAAAAAATTCATTTTAAACGAACTACTACACGGAAAACATCATGAAAAAACGTGTCGGAAATAAGAATTCAGTGGGAAAAAACAATCATACCCAACCAACCTGATATTTGGCAATCTGTCATCATAGCTTAACGTTATGTGTCTGGCTATTCGAATAACCTTTTCGCTTTATTTTCCCCCGGGTGTATATGGTTGTCACATATCAGTTAACCCCACTCCTCGACGAACATCGAACCCCGGACTCCTGGGTCGATAGCTATTGGCTATACCGCCACACGAACAGCAAACTAATGCGATTACTGAGCGGGAGGGCGGAAAGCAAGCCTTTTTTTTATCAAACTATTAGTCGTAGAAAATCGTGTAAGCAGTGTTAACATTGGTGGTGAACATATTCTAAAACATATTGTTACTGTTGTAGAAAAACGCACTATATTATCTCGAAAATTACTGTTACAACGATTAGTAAAATAGTCTGAGAAAACTGGCTTGTTATCCCTGTTTTTCACTGACACCAAGTCATTGTTTTCCGATTGAGACTGATTTACTGATTAGGTAGGATCGTTTGAACGGGCTACGATAATCTTATAATCCCGGAAGTAATAATCAGTCAAGATTATTGTAGCTGACTATCATGTTCAGGGATAATCATTCAACTCGACCCCTCCATGTTGAGAGAGGGAATCTGTATGCAATCGTCTTAATGATCTTTTTCTTCATTCTCTTCGTTTCTTCTTCATCTTCTTTCCTTCCACCATCTTCCTTCCATTGTAAAACAAAATGTTATATTATTTTTAATTTTATAATATTTTAAGCTGGATTCACAATGCGAACTA
>OZ023331.1:31448640-31468640 GCA_964007535.1 Brachyptera risi | reverse complement strand
CATGAATATTTTTTAGGGATACAGTTCCTCGAATTTTCTCGACTTTTCCAGGATTTCCAGGTGGGTGTAGGAGCCCTGTGAGTGTTTTCATGACACGTATTTCCAATACTATTGTGGTGTAGCCGACAAAAAGTGCGCAGTAACGTTTCAATAATGCAAATCGTCACGTACGTTTAATCTCAATCCTCCAATCAGCGTGAAGCTCCCCCCCCCCTACCTACCCCCCTCCTCAACACGGCCTTCCCATGTCAACTTCAATCTCGAACCTGGTAAATAGAAATACATTTTATTCATTTCCAAATCCCTAGAGACAGCGTCGTGTACATATACTTATGCAGAGCTCGCAATCGCCCGTCTCTCCTATTTATTAGCACGGACGGCCGGGTGTGGTGGTCCACTAATATAATGGGGGTACGGATCGTAACGAGTATATTTTTATCAAATAA
Source organism: Brachyptera risi (assembly GCA_964007535.1). Taxonomy (NCBI): domain Eukaryota; kingdom Metazoa; phylum Arthropoda; class Insecta; order Plecoptera; family Taeniopterygidae; genus Brachyptera; species Brachyptera risi. Next base: position 31,468,194 of record OZ023331.1, on the reverse strand, counting down.
ATGAGAAGATTGCGAGCGACCGTTGGCTATATTCCATAAAACTAACGCACGGGTGGTTCGCACCTCATTTTGTGTACAAGCATAACACTTTTATTGAGAAAAGAAACAAATTAAATGTTCAATCCATAATGAATTTCATTACGATGCCACTGAAGAGACTGGCGGTTGGTCGGAGCCTCCAAATGCTGATGTTATTGGAAAGGGTAGACGGTCGATCAAAAACAGTGTTTTCGTTTCTGAAACATCCACCTTCGAATCATCGATATTTAAATATAATTCTGAAAGTATAAGATATGAATAAGAATATGAATATGAATAAGTATAATATATGAAAGTTTCTGAGGGTTTTATCTATCATTCAATCTTTATCAAATTGTGGGTTAAATCCTTATAGTTCACGAGTCACCACATCAATAAACAATAAGTTGGATTATATAATTTCATGTGTGAATCAATTGACCCATTTTCGACAGCTAGGTGAAAAGTGTGATTTTTGAAAAAATGTAAATATATTATCTCGTATAAATAACCACGTATATAAGTTCATCAACGTGAAAATATTTACCATCTGTCAAACATTCGATCTGGATCAAATAAACTGTCGTTTTGATTATATAAACATGGAAGGCACAGTGACCAATTAGAACGTCATACCAGGACTATAATTATGTCATAGACATGAATGATTTGGATTTTTGATGATTATCCATCCCCATTGGACTGGTAAGATCGATCGCCTAGGTGATGCCCCGTTCGAACCATCTTATATCCTGCCATCCTTGACCTCATTTTGCAAACGATACTTGTTATTAAAATGACCTTGATTTAAATCAAGTCTTGATATGAATAATTATTTCCCAAATAAGGCGAAGGACGAATTAGAGCCGTTAGATGCGGCACTTCTTGATTGTTTTAATAGTTAGAAAGGATTTGGTCCTCAATTATAAATAATAATACAAAGACTTTTTGAATTTGAAATCATTAGCTTTTGACAGCAGGACTGCGCTGCCTGTGACCATAGGCCTACTTTTTCGCCGTAAGTAAAAGTTTTCCACATTCCAAAACGTCCCAAGTACATCATAAGACCGAACCGTGTTTGTGATATATACAGACTTCACCAACATCAACATTGGTATTGAGCGTTAACTAAACCAACGAGTGTTAATATCTTCCACTTTCGACCGAGTTTTTCCATTTTTATTTTTTTTTATTTTCTTCTTTCATGTTAAGTTGATCCATATATCATGAATGAAATATGTAGTTTTAGTAATATTAGAATGAATATGAAATAATGAAATAATCAACATTGTTACCGAATAGTTCCTCATTCATTTAAGCAATTACTTTTGTAGGAAACTCCTAGAAACCACGCCAGGATGGATACAAATAATTATTTATTGTTCATTGAAAATTAAATGATTGTCAATATTTTTCGTCAGGTTTTCGTCCGAGGTAGATCAGAATATGCTGCAATATTTGTATTCAAATTCATTTTCAAATGGCGCAATTCAATCCCAAACAATAATACAAACCGCGAACATAGTGATGCACTAAACTCTATTATTATTCCAGCCACTCTTGGTTATTCCCAAGTTATTCCCACAGGCAGTATGAACCCTGTTGCATAAATGAAGGGTTTGGTCTGGATTAGACCTATGAATCCCTAATGCAATAGCATACAGGTGTGTGCACTATGTGAAGTGCGTGTACACGGTAGCCGACTGTTTTACCGACCGTTCGGCCGCATAGCTTATTGTTTTAATGACTGGTCGACATTATGGTCGTGAGTGCTGAAGTTAATTACACTGGTTGATTACCATGTGATTATTTATCAGTTAAATGATGGGATATATACATAGGAGAATGTGTTAGGTGGTGGCGTCGGTTGATGAACGAGCGTTGTTGAGTTGTACGTTTCCAAATCAACCATAGATCTAAATAAGTCGAGTATGGTAATTTCACAGAAATTTAACAAACTAATAGCTGAAGCTATGTAATGAAACTTCATAAACTTTTGTGTAATTCGACACGGGTGAATACAGTAAAATTCATATAATCGGAACAATTGTCCATGCATATTTTCAATTAATATTACATATGAGAAACGACTCATTTTAACATATCCAGGCTGATTTTAATATGAATACAAACATGTCTCATTCGGCTGCTTCCCTTTAAATATGAGAATGATGATGTATATCATTAATATACTTCATTTCATTTCCATTAAATCGATGATAATTTAAAAATAGATATTGGTGGAGGTGCCGTGTTTTTTGTTTTCCGAAACACGTATCATCCATAGCGTCAGAATTCGGTTTCGCAATCGAAGAAACGATGAATCATTAAAATAAATATATGAATATATATATATATATATATATATATATATATATATATATATATATACATACATATATATTCACACATAAATAGGAATGCATGTATAGTTACATTCATGTTTGGAAAGTAACTCAAATGATCAGTTAATTTTATCGATAACGGAAAAAAATTAGGAGCTTCAATAAATGTAACCGTATACGGAATAAAGACGAACAAATATTCGAGTGAAATAACTTTCTCTCGTGAAAGAACTGAAAGCCTCTCTCGAACACGCATTCTGATATCCAATCAAAAAGCATAGTTTCTTAATGAGAAACAAAAAACTGACCGTTGGTTATAGGTTGTTTTCTAATGGTTACCATGGTCACCTAGCTCATCTCATGACTCACTATACTGTCTAGATATAATATGCTGCTCTTCCTAATAGCAACACATGAACATCACATGAGAGAAAATGTGTTGATAGGCCTTGCGAAACTTGGTATAGCTGAGAGGTCAAGCGGTGAAACCATTTATACACAACTTCAAAATTACACTCAAAATGAGTCCGTTTGAGTGAAATATTTGGTATGACTCTTGAGAAATTTAAATGCGAATGTTTCATCAATTTCGTGAAAAGTAAGATCGAGAAAAAAAAATAGTCGGTGACATTGAAACTTTCAATGAAATTGAAATAAATATTGGTCTTCAATTTTAAAAGTTTGAGTTCAATAACTCCATTTGTTTAGTGGATTTTTCGAATTTGTATACCCATTCGATCATCAGACAATTGAATAACGCCGTTTTCCCAGTATTATTTCATATATATATATATATATATATATATATATATATATATATATATATATATATATATATATATATATATATATATATATATATATATATATATATAATAAATATATATATATATATATATATATATATATATATATATATATATATAAATATATGAAATGCAACATACTTATTCAAATTGTTCCCGATGATCCATTCTCGTTTTCATAGAAAGACACATTGAATACAAATTGATATGAATGAAACCAAATTAGGCCTATGATGATTGGCATGTTCTAACGACCTCACAAATAGACAAGTTATTTGAGGGTACTAGCCTATTGAGTGTAATGATGAAACTAAAAACCTCATGAAGGACTTGAACTCACCCTCGAATTGAGCTCTGTTTCTGAAAGCAGAGAGATCCAGCAGATGAGTATAGCTTATTTTGCCAGTCAATATATGACGGCCACTACTTTCATTATAACCGTTAACGATTATTCGAATACTAAACCAATAGTAAAACAGAACATCTGTAATGGCTATAATTGAGCGAATAATTGAACGTAATGAGTATGATTGCTCTTCAGTAGAGTAATTCATTCATCTAGACATCGACTACTTTTCATTAGCATCACTATTAAAAGCCTATGCGTGGCTGATGCATTGGAGAGAGCAAAAGGGAGGAAGGGAGAGTGAAAGGGATAGAGAGAGAAAAAGAGCGAGGGATATAGATTCAGTATACCATATCATAAGAGAGAAAGAGAAAAATAATGAAATAGAAAGATACATATTATACTATATCATCAATAGGTACTTCAAAAATGAGACCGATAATAGCTGTTAGTTCATATAATGTACTGAGACATTTGAATTGCAATTAAATTAGTTCAATTGCATAACAACAAAAGGAAAGTAGATATGTAATGACACCTATCAATTTGTATTCTGTTGAGTGTGTTCTATTGATTTCATTGCTGCAGTTCAGCGGTGCATAAGTGATTCTCTTATAATATGAATTTAAAAGTCATACATGTATGGCAATAAGACAAGAGGTAAGACTTGAATTTCTAGTTCTTCTCCTCCATCACAACTCTTCTCACAAACTCTATCCATTTTTTCTACATCTCTTTTAATCTATCCTTTCAATTTTTGTACTCAACTTCAATCTACGTCACCGTCTCTTCCACGACTTTTCCCATTTCCATCTTTTCATCTCTCTCGGTCTATCTTTTCTATCTTAAAGTATCTCTTGTTTTCCCTCATACTCTGCTCACTCCTATTCGTTTTATATGTTCATACCAGCCAAGTCTCTCTCTTTCATCGGCCTGTAAAATTACCGTTTCACTTCAATCGTTGCTCTTCAAATCACTCACTATTCTCTCTGGTGTTGCTATTTCTGCACCACTTTATACACATTTCATTCCTGCTGCTTCAAATAATCTTATACTATAGCCATCCTCATCATATCATTTTTTTACTTTCTTCAACATAGGCCTATGAATAATAAAAGTGCTGTTGGTATCGATTAGTGAGCAAAAGTTTTCAATATTCGATTGATGTATGTAGAAACCAACAATAACCGTGAATTACAGTATACACACAGTCATTAAATAATAATAAACCCATTAGCATGTACAGCATACTCGAGTAATTAAGAGTGACGTCACTGTTACAGGAAGCTACCTGATTGGTCGATATAGCTCTGATATCGATTCAAAACTGATTTACTAATTCAAACGTCTGAGAGTCACAGTTTGCCTGGCGTCTTGGGGTTAAACGTTTCTATATGGTCAGTATTCAAGTGTGCGAGTGGAAGGTGGCGTGGGAATAGAGACGTGTGAACAGTCAGGGTGGTGTGGGAATAGAGTGGCGGTTAGTTAATTGATGATTAAACGATAGTGAATGATGGCGTGAAAAGTGAATAACTTTTACGAGTGACATGAAAAGTGAAATACACACCCTTTAGTTTGAGATGACACTAATGTGTACGTCTCTACGCGGGAAATACAACCAGATATTGTGAGTCTTTTGCAACATTTTATTTCTCTTTTACGTTTATAAGTGAGTCTCGGTATCAGAAATAATTTGTTCTTCTTTTGAGTTCATCAAGTCTCTTCAGCATTTACTTTGATCAAATGAGAAACTTTTATGAATGATGAACCTCACATCTTTGTCGTGTACTCAAAATTGTATTGCTTTGACAACAAATTTCAGATTTTTTCTCAACATGAAAGTTAGTTGATTTCATACGTTCAAAACGTTTATTTGATCAAAACGTTCTGTTCTTAGTTTTTTTAAAGCCAGAGGAGTTCTTGAGAAGAAACAATGCAAGCTAATTCTATGAACCTAAGACACAATACTTCTATTTTTTCATAGGAAAACAGGACGAAATAATTTTGTTTGTCAATTCAAATAATTGTATATACGTTATATGAAATTGCACCTCAAATGACTGAATTATGTGAAAACAAATGTTGGTATAGTGACTGCTTCCAATGATTGAAAAAACCACAATCTGGAAAACATTTGTATGTCACGTATAACCATAGAACATGATTCGGGAATATCAGGATTATAAATACTTCTACATCACGGATATGCCTTAGTCATAGGTTTAGTCCTACTAGATAACAATATAATATAAGTTCCACAGATACGTAATACAATATATAATGCCATAGTGAGTGAAAGATCTTTTCAGAGGACGTATCCGACGTTTTTTCTGATCTCAATAGATATATGATAATAATGAAAATATGAGTTTCACTATCTACTGATATCATAATTGCATTACTACGGTTAGGCAATTTATATATATTCATTTTTCGTTGATTCTTCTACGATATGGATGAATTGTTATCTAACTTGGAACACGGTCATTGTGTCATTAAGTTGAAGTCTACAAACAATATTATTTTCTCCTGTTAATTACAATAATAATTCTTCAGATGGATTCTCACAATTTACCTAATTTGTTTACATAATTATTTTCAATGATTCTAGCTATCAACAGTTAATTAAAAAGAAGCAAACACTGCTTCAGAAAATAAAACGTATATTAAATTGCACTCCATTATTTCTTTCACTTCACGATCCCGATCGACTGTCCTCCCTTATCATTAGCACTAACCGTTGGTAGTTTCTACCCCGAAAACTGGAGTTGCATGAAACATATTATATTGTTAGGTTTTAAGTTGGGTTAGCGACGTGTAAACCCCATTAAAGGGAACTAGGTTAAAAGTACAGTTTCCACTTCGAACAATTTGTATTTACAATACAGCATAAACGTGGATTAATGTTGCAAATGAAATTGGTTTTACTTAGTTATAAGAGTTTCGTAAGAGGTTGTATTATTAGTCATTTTATTTGCTTCATTTTTTCAAGTTTCTTTCGAAAATCAACGAGAATTGTGGGCAGTTAATATTTGAGTTATGTATTGGTTTGGTGATCCGAAACTTTCAATGGAGATAAGATTCTTCTCGGAATTCTATTTTGTGCAGTTTCCACTTCTCGAAATGGCAGCTAATGATCAACCAATGTTCATTTGCTTCTGATTATCAGTCACCTTTGACGCAATACGTCACCCGTAACTTGTATTATCAAGAATACCTCATGCATAAAGTAATTTGTATACATGATCTCATCATTGATTTTTATCATTATTATGGATTATCATTATTATTGTATATCAAATAACAGTTTTTTTTGTTCACTATATATAGTTCAGCAATATCGATATCAATTGTCAATCAACAGTTGCATTTCCTGATATATTCATAAGTATTTTTGATTATTGACATATAAATTACATTCATTTTTCATATGAATTTTTTCATTTTTCATATCGGAATTATTCAATTTTTGTATCAACAGATAGGCTCTTCTGTTCTTTCTGGCTAGTCTGACGTAGTAGGCTTTTCTGGCTTAGTGGGAGAGTGTGTTACTATTCTTGTAATATTGTACGTATGTATTCATTATAAGGTAGTGAGAATAATATATATATAATACTATAATAATAATAATATTATGATATTATATTATATTCGTCTCGCTGATTCCAATTATCTTGATGTCTGATCCTGATTCAAGACTTGTCATAAAAACATTACAAATTAAATCTGATTTAACTCTGATTCAATCAAATTCAATCAACTTTTTATTTTAATTTGTAATGAAAATCACTGAAATATTTTAGAAGTAAATAGGCCTATGTGTCATGTTATAAATTTATCATTGATAAATGGTAAAAGAAAACAGTATTCCATGGATATACGGTATCAGATAGTTATCAATTCACAATTATTGAATGACATTGTGAATGAATGGGTGATAGATTTGGTTTTAAAAAATCCTTACCATGCCGGGACTCGAGCCCACGTTCAACTTGAACACCAGTTTCCACCGCGGTGCATCGGCTAACTGAGCAACGGCTTTTGTTAGAAATAATTTTCCATCATATATTTTTGTTCGTGAAACCAAAAAATGTTCATATTAAACTTCCACTGTTTTATGAATATATAAAATGGGATCGGCTTGCCCATGCAATGTTCTCCCAAGTGTATCGACTATGTATGCGCGTAGATACACAAAGTTTCAATGGCCGGAATTATAGACACAAATATGGTTTAAAAAGCAATTTTGTTTGAAAATTGTTTTCCTCTCTCTGTTGAAATCACATCACATAAACTGAGTTATCTACATGTACAGTACGTATATACATACGGGAGTTAGTTATGTTTCGTAAATCCGACTGGATTCACAATTTTAGTCTCAAAAGTGAAATAAACTAGAAACTCAAAATAGATCATTTTCAGTGAAGTAGGAAATTACTGGACATGAGAAGTAGCAGTAGAATGAGAAGTAAAATGTTGTATGTGTCTTTTATTATTCAAGATAACAAGGCAAATGCAGCATATGCGTTTCAAGATGAGTTATATATTTTTAATATATATATATATCGTGAAAATTTAGTCTAAACACTCACTATATACCTTCATTTTGCAACTCTGATTATTTGATCATACATATGTTCTGTTGATCATTTCATGGCTCTAATTGATTAGGGAAATATTTTCTTTCATATCTCTCTTAAAAACGGATCCTCCAAATCCCGTAAAAATGTGTGGAGAAATGTGTTTTATTCTTGTGTGTAAATTTGGTGCATCAGAACTGAGATTAAGAATTACTAATATTTCCCACCTTTTTTCCCTCTGATATATTCTTATGGGGTTCATCAGTATTTTGTGATTAGTGTCCACTTATTACAACAATGTGTGTCATGATAGCTTATTAGAAACAAAGCCTGATGTATCTCTGTAGCATCGAGTTTCTAAGCATCAGGGACTCAATTAAAGAAATTTCAAATGTCACAGAACCATAGTTGTATTTTAATTACGTTGTTAATAGATGTTAGGGCATATTTCAGTATAATAAAAAGATGATTAAAAAATATAGTCGCATTCATCGGTTTGGAAACTCGAAAAATTCATATAAATGAACAACTTAATATGTTTGTTCGAAGAATAACGACTCGATTCGTGCCTTCCGAATATCTTGATGAATAATAAGAATGCAAAATATTTTGTATTTTCAAGTTTTCAATCTCGAAAATACAAAAGTGGTAATAATTGATTGATAATATTCAAAAATCTGCGAGGAATTTGATTTTGTTCAAAAATGCGTACAAATTCAGTATTCGGAGGTTAAGCAAGAGCTACAGTTTTAATAAAAGATGATACATTTAAAAAAATATTCCAATTAACTTCATCTACAAAGGGAATATACCTGTGATAAGTATACTTGCTGTGCAAGTAATGTAACTAAATGCAATCTATGGTGGTGTAAATCCATTGCGGTAAAATCGTAATCTTATATTAATAATGTATCACTTCTCGATAATACAAAATCGACAAACTGTTCAACTTGAAACCATACTTTTATATACAATCTCAAGTTTCAATTATTTTTTACATCACAAGGGAAAGTTTTTTAATTTCGATTCGAGCTTGAAATTTCCACATTTCACTTTTTTCTTGACTTTAAATCACTATTTACGATAAGTCCACGTCAAAAACACAAAGACCTCTGCTTCCCCCCCCCCCCCCCCCCCCCAATCTCTCTCAACTCTTTCGTTTTTCATTGTAAAATCCCGCGAGTCGCGACGGTAGAATAGAATCCTGCATTCTACATTATGTATTAGTGTATGTGGTCTTGACGTATGAGCACAAAGTGTATATTTTATCTTCCATCTGAGAATACAGTATTCGAAGATCATAAACCTCGATTGGCAATATATTTCATTCATAAAACATGAGTCCAAAATATATATCTTAATTCAAAATTGTGAGAATCCATGGAACGAAATGAGTTCTGGAGGTGAAACTCCAAAACAATTACAGTGCCCTGTCCGAAATATTCTACCACGCCAATCTCAGACGTGTTCGAAAAATAATGACTGTGTCAAAACTGAATTCAAATGGTGAGGAAATTATAGCGTCGTCAGTATCGCAGAAATATTTCTTGAAACAATTGAAAGTCAGTTATCGTCTAATGCATGCGCGTTATACAGACATTCAGTTTCTACTTTCACGATGAATACAACTGAAGTAAAACAGGTGAAAACTATTGTGAAGCACAATGAAAGTACTGAGGATATGTTAATTTATTTAATTACTTAAAGCGATATGTCACATTCTGGGGGCGATGGTAAGGATGACACCGTCAGCGTGACAAATTCATCATTAAATATGTTGTGAAAGTGGGAATAAATATGATTTGAATCACAAAACAGAAACAATAAAATCTGTACATTCTGTAATCATTGTTGAGTTTTGAAAATATTACAAGAAATCGAATGTTGTTTAAACAGGTAACACGTCAGAAAATTCTTCGAGGAGATAGTATATTTGTCATGTTACCATAGTTCTAGTTACGTTGGGAGCAAACACAAACTGGAAATATCGAAATTGAGATTTGAAATCACAATGCATATTTGGAGGACGTCTTACATCAAGATTTCATAAAACACAGAATGAAAATCAATTGATAAAATATAAAAATTAGCAATGTCAAAATTTCTGAGGGAATAATAAAATAATATTGAGAAGAGAAAGAGAAACAAAATATAAGTTAAAGAAAGGTTGAAATCGAAACTCCTAATGGTATGGTGACATTACTTGAATTGAAATTTTGTTGATAGCATTGCCAGTTATAGAATCGATAAAGTAGCTCCATCAACACTATACTTTATAGCCTCTGGTAGTGGTAAAGACAATATTACAATCAAACAGACAGGGTGTATTTTCTATTAGCCACCTCAAAGGGATAAGAGTAGAACGCTGATATGTCGACTAGACGTAGAGGCTGGCTACACGTGTTAGTCACGTTAGTAATTATTTTCACATACCCAGTAATGTTTTTAGCTCACAGAGGAGAATGGTAAATTATTCAATATCGACCGTTCTGAGTGCTTTTGGAAACAGAATCAGGGGTGAAAAGCATTATGAAAGAGAAAATATATATGATTTCCACCACCGAAGCTATGAATATACAGAAGAACCGAGTATATACAGCCATATATATAGTATATATACAGTCAGATCTGGATATGCTTTTAAGCCCATACGGGTGCAGTTGATGTCGTTGTTGTTTGCGCGAAAACCACAATAACCTAAATCAATTCAAACCAACTATCCTCACCAACCCAACCAGTACTCATTCAATCTGAAATCATCATCTGAAATTATCTCATTCGAACTGAAACTAAAAACTATGTATTTTAATAGAGTACAAGTTTGGATATAAAAATAAACAGACACTTCGACAAATATAGATTGGCAGCCATTATTCAACGAACCATGTGTCCATGTCACCACATGTGGACGTTGTTGTTGTTTTTGTTGTTGTTGTTGTTGTTTCGCCACGCCTGAACTAACCCAAACAATCTTAATAAGTATATTAATGGACCCAACCTATCCAAACTAGCCTATACTTTTTTTTTTTTTAATAACATCGAAACTTGATACAAAATCATTGTTCCCCAATTAAGGCTGTGGATGAAAGATAGGATCGTTTGGACGGGGTACCACAAGGGCGATCTTACCACCCCATTTTAAACCTATACTAACAAACACAACCAAACAAATATCCTGAACTTATTTAATCGGAATCAAAACTAAACTCAAACCTACTTCCGGCCCGACAAATAGCTACTTCAAAATATTTCACATGATTTCAGGATTTTGTTGATTTATATCGTGTTGGATCTAGTATGGAATGAGAGACTTCTTAATTTATTCAATGTTAAAATTTTGATGTTGAGACGCTTTTCGGAATTGAATTTCGAGTTACAATTTCGATTCTCGTATACAAACAATATCAGCAACTTTATTGTAATAATTGAAAATATATAAATATTTCATCCAGCGCGATAGAGTACTCGAATTGCTATAAAAATACGCATATCATCTCCATTTTTCATGAGCCGATTCAATGGAAATACGAACCTTCTAAAATGTCTCAGAAACAAACACATCTATGCTCTTATATCAGATATTGTCCAAACATTTTGATGATGCGAGAAGCCACAATAACAGTGACATAAAAAAATAGGCTGACGCAATATATCATAGCCTCTAACGGCGTGACAAAGTGATCGTTACAAACAAATCAACAGGTCCAAGATATTGTCCACTCTTGTTAATTGTGAAGAAAGTATTTTTGAAGCCATTTGACACCTTATATCATGGCTAACGCTATTTGAAGTCTGACCAGCAAGGCCTATTATAGCCCTTATGAACGCTATTGTTGTTGTTGTTGAGAGCAAAATTAACCCTAATTACCAGTCTGATCAGTCCAACCTTACCTAACATCATTGACTGAACTAAACTTTTCAAATCTAACTCAGATTTAACCTAATTCGATTTGAAACTGACAGCTATCCCATATACAAGGGTGTACTAACAACAGGTATACGGGATAGCAACTTCGTAAATCACCATTCCTCAAACAAACAAGATATTGTAAAGTGAAACAAATGAAGAAAATAATATAAGTTCCTCAATTATTTCTCTATTAAAACAAATCTATTATCAAAAATCTATCTCATTCATAAGCAAGGTAGATTTTTCCAGTGGTTCATTGGAACTTCATCAACTGCGGACTTGTTATCTCATTGCCGTGTCATTGTTATATTTTGTTGACCAATTGATAGATTAGTCTAATAGAATATTGAAAAATCAGCCCTATAAATGTCATTTATAAATGTCGTGGGTCTAGTTTGTACAACGCCGGGGTGGACGTGTCTTTTGGGGGGTATTTTACCCTCTATTTTGTCCGCGTGGCTTCGTTGGCCGGGTTGAGCGTCGCGCCGCTCAGCGGCTATTGATCGACGCCCGACGTCGTGTATGTGTGTGTACGAAGCTAGGAGCGAGAAACCGAATAACAAGCGGATATCAGAGAGTTGAAATGAGCAGCAGATTATCTCTTTCTCTCTCTCTCTCTTTCTTACTCTTTCTCTTTTTCTCGCTGATATTAATCCGAGTCATAACAATGTAAGGAGCAAGCTTACTTGTATATACTAACAGGACAGTGCTACCAACAAACAGGCAATAACATAATAACTAGATGCACGTGTAGGTACAATTCAGTTCAATTTTTTTTTTTAATACGAGATTTTTTCTTGTTATTCATTTCACTTCTCAACAGGTCCAATGGGGAAATCAAAATGAACTGGAAAAATCTTGTTGGTGTTTGGATCTGTATACTAAAAAAGAGCTGTTCTGAGAAATTACACATTCTGAAAATTAGCGTTGTAAAAATCTAATCGAAGGATAATTGTGAAATTAAAATATCACAATCGTTTGACTCCAGATTAAAAAATGATCTTGATGTGAAACATACATACTCAATCACTATACCAACAACCATTATCATACCCCCGGCTTATCCCACAACGCGTATTGCCAGAGTTTGTCACCTATCCAGATAAAATTATACTGACAATTACGTGAATTCCTTAATTTTTTTCATCTTATGTGGATAATGCTTTCAATTGTTCTATTTATATGTGTATATATATATATATATATATATATATATATATATATATATATATATATATATATATATATATATATATATACTAGTAGTGGTAGTAGTAGTAGTAGTAGTAGAGTTTATTCCTTTAACACTCTCTCGAGGAAATCGGTACACAATTACACACACACATATATATATATATATATATATATATATATATATATATATATATATATATATATATATATATATATATATTTATTTATATATATATTTATATATATATATTTATATATATATTTTTATATATATATATATATATATATATATATATATATATATATATATATATATATATATATATATATGAGTGTGTGTGGGTGTGTGTGTGTGTGAGTGTATTCAATAACTCATAACTCGTAACTGCTCATATATCTGAATAATTCTATTTCATTTCATGATGAAACTTTTCACAGCAAATTCTCCCGAGATCAAAAATCAACTTCAGAGTTGGGATTCAACAAACTACTATATGTACTCTCAGACGATAAACGCGTTTACTTCGCGAATCCTTCACTGGGTGTAGGGCTGCCTATATTGTATTTCATGAATTATTTCTCACCTTCACGAAATTATCTGGATGATTATTTTTATCATTGTCTCTCATCCCAATTTTGTTAAAACATATTTCATCTTATAGATGAAGAAAAAAACTCGTCAACTCCATGTAGATACAAGATAAACGATCAACTCATGATACTGTTGATCGTGTTTTCCTTGAACAAGTAATTGCGATTATTCAAACATGGTTGAAAATCCGATGGTGAGGTATATACTATACCAATTCAGTCTATTATTAATTTTGTCGTCAGAACATATTCAAGTGATACCATATTTCAGGAAATATGGAGTGGAATATATTTAGAATATTTGAACTACACGAGTTGTGTCCCAAAACTAGGTGTGCTGATTCTTTATTTGGAATTTTAATCACGAAATCACTTTGAAGGCACGACTTTTGAGAAGTTCCAACGATTTTTCAACAGATCGTTTCATTACTGGAACTTATTATCTGTCGAATGTGTTTAGTTCATAGGTTACAATTAATTGAATATTTTCCAAAATCTATCATGACAAACCTCCAGAGAGAATTCCAACTCAGAAAAGTGGTGGAAATCACACTGAGATAGTTGTGGATTGTAGGGAGGTTGTGAAATTGTGATATTTTCCTTCGTAAACATTTTCGAAATGAAAGCACTGTGTGAGCAAGCACTTTATCGTGTTGTATTATCCAATCATCTGTAATGTCTCTTCGAACATGTGCACATTTTTGTTGGAATTCCATGATTTGTATTTTCAGTCAATCCCGTTTGTTCTGCAATAATCCTGAAACTCAAACGGCGGTTCGTCGCCATCACAGCTCGCACACTTTCACGTTTTTATCTGTTGTTGATGAGGTTTGTTTTCCCCAAAAAAGTTGGTATTCAGCATGTCGCGGTCCTCGTTGAAAGATTTGTATTTTGTGCCACATAAAAACTATATTTTCTCATATAGTGCATGGGATCTCCACAAGCTACGGTCGAATTTTCAGATGTATTAGAGGGAGATTTCTATAATTGCATTTAAATTCGAGAGCATACTGCTCGATCTTCATCTATCTTTTGCTGAATTGCAAATTCGCTCCATTGCAAAACGTAATGAGGTATAAAAACACGATTTCAGAAAATAACCGGAAGTAGTTCACCATAGACTCAACTGATTAGATTGAAACGGGTCCGGATATGCAATCTTAACCAACAAACCGACATCCACGAATGAGATGTTAAGATGTCCAGTCATCCGTACAAGTATCAACTGACCTTGGATATAAACTAACTTTTTTCACTTTTTTCAGCTTATTTTTCTCTTTTTTTCAAACTATTTTTTTATATGCGCTATAAACTTTGAGACACAAATCTCTCATGATCAATGATATGATATTTATATCATGTAATATGTATGTATAATATGTATCAATAGTATTATAATGTATGATATGTCAATTTGTCGTTAATGAATCTGAATTCTATTTTATTACTTTATTAACTCAAGTTATAACCATTGAAAATAACAAAGAACCTGTCGAATAGTGAAATAAGTATGCTTAGGTCATACAACTGAAAAGTACATGAAACCAAAATATATTATCTAGTCTAGTGTTTCCTCAAATTTGACCTAAATATTATCTATATGTTCACAATTAGGAAATGAACGATAACGCGAAGCGAGAAAAAGGGGTAAAACAGGATGTCAAAACTGGATAACTTGTGTATAGAATAGATATTCTAACGAATTGACCCAAATACAAATTCAATTAATTTCTCCAATTTTTTTTCAGCCATTAGAAAAATGAAAAAAGTTCACATAATTCGATGACATAGTTATTCATCATTCAGCATACAATTTCTATGTATTTGATATAAACGTACAGTTATCAGAATAGAAACAGAAAATAGTTTGAATGGATCCAGCCCTGAACTAAATATCGCAGTGTTATGCTAATCTGACGAACACCGCATGCATAGAAATCCAATAAACCACGGAGAACAAAAGAATATATCTTCTATTTACCAAAGCACACGAGATACCAAATGTATAACAATCTATATAATGCTTTGTCCGGATTAATACAAAGCACTAGATAACACATAACATGTGATACCACCCGAAACAATACAACAACAAAAAAGCTTATTATATATCATACAAATGATGAAGAATTTCAATGAACCCGAAAAAACAAAAGTAGAAAACTATAAATAATACTGGTGAAAATTGGTTGAATTTTCAATCAACGGATGAAGTATCAATTGACAACATCATTCATGTTAGGTAAGTTTGGTAAGATGGGATAAGATGAAAGGGCAGCGTGCTCTGATATTCGATATTGTTGCTCATACAAAAAGAAAACTACGCCGTTTCTGAGCAAGAGAGAAAATGTCTTTATCTGGACAAAAGACAAGCCTCAAGAAAAAGAATAACAAAAACAAAATATAGAAATCTCAGAAGGAATAATATAAGACGTAGTTTCTATAGAGAAAACAACGAAGCAAATAAAACTGTGCGGTTAGCCTTAAGCTTTTCTCCCTTGATGCACCACACTACCACACTCTACTCGAGCCAGGCCCTGAACTCTCTCACACCCTACTCTACCCTATACTATAATGCAGTAGACATCCAAGTTAATGGAGTCTTGGAGAGAAAATATATAACGTATAAAAAACGTATTAATATAGATATTCTCTTTTTTTATACCGAATAAGAAAGTGTGTTCACTCCAGCCAACAAGTGTTGTGGCAGGTCGACACAGCCAATTGTGACTTGTAATGAATATGGGGAACGGTCGATCGGCATCCACCAACAATTTGTATACACTCCAATTTGAAATCTCGCAAGTAAGTTGAAAAGACCACAAAGAAAATGGGTTGAAATAAAGGAGCTTCACTATTCATTTGGGAAATATGAAAGTCTTTGTCTTCAAGTGTTTTTTAAATACTTCTTACTACATACTTAAGTATTGAACATTCATGATTATTAATGGAACCATTCGAAAGGTTTCAACATAGTCTCAAGGAAATTTTGATGAGAGCATGTCAGAAGCTTTGCATACATGTCTTTTCCAATCATGTGCATTCCTACCACACGAGAGAATTGTTTTTGACGTGGATACGTCTCTAAAATTGGTAAACCCGAGCAGTCTTTGAAACTGAATGTTACACGAGCTGTTACGGATATGACATACGTACCTCTAATTTTCAGGAAGAGAGAGAGAGGGGGGGGTGATCCGAGCATGTGCGCATAATGAGCCCACACACTGTCGTCGCCACATTCATCTTCAATAATATTAACAGTAGAGCTATTTCAGCTACTGGGGCCACACAGCTGGGGCCAATCAACAGCAAGAAGAATCAACAATTTGAATGTACGCTCGCGTCTATAATGAAGAACTCAATTAACATTTCCACTTCTATTTGAAAAAATACAACTTTTGTATTTGTAGAAAGATAGCAGACCTCTTCCGCAATACATAATTGAACATTGTTCATAATCCATTAACTTATCAGTAGGGTTTGCATTAGTTTTCATTAGTTCCATTGTAAATCAATAACGGTTCTACCTTATAACCCTTGGCTTCAATCGGGGAACAATGACTTAATGAAAAGTTGAGGAAAAAAAAAAAGAAAAAGTTTGTAAATGATGTCCGTTCTATTGTGCTGGATATAAGAGTCTCGTGTATGGAACGACATTATAGATACAACGTCAGATGCGTGACGTCTGAAGTTGTGACGTCAGATACGTTCTAACATTTAATACGTCATCAAACCGATTAGCAGACATGAGAGGTGGCCTTGTTCATGGCATAAAAGGATGTTTCTGTTCATTATGGCAGCTGATTAGTAACGCATGTGTTACGTGAGTTTTTTTGACGCTGCCATACAAATACTTTTACCTCTGACCGATCATGAACGGGTGAATCAGTCGTCAGTGCGTTAACCGTTGTTTCCCAGAAGACCGGGGTCCGACACCCGTCATGGTCTCTCATGCTGACTGAGGATTGCGATGGTTATCATCGGTCGTCGATCGTTAAATTGAATACTGAAATGATTCCTTAATTCGCGTTTCCTCTTTACATTCCAACCAATGCAGCTTACTACTCCCTAACAGAAAAGCAAGAATAATTATCGCAAATTGAGGGCTACCTTTTTAGTGGAACTGGTAAACCTGTAAAAGTTGCAAGTACGATGCGGGTAGTGAGCAGAAGAATTAAAAAATGAAAAACAGGCTATCCAATGCATTACCACCAAACTGGCAGCTTTCAACTTGCGAGAAGTAGGCCTACACCAGCGCTGTTGCGTCCTCTAGACCAACTAATTTATTTCCATTTGTCCGACTCCAATATATGCATTGAGAGTCTCGCTAGAAAAAGGTTAATCCTACATACAATTTATGGAAATGTAAACTGACCGTGAGGCTCACAGATAGTCAAGTCTGCATTGAAAACTGATGGCAAGTCGGGCGTGAGTTCCAATCCTATCCTATAAACACATATTTAAACTGTGACCTTTCATTTATACTCACAATAAACTCACCGGTTGATGGGATTGTTTAGCAACAAGTAATCCTCATTGAAAAACAGACCCGATCAACCAGTGGTGATTTGTTGAAAATATATTTTCATACATTTTCCTATTGGATAATTAGGCCTATGTTCTTTTGAGATCAATTCGTATTTGCTTATAACAGAAATACAACTTGACCGACCGGAATGTAATCAAATATGATGGAAATATACAGCTCTTTTTTCACATTTTCTCTTTGGAAAAGTCCAAGTCTTGAAATGAAATTCTCATACTCTACTCCCTATACGTCATAGATCAAGTAGTGACAGTCCAATATGAAAAAAAACTTAGCGGTCAGGAATACCGTGTTTTCTAGATTTTCGTTTAATATGGGATTATTATGTCAGTATATAAAATTGGACCTTATTCTATTGAAGTATATTCTTCTGTAAAAATAACAACAGAATGCGCTCCTAAATAGAGAATGGCAGGCAAAATGCAGTTGAAAAATTAATAACAATAGGACATATTTAATAAAATCATTGTTGCAATTCTCGCTCGCTTATATACCAATCATACTCATACCAATCATTTACTACGGTACGTTATTGTATAGTTCAACACCAACAGCGTGCCTAAACTTTTACTAGCGAATTCTCGTTGAAGTGTCCAACCTGTAACATACTCAAACAAGTTATACAATTTCCATCCGAATAATTACTATGAAGATCAGATAAAATTCCGCAACGGTGTGCAGCGACTGTGTAATGCATCATCTTTCAGGAATCCATTCAACAATCTCCTTGCGATCCTGTGAAGCGAATCACAAACGAGTACGCAGCATCCTCACATTTTAGTCGTTGAATATTCCAGTTCGTCTGACATGTGGGATCACGTATCTTATACGACTCCTCGGGTGGAATATTTCTTCACTTATTTTTCCTAAAGTTGCACGGCTTTTTCCGTTCCGGTAAATCACGTGAACCAGTCAGAAACTGGTCGTAGATTTTCTGCCTGGTCCACGTACAATGATGGAAAAAAGGTGAAACCATGCTACTATGAAAAAGGCTATAGGGATTTTTTTTTTAGTCAAACTTTTAGATATTTGACTATTTGTATATATTTGGCATCTACATGATCCAAGGCCCTGAATATAATTATCACCCTCACATCTAGCTTCCTATAGCCTGCATGTAAGAACTATCTCACGTCATATTACCCTAGTGGTACTCCACCTCAAGCCCCCTCTCCCCTCCCCTTCGTCAATCATCCTCCTTATCATGTTTAATACGCT
>OZ023331.1:31413640-31443640 GCA_964007535.1 Brachyptera risi | reverse complement strand
TTTTCCTTAATTTTTCTCATATAACCAGTAATTAGTATATGTATATTCATCTTGTCAATATCTCCATGTGTTGTAATTTTATTTTATATTTGTCGTGTAATAATTAATAAAAATAGAAAACATTTTAAATGTTACAGTGTTATATTGAAGTGTTTATTATAAATTTAGAAGAATTTTTTTGATAGGTACCGGTACTGAAGTATTTTGTTGGGATGACAGGAAGATAAACAAAACTCTTTTTAGTTCAATTACATTGATTTATGAAATAATTGAAATAATTAAATAATTGAAATAATTTATATTGAATTGAAATTGTTCGACGCAACTGATTGCTTCGTAAAGAACATACCTAACTCCGTTCTAACGGAATGGAAGTTACTGATTTCATAGGACAAGTTTGAGATCTGAAATTAAGACAATTGTGCACCGTGAAGCATCCATTTTATATATTTCAATTCGAATACTACTACTAGGACTGAGACTGAAACGATCATTGAAACTCTTGTGAATCAACCTTCAACTGGGGAACAATAACTTTGCGTGAATTCTATACGATGATAGTAAAAAGAAGTAGGTATAGACACAAACCACCACTCGCGTTCTATTTTTGAAAAAATGTTGTCAGAAATGAGTGTTAATCTCAGCTCTGATGCTCATTAAATGGTCACGCCACTTGGACCTCACAAACAGACCTCACAAGTCGCCGATTGCCTCATAGCTATTCGTATATACCGGATTCAACGACGAATACATGTCTACAATCTTTCTTATGAATGTTCACTTTTATATACTTCTTTCATTTAAGTTACTCATTGGAACAAATTGCACTACGACTTGACGATTTTTGATATTCTTATGCCAGTGAGATTATTTTAGAAACATAAATTAAAATTATAATTTCTCTGGAACGTCTCGAGCTGAATCCTCGAGGCAAAAATTGATCAACTCAAGTTGACATGTATATGCATATATGTATATATATATATATATATATATATATATATATATATATATATATATATATATATATATATATATATATATATGTATATATATATATATATATATATATATATATATATATATATATATATATATATGTATATATATATATATATATATATATATATATATATATATATATATATATATATATATATATATATATATATGTATATATATATATATATATATATATATATATATATATATATATATATATATATATATATATGTATATATGTATATGTATATATATATATATATATATATATATATATATATATATATATATATATATATATACATATATATATATATATATATATATATATGTATATATATATATATATATATATATATATATACACATATATATATATATATATATACATATATATATATATATATATAAATATATATATATAAATATATATATATATATATATATATATATATATATATATATATATATATATATATATATATATATATATATATATATATATATATATATATATATACCGCTATAAATACAATGTACCATTATAGTTCAGAGTGTGACTGACGATTTTCTAACCAACTCAACATTTATGCTCTTGTAACCAAATTCCGTGCATAGTAATCAGATATTCTTCAAAAGCTTGATGATTATTAGATGTGATTTTCATATCAAATACAAATTCAAAGAGTTGTAAAACGCTGTATATTTCACACACACAAAATATTGAATATAATGCACAAAAATTAACGAATAGTGGATCTGACCCGACAATGTTATCTCAACGAAAACTTCTTGAACAAACAAATACAATTACGTCGATACATGATTTTTATTCATTCTTCTGTATTCATTATTTGGGTTCATTTTCAGAATCGTGTAAATATGTTCGAACGTGAATTAAGAATGAAGAAATTTATTTCAATTCAATGTAATTCCAAGTTTCAAGCATCCGCTAATAAAAGGTGAAACGTTCACGTTCATTTTTTTTTCACTGATGTCGATGAACATTTTTTTTGTCAAGTTGGTTGGCTTGGTCCCACTGATAATTGAACAAAGATCACATTTTCTTGTTATTTCGTTGTATCATGTCATTACGACGACCCCCATAGATTTTCTTATCAAGTTTCTGTTGTAACAAGTTTTCATTGCAATGTCTATTTTATATTCGCCGAGTTTGCGAAATACAATCGTGTAAACTAGAAACATGTATTCGTGTGAGTTCGAAACGAAGATACTAAAGATCCATTTTTTTCAAATATGATTCATGTACTTGAATTCGAATTGCTTTCCTGAAAGTCTAAAAATACAGAAAGATGTCAATTTTCAACGAATAAGAAAAGTGTTCAACCATCAGACTTATGTTCATAAATTGAACAGAATTACGGAATAGCATAATTATCCCATTAAAAGGGTGGGGTTTGATACTCTTCCAAGTGAAATTTTCTTTCTAAATTCAGCGTAATTGCAGTATGAAACCGTGGCATAAAACACGCTGAATACATATTTACACGACTAGAGTACGCGAAATATGTTGCGAATCTAAGCATTATCAAAACGAGCACGAGTAATAACTGGCAATACTCATTGAAGTAGTGGGATCTGCTGGATAGGATGGAGGACGAGAAGATACAAAAAAAAAGTTTGCTATAATGTAATGGGAATGAAAACCAACACGGTGGAAAACGGAAAATGTCAAACGTTGAGGAAAATCTTTCGAATGAGAAAATTCCATTTCCTTTCGTGAAGCGAGATAAGGCGATAATGTATATTCAACTACACGTATTCGTACATGAGTATTGACGAATCGACACACTCTATCGTTAGTGTCAATGGATTGGGAAACGGGTGATCGGGAAACCTAATTACTCTTTTCTCCATTGGGATATGTATTAGGTAAGAAATAGCTGTGCGCAGGACGTTCGCGCAGATACGGTACGAGTTACTGCTAGCATGTGGGTGAGAGTCGATCAACAGAAAATATCAAATATTTACTGATACCAGTAATTTAAACACGATCGAAATACATAAAATCTTTGCACGATCGCAAGACAGAAATTGAACTAGAATCCAATTAGAGGTCGTATGTGAATCATGTCACAGTTTTTTACACCACTTTTCTCGTCCAGAAGTTTTATTTGAGTTAACCTTTCCTTTCCCGCAAATAAAATGAGGGGCATCTGGATGATGATTTTGAAAAACATTTAAGCCACCATTACAAATTGAGAGTATATTGTAATATTAACTTTGAGTTTGTTCACCATCTTCCGTATCCTTGACTGTTTCAATTTGATGCATAATTAAGGTGGAGAATTAAAAGAATTTGTCTCAAATATTCAATTTGTAATTGATGAGGATAGTAATTCCTATCTACAACGCAACACGACATGAAAAATGTATGACCCCTTTCCCTTCTCTCACCATTACTTGTGATTCATTCATTCATTTATTGATCGATTAATTTGCACATGATACAAGTTCAGGAAAAATGAAAATTTGGAACTAAAAATAAAAATAAGTGGACAGAAATAGATATTTGATAGAATAATCGATAGATGTATGATGATAGAATGGTTGTCCAGTGTGGTTACTAATGAGGAATTCATTGAGATAATAGAATGAATTCTGAAATAGAAAAGATCTCAGGTTGTATTCAAAAGGTAAAAATTTGGTAAGACTATATAGTTATGTGGAAATATAGTTCATTATAAATAGTTGTGCAAAGATGGAGAGGGCTGTGTGTGAAAAAAAAGTGTGGAAGCCGTCACTCACTAGAACACCCCTCCTTCACCTAAACCGTACATGACAAGTACGAACTCTTACCCATCGCCATCAGAAGTAGTGTTGGTCTCAAGATATTAACGGTAACTTTGATGATACTAGCTGTCACGATATGAAACACATTGGTACATTCAACGAAACATATATCAATAAAGAATCAAATTATCATGTATACTTACATAATAAGAGACGCGGTTTTGTCATTATTGTCTTCAATCACAGGGCGTAAGTGCAACTTCCATTGGCGAATATTCATAAAGTGATAGCTATGGCATAGCCTCGTCTGGAAACAAGAAAAGAAAATGCACACGATAAATAATAATATTTGAAACTAGAAAACTGTCGACGGTTACGTAAAATTCTATCACCGATGCCATGTAACTATACAGAGCATATTGCGCGGCAAAATGAATGAATTGGTTTTAAAGATAGGTTTTCCACAAAAAAAGTTGCGAGTACACTGTGAGTGGTGAATAGTGGAACTTGAAAGGTAATAATGTGCGCGCACATTTCAACAATGGCATTCATTGAAAATTTTACATTATTGACAGTTTTTTGTGACCTTCTTCGTCATTGGACCAACATTCAGAGAATTTTTATATTTTGCCTATAGTGTCGAATTCAAATTTTAACATTTTTATGCGGTGAATGAAAAGAGGCAATACAAATTTTGGTGTGAAACAAAGGAACCAACAACAGAGTTTGGTTGATGTCAAATCGCACGTTCTCATACTTTGAAAACTATTGTAAATCACCTAAACTATAATTGTGTTCAACATTGACATTCAATGCTTATTCATTTCACTAAATATTGTGTCATTATTTATTTCAAGTTTGAATGAAAAGTTGTCATGTAGTTTGTCGTGTGGTGATACATTCTTCTTTGCGTTGGCCCATCCGAACCGTTTCACCGTTTGTCTCTGTTGAACACAATAACTCTTGATCAAGTTTTCGATTATGATATTAAGAGGTTTTCTGATATTGCAGTGCATAAGTCAACCTCAGCAGTATCTAATCACCATGGCGATCGTGAATCAAATGGTCGTGAATGTCGTGTTGCGCGCGCCGATAAGTGTGAAGTTGACTATATGCGAGAAAGTGTAATGGCGTTCTAAATGGTGAAATAAGAAAAACGCTCGTCGTTTGGTCCGTTCGAGAATTACGCGCGAGACTTGATGGCGTCGTTTGCAGAAAAAAACGAGTGCCAACTGAATGACGTGAAATATCCAATAAACGATGACAGAACTTCTAATGCGTGTTTTATATGCTGGCGACATCGAGTGTTGATTTGATATCACAAAGAAGAGAATCAAGAGTTTCGTGAGAATATCCATGTGATATACAATAATAACGAGCGGCTGAATCAACTTGAAAGTATTGCCTGATACGTCAATTATAGTTCAACTTTAGAATACTGTTGGTCCGTGATTGTGGAAAAAAAATGGAAATTGTTTGTCCACGATTGTGAACAAAAATTGAATTTGTGTTGACACAAAATTTAATATAAATTGATGGAAGATACTTTTAGTCAGTGTGAAAGTGTTATTATTATCTCATATGATTGACGAGAATGATATTCCACTGTATTGAGGTTTGGATGCTCATATCATCTCTATTATATATATATATATCATATATCATATATCTCTATATATATCTATATCATGCTCTATCATGAAATAATACAATATTTATTCAAGTTGTGACAAATGAGACGAACATGTGAGTATATAAAAGTTTCTGTTTATATACAAATGTTATCGAATGAGTCAATATTTGTGAAGTCTGATACCTTCTGTGGAAGGTAGTGATGTGAAAAACAGAAATCAAAGTGAAAGAAAAACATAAATAAACAGAAACAGAAGTTACAGTAATGAATAATGTTTGCAATATACATGGGCCTATTCATGGAAAAATAATATTA
The DNA here is from genome assembly GCA_964007535.1 of Brachyptera risi. Classification (NCBI taxonomy): domain Eukaryota; kingdom Metazoa; phylum Arthropoda; class Insecta; order Plecoptera; family Taeniopterygidae; genus Brachyptera; species Brachyptera risi. The sequence continues at coordinate 31,437,935 of OZ023331.1, read as the reverse complement.
TACCGATACGAAAATTGGCTGTAAAGTGAACCTAAAAGTTTTCACAAAAATTACGTGAGCAAAAATCCAGCTCAGAAATGTATATATTGATTGTCCAACTATATTGGTGGAGGTGCCGGGATTTCAGTAATCCGAAAGTATCTGAATTCAAGTTACAACTGAACATGTTTGCGCAAAATGGAATAACCGGTCATTTTTCACAATTTTAACCTACAAATGTTGATTCAGAAGGGTTTTGATAAAAATCAAAGGTCCAACTTGTCAAAAATGAATTATAAATGAGGTGAAACTCTTCTCACAATGGCCGTCTGAGACTATCACTTATTCGAATGCACGGTTATGAATGAATGGATTGAACAGTAATATATTCATTCATGATGAACCTCCATTCACAGGAGATCAGTCTCTTATACCCGTCATGATTGACTTTCCTGACTGGGTGTTCTACTTAATTCGTAATTTCCCTCAGTCGTTAATTATTGAAAGTGATTACTGGGCTAACTCCTCAATATATGGACACGAATATCATTATTATCATGAATATAACAAACAGACCAGACCTACAATTTTTCATTGGATACAATACGAGTCTCTAAAACTGAAATTTCGCAAACTTTATCGAAATTAACATTTTCTCAAGAAATCCATGATACAACTTAATGTCACCACAAAAATCAAATGCTTGGTAGGAAACATACCAAATTTTCCCATCATCATACCCAATAAGTGAGAAAATAAAATATTTTCTCACTTATAGGAACCCGTGACAACGGAGTGTACATTTTACACTCTCCTCGATGTCGAGATATTTCATTCATTCCAACCTGTAGTAATATTCCGATGAACCTGTCGCAAGGAACGTCTACGACGAGATTGTGACTTTGAAAATATATTGAATGTATTCAACCAAAATAACGTGATGTCACTCGTAAAAATATCGTAACACTGAAGGTTACGATCTACCGCTTCCTCCAGCTAATACCATTGACAATCGGACGTGTTGATCCGCCAACCTACTGGTGATATATCGTTTACATTCTTTTGAATTGAGAGAGGCGAGCAACCTGCGAATGTCAAGTAGCAAATTCAAATATATTTTCTTCAGAGTATAATAAAAACATGGGATGAACGAAGAAGTTTTGAATAACTATAAACCATAACATATGAGATGAGAATGTAAAGATGTGTTTCGAAAGTCTATGTCATGTGAAGATAGAGACTGATATTTTTGTGTTCAAAATACAGAATGTGTACCGTATCATAATAATATTACGATACATATTCTATATTTCAGACACAATCATGATGATGATATTATAATAATTAAACCAGAACCTAAAATGTAATTTTAAAAAATGGTGATTAAAAATTTGATGAAAATTTGATTTGGAACAATTTACTGTCTTTATTGGAACTATTTTTTCCTCTTATTTTATAAACATCGATAACATGTCACAAATGATGTTCTTACCAAATGGATAAGAGGTAGTATTCCCGATGAGTGGGTGCACCGCGAAGTGATATTACCCCCAAAAGAGAATGAGTCCATTTAAAAACTGTAAATAGTACCGATAAGTTCGGGTATAATTAATTCTATTATTTCATCACTATCTGTACTGTTGATAGGTTGAAAAGTCCATGGGAGTCGATTTAGCGAAACATCAGTTTTTCAGTAATAACTTTTGAACGGTATGAGATATCAAAATTCTAATACGCGAGAAACACAGATAATTTTAATAGCTTCAAGATGGAATAATTTATAACTATTCGAGTCATTTCGCATAACTGTCAAGAGTATACACAGCTAAGAAAAGTATTTTATAGGTGTATAGGCCTACTCTTGACTGTTATGCGTCATGACTCGAATAGTTATAACTTATATCGTCTCGTAGTTATCAAAATTATCTGCGTTTCTCGCCTATTACAATTTTGATACCTCATACCGTTCAAAAGTTATTACTGAAAAACTTATCTAAATAGAATCCCGTGAACTCTTAAAACAGAGCTAAAATAGCACTACACCGAATCGACTCTCTTGCGCATCTACGTCTAACTTGTTGAACTAGTTGAAAGAACAGATTAAACATTCACAATTGATATGGATATGTAGTGATGCAAATAATTGGTAAGATGATTTGTAAAATCGTCCTTGTGATGTCCCGTCGGCAATTTGGCATCCTTGAACTTGACCTCGTAGAGTCGATAGACCAAGTTATTCGGATGTTGAGATTGCGTCGAGGTGCCTCATCAGAACGATCCTACCTTGTCACTGTCGTGGACAAACAATAATTCTGTGTCGTGTTCACGATGTTATTAGAAAATTGAGTGGTAGAAACTGAAGTCAGGTTCGGCGTGGGTTCGAGTCCCGCAATTGGCATAGGTTCTTGTAATGTCCTCTCACCTATCGTTCCATTATCACCCACTCATTCGTACGACTGTACAATCCAGCTGTTGAGTCGTTAAGGAGCATAAAATAAAGAAAAATAAGTAATTTAGAATTAATTGTTACCCTTTTGTCTCAACTATAATCGAGTTTTTCCTTGGTTGCATCTCGTCGTTTGCAGAACAACGTTCTCGACGCAACAAGAAAAGTATTCAATTGTTGACATACACAGTGACGTCACGTGTACTAACCGAATGACACAGTCGAACGAACGCAATTCGTTTCCCATTCTGATTTGATTTGATTCGTGCGAAAACCGGTTGCAAATGCTATTAATAAAATGTTTTAATATTGAATTACTGGATTTATAGTTATAACGTGTGCGGTGATAGAGAAAAACATTACACATGACCGGGTTTTCTCTCTCGATTTATCGCAAGTTTTTTCTATCAGATTAAACGAACACCGAATGCGCACGCGCACACACACGAACACACATACACACACACACACACATATTTTTGTGACGTAGACTCGAGTAAATGGACCATACCACTCGAGGGAGTTTTAATAATGGAAATTTATAATTAATCATTACTTCTTGAGAAATTTAATATTCGAATGAGTTGGTCAAGGTATCATCAGCTTATTAATCCAATGAGATATTTTGAAGAAATATCTGAATACTCAATTTTCATTCAAACCATACTTTCATTTACAATAGTTGTATATTGTCTACTGACATAGACATACTGATTTCATCGTTATATTTGTAAAAGTGTAGTATTTTCAGTAACAGTGATTTTTAATCACGAGAATTATTTTATTAGAAAGACAAATATATCTTCTGAAAGCGTCGAATGTATTAAGCTTATGTATGATATGATAGCTCATGTATGATCTTTCCTACAATTAAAACAAAATGTTTACATTTTTTTATCGATCGCGTGGTTACAAGAGAGTGTAGCATGGTGTCTTTCCAATTCCACTCTACCACTGATCAGAAATGAATGACACAAAACTGTTTGATTTATTTGACAAGGCTTCGGTAGAGTCATAAGAAGATTATTATAATATGAAAAAAAGTCCTATCAAATCAAAAAATTACTCTGCAAATAGAAAAAATATTGTCTTGAAGTCGTTTGGTGGAAAAAGCATATTTTCAAATGGTATTTTTAATTGGAAACTTTCGTCTTCTTGTCCCTTCAACGTCATCAAACGTGACAACCAATCGAGTGGGCTTTTTAATGGGAAGGTTACTTTTTTAAATCGCCAATCAGGGTATTTCAAATTGCATAGATCTAGGTGACCGGTTAACAACGGTCAACCCGCACCTATATATTAGTTGATTATAATTCAATTCAAATTTGGAACACCACTCTTCAGTTGTGAAATAAATAATTACGAGCACACGAATCTCATTTAGTCGTATGCTGGTAATCATCTACTTGTCAAATTGGTTTAAAAATAATTCATTCCGAGAAACATTCGAAAATATGCCATTGTCACCAGAATTCGACTTCTGAAAATATTCCTGAAGAGGCAAACATTTGTGCTGTGATGCCATGAAGGGCCTTATTGTTCATCACCTCGAGTTAGTATTCTTTCTTCAGTATAACAAGAAAATGAACAAACTGATTGATTAAACAACTAAATACGTCTTCAATTGCATATTGTAATTCAGAACGTTGAACAAATGAAAAAGGAACAATAACAACAAAGGTTTTCTCATTTATGTTTCAGATTGTTCCACTTCACGTTCTGAAGCGTGAACTGAAGCGTTATTCTACATCCACGAGATAGAGTCACCACCCGTGTCACCCGCATTGCCCTCCAAGCAAGCGTCTGTTTTCATAAGCGTCGCGACGCCTTCGCCGACGCCTCTCTGATCTTATCCAACAAGACGTCGTTCATGTGACGGTACAAGACGTGACGTCACCATGGACTGGCCGTAATTGAAATGGTTATCCTGCCAGATTTGTTTGAATGGCAGGAAGAATTTAACCGTTCACATTTTAATTGATTTCCAAATAGAATATATATTGAATGTGAAAGATTTCGTTATTATATTTGATTCAAAGAAACTGTTTTTGAAGTGCTATTCAAATTATCCAGTATGACAGAAACACTTGATTAAAAGTGAAAACGTTTTCGTAAAACACTTGAATTATATAGTACATAGCGAAAGGGGGTATACAGAACGGAGACTCCATTAAGGGATTGAAAAGCGTTCAGTCAACAAGTTAGCAGTGAAGTCTTTTCGTATAGAGATTGAGTAAGGAAGATAGCTCGAAAAGTGCTGTATCGTAGAAAAAACAGATTGAGAGGAAGCCAAATAATACGAGCGAGTGAAATAATTTTGAAACATTCTCTATTTATAGCCAAGATGATATTTTCAAGTTTCATATTGCCAAAAAAAGGAATTAAGAAGTAGTCGAACTTGTTTTTTGAGAGTTTCGTTTGAATCCTAACACGAAAAGATGGAAGGCGATCCAGCGACGGTAATCGAAGAGGATGACATTCAAACGATGGACAAATTTTTAGACTTACACAAAGCGGCTGTGGAGAAATGGTTGTTAGAGAAAGCTGACCCAGAAATGGTTCAACGCATCCTAGTGGCCAAAGGATTCAACTCTAAAGAAACACCAAGAACTATCGACACCTCGAACGGTTTTCAGAGACTGGAATATCAAAATCCAGAGCTTCCAGAATTAATAAATTATCAAAATATAAATACAAGATCAAGATGTAGTGTTGAAGACTCTCCAAATATTTTCAACAACGGGGAGGTCACTATTAAAAACACGGACGATATTGAAAATTCTACCCCACCGGAAGGTCGGAGAGAATCTTCCAATACTTTATCTCCGGAAAGTTCATCTCACAAGACATCCTCACCGCCGTGTTGTTCGTCAAACGAGCTTCACTCACCGACGTGCTCCCGTTTAGGTTCGCTCACTCCCGAAGAACTGAAACAGAGATCGTCAAAGCCGTCATCGCCTCACCGCTCCTCGTTCCGCAAGAATCGCTCGTCTTTTCGAACGCACCGGAAGAGTTTCAGAGGATCGCGACAGAGTTCACCGGAATACGGCAGAAGGTCGAGGAGTTCGTCAAATGCGAGCTTGCTACAGGAAGAGGATCTCGGAGGGAGACACAACGGGGTGATACCGAGGAGCAAGAGGAATTCAGTGACGTCCGAGTTGTTTCAAATGTGGTTGGCGGCGTCACCGAAAAGAGCCAAGTCACCGAGTAGGTAAGTATATTAATAGTTATTTAATAGCTCGCTACGGAAAACGCTTCACATGGCTGAGTTTACGTTTAGATGTGAAGAATGACATTTTATAAATACATTACATTCAAATTTAGTAGTGTATCGACCTTTTGGGTGACCTAGAGTGGTAGGTATCTACCAAGAATCAAATCACTGAACAGAAAATACATTATTTCACAATTCAATGTTGACACTTTCACTGAACTAAATCACCAACCCCGTGAGTTATTCACACCCTTAATGGTTGTACTGGTACTTTAAGACACGATAAAGAAGGAATGCAGGGAAAGGGAAGAAATAGAGGAAGAGAATATTACCCCAATGGCTATTTATATTGTCGAAAAGACACTGAAAAATGTTGTTCTATGTCTTGGTTGAGAATGTTGAAACGAATACTTGATTTATTCAGTTTTTAAGTGTTTCATTTTCAGTGTATTCTGTTTGTTTTTTTTAATTTACGTGAAAGAAGACATGAGATTGAGTTGGCGAGTAATTGGACTCACAATAGGTATATTTCAAGTGATTTTTAATAGGTGGAAAACGAAATCTCCCAAATTGTGTTCTCCGAACGCAATTTCAGTTTCATTTTGTTTGCCTTTAACTTGTCATAATTACTATAGTAATCTGATGATATTTACACATAAAGTAGGCATGTACATTGTACATTCCTCACATAGTAATACATTCAGTAATTCATCCAATAGATTATCAGAATGGATATCAATAATATTAGAATATTAGATATTAGAACAGATCAATAGATATTAGATTGTTAGTATTTGCTTGGAATGAATAAATTTGGGTATAAAGCATTCATTCTAGATTTTGTTTCAATCTACACAAATTAGATGAAACTCTCCCGAGGTTTGGACATGAAAGATGTCTCATACTTTTTGGATAATGCGTTATTGGATCAATTCAAATAAGATCATAATCAATAGCGAGACTCAGGATATGATTTGTTCAGAGTTGAATGAGAAAATGTAATACAATATCGAAGTTGAATAACAAAGGACTTTCCTAGAAAAAATAAGGAGTAATAATAAGTGAAACATAAAGACAGATTCCAAAATAGAACTAGAATGCTAGTAGAATATTGTATAAAATGAATAAATCCACGTGAAATCTTCACAAAATGTATATATGAAGAAAGACAAATAAAAGATTGTGTAGTTTCTTTCTTATACTCGTATAGTTTGAAAACCATGAAACTTCATACACTACCATACTTTACTTTATATGTCATAGTTTATATCAAGGATCCAGAAGAGGGACAGTATTAAAACTTTTATTGGATAGCTAGTATTAGAAGATCGTGGACATTTGTAAACCAGAATGAGATTTCATGTCGATGTTCATCAAGCATTAAAGAGTTTATCAGATTATTGTATGAATGTAGTTCATTGTTGTTGAAATATTCATTCAAGACTCATTTTCATGAAAGTAATCAATAGAGTAATATTGTTGGATTCACAGTAGTTCATCTTTCACAATAGCCAGAAAGGAGTCTTATGACATAATTATTCGTTCTTTAAATATATACGGGCCTATGCACTTATATAACTCGAGTTTTCAAACTTTGGTTCTCAAGAGTATGAATTTTTCCTCGGTATATCCGATTCAGAATCTTACCTCTCGAGAAAAACAATTGAAATGGAACTCAATTCTACAAATCTGTCATCTATTTTAAGCCATCTATCAAATGGTCTTATTTGTAAAAACATTGACTAGTATACATGAGTTTCAACGAGTTACATATATAATATATATATATATATATATATATATATATATATATATATATATATATATATATATATTCATTTTTATTTATTTATTCATTTATAATATTGCCAGAAGAGATTGAATATCAAGTTGTTGTGTTGTATTGTGCCAAACATTTCAGAACAGTCCATCAAAATTACTTATATCACTGATTTTGTCTGGTATTATATCAGATCTACAGTATTCATCTGAGTTTCAAATAGCTATTGTAAGTAAATGATCATGACAATTTTCTCTTATTTCTTCTTCAATTCTCTTATTTTCATACATTTTGAAATGATGAAAGAATGTTCCATTTTCTATCAAGTTCGATACTTTCAGTTTCATATTCCTGAAAAAATATCTACTTATTTTCTCAAGCCTCACCAGATGCTTGAAAAGTATCTACTTTCTCTTTTCCTCACAGACACGTACACACACATCAGTCTATAAAGCTCAGCGAGATACTAAATATTTGATCTGCTTTTCAAAACGCAATGGCGCTTCAAACACTCGCCAGTCTACACCAATAGCACACGTCTACGGGAATATAATTCATTTCAAGTGAGAACGTTTCTTAAATCTTTGAACACTAACGGTGAAGTACAGCCCAGTAAGGTGGTAAGCCTTTCACATTCGAATATTCAGTTACTTGAAAAGTCCAACTTGTTTCCGGCTTCACGACACTCACACGAGATTACCAATTTACGTCATATAAATGAAGTTTGAATCAATAAAATTGTGGAGGAATATACAATATATTTTATTCAAACTGTAATAACTTTATATATTGAAAATTCAATTATAACCATTTCTGTAATTATTTTGAAACTACCTGAAAAGGATCTATGAGTTAAAAAAGGGAAGAGATGAGTTTATTCAAACACTGCCGCGAAAAACGGTTGCCACACGGACACAATATAACAAAATGTATACAAACAATGCATTATTTTTAAAAAAATAAGAAAATTGAATGTAAAAAAATGTAGTCGAGATATTATTTCCCAAAATTTTTTTGTGATGAAAAAATTGAGTACCAAAAGTTATATAAAAATTGTATTTGAAAAAAAAATGTAATATGGTAATAGGGGAGAGTTGGTGAAACAACAGAACACGCGCGAATATAAATCAATAACGCTGAAATAAGAATGGAAAATTAAATGAGATGTTGGCAGTATAAATAATTTCGTAATATAGCAATTGATCCTCTCAAAGCCAATAAACTTATATGCTCCATTACATCAATTCCAATTAAAAATTCTTCACAGAAGTTTACAAATAATGTATTGTCGTGTAGATGTGAAAATTGAGTTTCCAAATCCAAAATAATATCTTTAGTCTCAAGTTTTGGTATTCGATTCAGAACAGGTTACAAGTTACAACCACAACTATCAATGCCAATAACAAATGATTCGCTCAATTTTCCAGTTTTACGAATGATAAATTTTTTCATTAAGCTTTGAATTTGTTTTAAGTAGGCCCGGTTTTACCAATCTTAGTTAGGGTTCTAATCCACTAACTATTAATTAAAGGTACGAAAATAACATATGTAACCTATGGTGATAACAAGTTAATCCGCTAACTATTGCCTAATCCAGTTTCGTAAAACCGGGCTTTAGTGGATCAACTCGTTATTACCCTTGATCGCCAATGGTATTTTTGTACCCCAATTAATAATTAGCTCAATTAAGACATTTCTATTATTGGTAATATGGCGTCTAGTCATTCATGGTTGATAAATTATACGAACTATTTTATTAGGGTCAAAATCACAATAAACAAATGAAGTCCATAGTTTTCTATATCACCGATAGACTCAAATTATACACATCGACGATAGATATACCAGCAAGGCAGTTCACTCATATGGTAGAATGAAATTGAGTTTTCCCTGCACACTTTCCCTCGCGTAGCCAATGTTTGTAAGTAGTAGTGCCTCTAGACACTACCGCAGCGCTAGTAGTACAAAATCCAGCGGAATACTCCAATGTACAAGGTATGTGAAGAGTGCACAGCAGGTGATCGGAGGTCGATGAAGGGAAAAAAACATTTATGAACCAACTGTGAAATATTTTGTGACAAATTATAACATGTACACTATACAAAGTCAAAGATTGCTGTCAGGAACACCGAAGCTTTTATAGAGGATTATATTGAACATTGAGAGATAAACGATAACGAATCACGTTGTCATCGGCATTATTTGTGACGCCATCATCATTCTCAGACTTTTTCTTCATATCCAATCATTCAGCTAATCTCCTTACATACTCGAGTAATCTTTTCCATCTTTGAATTTCTCTATTTTCCTTTCAAATAATTATTATTTCACTATGAAATCAATAATACACAGTTACACATATATGCTCGTTATTTTCGTCGTATATGATCGAATATATATATATATATATATATATATATATATATATATATATATATATATATATGAATGAATGATAGAGTTTTAAGGCGCGTCACAGTGAGGTCATTTCGCGCCTGGTATATATATATATATATATATATATATATATATATATATATATATATATATATATATATATATATATATATATATACACACATATATATATATATATATATATATATATATATATATATATATATATATATATATATATATAAATATATATATATATACATATATATGAAGCGGATATTCAGATTCCAATTCTTGCGGTACAGAGATTTTCGTGACTATAGATCATTCATTTTTTCAGATATCTGAACAGTTAGTTGATGAATAAATATTCGACAACAGAAAAATATTGCACGCTTGTTACTACAGAGTAGGGTGGGAGTAGAATGATGGGAGTGAGAGTGAATATCAGTATGATTTCAACATCGCATGACATGTCCTAATGTATATCTAACGTCCACGCCGTCATTGTCAGCTGTCGGTTAAACTCTCGTTCCGAATAAAATCTGCTTCAAACATCAGGTCAATATATTTAATGAAAGGAAAGGAACATTCCTTCTCTTCATCTTTCATAGACGCGCGCTGTTACTTTTCTCTCATTATTCCGGCATCACGGTTACAGTTAGTTTACAGGTGTTACGAGAAAACTTTGTTGTACACTCCCAGACGGTATTTTGACGCTTGATGCATTATTTCTCAGACGTCAGCTGTCAAACCCTCACCCTTTCACTGTGTGCTGAAAGCATTATATAATTGTTTGACAGCTGTTGTCCTCTTGGTCTCTCACTCTCGTTCTCTCTCTCTCCCTCTCTCTCTCTGTCTATCTCACCTTTAATCTCTCTATCTCGCTGTTTCGCTTTCTTTATCTATCTCTTCTTCTATGTCTCCTTATATCTATCCTTCTATCTCTCTATCTTTCCATCTCTCCAACTCTCCATCTCTCTATCTCTCCGTCTCTCCATCTCTCCATCTCTCCATCTCTCCATCTCTCCATCTCTCCATCTCTCCATCTCTCCTTCTCTCCATCTCTCCATCTCTCCATCTCTCCATCTCTCCATCTCTCCATCTCTCCATCTCTCCATATCTCCATATCTCTCTCTCTTTCTCTCTCTCTCTCCATCTCTCCTTCTCTCCATCTCTCCATCTCTCCATCTCTCCATCTCTCCATCTCTCCATCTCTCCATCTCTCCATCTCTCCATCTCTCCATCTCTCCATCTCTTCATCTCTTCATCTCCCTCTCTCTCTCTCTCTCTCTCTCTCTCTCTCTCTCTCTCTCTCGCTCTCTCTCTCTCTCCATCTCTCCATCTCTCCATCTCTCCATCTCTCCATCTCTCCATCTCTCCATCTCTCTCTCTCTCTCTCTCTCTCTCTCTCTCGCTCTCTCTCCATCTCTCCATCTCTCCATCTCTCCATCTCTCCATCTCTCCTTCTCTCCATCTCTCCTTCTCTCCATCTCTCCATCTCTCCTTCTCTCCATCTCTCCATCTCTCCATCTCTCCATCTCTCTCTCTCTCTCTCTCTCTCTCTCGCTCTCTCTCCATCTCTCCATCTCTCCATATCTCCATCTCTCCTTCTCTCCATCTCTCCATCTCTCCTTCTCTCCATCTCTCCATCTCTCCATCTCTCCATCTCTCCATCTCTCCATCTCTCCTTTTCTCCATCTCTCCATCTCCCCATCTCTCCATCTCTCCATCTCTCCATCTCTCTCTCTCTCTCTCTCTCTCTCTCTCTCTCTCTCTCTCTCTCTCTCTCTCTCTCTCGCTCTCTCTCCATCTCTCCATCTCTCCATCTCTCCATCTCTCCATCTCTCCATCTCTCCATCTCTCCATCTCTCCATCTCTCCATCTCTCCATCTCTCTCTCTCTCTCTCTCTCCATCTCTCCATCTCTCCATCTCCCCATCTCTCCATCTCTCTCTCTCTCTCCATCTCTCCATCTCTCCATCTCCCCATCTCTCCATCTCTCCATCTCTCCATCTCTCTCTCTCCATCTCTCCATCTCTCCTTCTCTCCATCTCTCCATCTCTCTCTCTCTCTCTCTCTCTCTCTCTCTCTCTCTCTCTCTCTCTCTCTCTCTCTCTCTCTCCATCTCTACATCTCTCCATCTCTCCATCTCTCCATCTCTCCATCTCTCCATCTCTCCATCTCTCCATCTCTCTCTCTCTCTCTCTTCTCTATCAGTTTCATCCATCATGTCAGATCGTGATGAGAATCTGCGAGTTTCTGTCGTAAAAGCAGAAAGCAGATCTAAATCCACTGCAGTCTAAAGAAGCGAATGACGATCTGAATTCTAATCCTCATTGGAGCTTGCTTCACATTCCTACACTGCTGATTCATGCATTCATTGCTCATGTTTATTCCATTATACGTCATTGCTGATGCTTACTTCATATACCACCCCTGTACAAGGTATATTTCTCGATGTTCAAAAGGTTCACATTTGAATTGACGCTAAGATATCTACAATCAAGAATCGTTCACTACAGACTTGAAGAATACAGTATATAGTATGCATATCAACCACATGGAACGATATTTTGAAAAATGAATTCCCTAAAAAATAATTCACCACTATCGAATTTGTAAATAAGGAGGAAGCAATATATGCGTTGCATTGTAAGGATTTTTTTCTTGAAGTATATTGAAAATCTACACACTTTGGTAACCGCTCATCTAATTTTCATGGAACTTGTCAAATATGTCGGTTATTGTTGTTCTCACAAATTTGAAATTCGAATGTTCTTGGATTAAGGTGTGTTCAAATAATTTTTCCAATGTCATCACGGCAATTTTAAAAATTTATATTGTCAATTTTTTAAATTCACTTCACTCGCCATCATCAAAAACTAAATTAATCGAAGTAAGTAGGGAATGCGTTATCCGTGGAAAAAGTCCACTGCGATTTCGAAATGCAACATGTGAAAAGCATGCAGAAATCAGAGTGAGATCCGATTTGGACCGAATGGATGTCTTCGATATTTCTCCTCCAATTGTAACACCGGCAATACGAAAGTTTGCCAAAATCAATCAATATTTCATCACTAACGCTTATAAGGTTCATCTTTTTTCAATGTTACCCTTGCATTCAGTCATTTTTTTCAACAAACACTTATCGGTAGCTGTGGTTTATTTGTATCGCATTTTCTTCAGTTCATGAACCTATTCAAGAATCCAACTTTAAAATCGAGAAACTATAACTTTCAACTTTCGACAATGAGAGAAAACAGTAAACTATAACTTTGTTCAACAAGACATTTTATATGAAGAAAAAGCTCTCAATATTGAGTATTCTGAAAAGTTATTTATTTACAAACAGCAAATGATGGTGATACTTTATGTTGAATCTTCGGTATACTCTAATAGCTAGCAGACTGATTTCGTCCATAAGACTGGTGATGTCAAACGGAGCGATGTGAATTGCACAACAATGTTCTCCGACCCACTGATTGTGTTTTACAACAACCACTTCAGTATTAGCACGTTTGACAACAGGATGTTATGGAGATAAATCTTGATACATAGTTACACTGTTCCTTTTTTTCGTTCCAGTTAGTTGCACGAGCCATGGCCAGAGTTTTTGACTGGTTCACATTATTTTATAGGCAAGAAAAAACAGTGCATCCGTGTTACTATATGAAGCAGCCGCAACTAAATTGAAAGATTATGTTGTGTATGGCTAACTCGCAAAAATTGAAATCCGATACAACTAAATAAGTCTATTCGAGCTAGCGTGATCTAGTAGTGTTGGGAAAGAGTTTTCAAAAACATTCTAAAGGAAAATTACCGTTAAAAACAAGTGCTTATCTATATATGTCGTGAATACATAAATCACTTGACGCGAGTAATTGTATTATCATCGAAGTATCACCCAACTTTATTTGTTTAAGTGTATATCTTGAAACCGTTTTGGTGGCATTATTTACGAACATATCTTCTAATTCGACAAGTGGTCTAGGTTTTTCACTTCATTTTGTCATTTCCTGGATACGTGTATATTACCCTGTAATTGCTGATGTTGATTCCACCGGCACATGTGCTAACACGCTTGCGTCATGAAACCCGGGATATGAGGACAGTTCGATCCCTGTCACCGTTTATCTTTCTAGAAGATCCTTGTGACTAGCTCCTATACAGCCCGAAGCTGATGCCATGATGGTACCTACAATATGGGCCACGATCGCTTCTTCGCTCTCTATCCTTATCGTTACTAAAAAAATCTTCATATAATCATCTCATTAATCATTCATCCGACGCCAATAGATCTTGAGCTATCATTATAATGCGTCGTTATAAACTTAACATAATTAATAATGTTGATTCCAGGCCATCTGGTATTTGCCAGCGCCGCCAGCAACTGGATCATCTGGATGAAGGCGAACTGTTTATGGAGCTGATCAGGGACGTCGCTAACGAGCTCGACATTGACGTTTTGTGTCACAAGATCCTCGTTAACGTCGGCCTCCTCACTTCGGCTGATCGCGGCAGTTTATTCCTTGCTCGAGGACCAAGAGACGGCCGTTATCTCATTGCCAAACTGTTCGACGTGACGGTAGACACAGGTAACTGATGTGAAATATTTTACTGCATATACATATAAATCAAGTGGTTCCAAATACTTTTAGGAGTTAATATATTTGTATAAATTGATGAAGAAGGTCGTTTGAAAATTGAATTTGTATTATCACTGCATCTTGAAGAAGTAAACGCTTTTGGGAGCTACAATTGCATTCACCATCGTGAACCTGATGGGGAAAAATTATAATACCATATAAATATGCAACAGCTATTCAAATATAACGGTGATATTCGAGCTTTTTATGTTGAAAGAAGATCTTCTTGTTTGTGAATACAAGTGTGGATGTATTTCACACGTCGAATCAATATTGTCAACATTTGAAATCGAAATATAACTTCTTTGCCGAATCGAAATAGTTGAGTCGACCATCATGCAAATATTCACGAGAGATGAAGATTCCGAAAGACCTGCTTCACTATCTCACATTATTCTAGCACACTGGTGATCCGCTTCTTCATCCCTCGTGAATGTATTTACGAATAACTTTCACGGCTTCTTCTTTTACATTCCAAGGAGCGTCTACGTTATTATTATTTTTTTGGCTTTGGCTTAACTCCACTCTTCCGAATTCCTTTCACGTATATGACTACGTCGTCAAACACGGTTCATACTTGGAAATTAATGTACACAAATGTTCAGGATGTGGACACAATAGGTCCGGTCGAAGAAGTGAACATTCATTGTCACCGTTTTCATCACGTTTATTTTGTTGAACTTACAGGCTTCTTCTGATTATCAAAGTCACACAATGTTACAATGTCCACAAATTGTGTTTGTCAGAATTTTCAATATTGAATTTCCTCCACTTCTTCTGTTTGCTACGGTAACCTCACAAATATATCACACCATAAGTGAAATACATGAACATATTTTATGCCTACATGTATCCGTACTAGAAAAACGCGGGATTCGCGTTGTGAGATGAGCTTAGAAGTATGGAAATCTAGAATGAAAAATATTCTGTTGTAGCTCAATCCACATTTACGGACCTTGGATCACTTCGAACGTTCAAAAACCTTACCTGCAACTTGTTGATATTTGTAGTGCTGCAACCTGTAGCATATACACTTTGCAAAACCAATTGATCCAAATATTCAATAAAATGAACACTTTAATTGCTCTTTCTTTGTTATTTCTCATCCGATTGTTGGAAAAAAACTCTTAAAAGGTTTATAACAGTATTTAGTAGAGAAGCAGAAATGAGAAAGCCTTCTAGAACACAAACATCTCGCATTTTGGGTTACAAGCAGGACACATACCTCATTTTCTTCAGTAAAGTGCGCTGAGAATGAATATGCCGGTGTCCAAGCTGGCAAATGACCCAGGCTCTTGTGGCGGAAGGTCAAAGGTCAAGCGCGCAATTTTGCATTGAAACGTTAATAACTCGGTAGTGATTCTTCCTAATGCCTTACGGTTTTCTCTGTTTTGTTGCTTATAATATTTTCTCATAGCGTGATCAAAAAGTTTCACCATATTTGTGACACAATAATTCTTGACGCCATCTTGAGAATGAAATACTGATTTTGATGCGTCGTTTATCTCAGATATTCTGAAAAGTTCATTGATATGCGTAAAATAATTCAAACAAATATTGTGCACAATTTAGTTGTTGATCGGTGACAGCTTATTGTATACGATTATCACAATATTCACGCATTTCAGAGCCGTAAACGTGAGCGCGAGTGCGGGAGTTTTATACATATCATAAGCCTGCTGAATGCATAATTGTAAGCCTGGCTACGATGCGCTTCGAGTTTTTGATTTCAATTGATATTAGGTTCACCAAAATTGATGGCATCATTGTTGTGATACAATTATAACAAATGCCAATATATATTTGTACTGTATTGGTTATCTATAACCGTCTGGTCGTATCGTCAAGGTATGCCTACATCAGATTGGTGTTTTATTAGTGTCAAAGTGCTGAATCCCATATTGATTGAGAATAATATGGACATGTCCGCAAAAACCCAGTTTATTCATTTCACATGAATCATGTTCGTCATTTAATGAAATGCCTGGAAAATATTCAGAAGAAGATATATCATCACGATTTTTGACCAATTTGCATTGAAATTTGAAATTGATCGATGTAGACCCTACATGAGTGATTAAAATACAAGACTTCAAATTGAATTTGAAGTTAGGAATTGTAACACGTTATCTATGTCATACTTTGATTACATACATTGATGTTGATTCGTGATCTAGTCGAGTGGTAGCTCTATGTGAGCCAAGTCCCGCGAGCATCCAGCTCACCCTGTTAAGCTCTTACTCTGACTGTGTGTTGCTATTGTGATACCAGTCCCCACAGTTGCATGCTGGCATGCATCTGAAATCTTGTGATGTATCATCATTTGTTGTATTATTTGTTTGATATACTATGATTACTGATTCGCTGACAAATCATAAATGATGGCTTACTGCCATACTCAATTGTGATGCTATTTAAGCTATAAGTTATATTGTGAAATATGTAAATTGTGTACCGGTTTCTTCGAGAGAGGGTTACAGAAATGAACACCACTACTAATACCACTACTACATGTCATGGTAGGTTTGTGTTGAAGCATACGCACTGCCGAGTGCAATAATGGTTCTTATTTTCTTTGCAGTCACATGATATCAGCTCCAACATTTTTCAGGATATGGGATCTTGAATCATGAGAACAGGTTCAAGATGTCCATCTTGCAGAAACCACCCACTGTCTGTATGCAGTGGAATTGTAGGAAAGGCTTCCGTTGATTTCCACCAAACATACTATTGATATGTAGCTCGTCTGATGTGCTGGATCAGTGCAACTCTTGTAGGAGGGACTTTCACGAAGTCTTTCTCTGAAATTTTGAAGAGAGAACACCTGACTTCTTCTATCGACTGGGAACTCGTTCGTGGATCGTAAAGTTTGCAGACGGAGGCTTCTGCACTCGCGATGCCCTCTTGACTCATGAAGTTGTCTTGGCAAAATTCGTGAAGGAGAGTTGCATTCTGCTGAAATACGTTTTTTTTTTACTGTGCCTGATCTCATCCAACATTCTTGTGGCAAAGATTTCAGTAGTGCTACTAGGAGCACTCAAACGTCAGTGTCCCGGCAGTGCACAATGAGCCTCTTGAACCCACAAGAAACTGCGTCTTTTGCATCGTAGATGCATTCATCAACATCGTATATGAAAACTTAAATCTACCTTGCACGCGTGTGATGGCATCTCTGACCTATACGACGATCTTTCTGTGAAAAGTGGTACGAGATAGTATCGAAATCGTGACAACCAAGGAATCGAAAAGAAATATATCTGATCGAGCTAAGAAACTGCCAGACAACTGGAGAAGATGGGTTGGTCTTGTTGACAATGAAAGAATACCTTCTGACCTTGTGGCTAAGGACCTATCGAAAGCGAAGCCCGAATGAAGGTTCACACACCCCAAGATGTCGACATCCTTTTTTCCTCTCTAGAAGAAGCCAACACTCGTATTATACTCTACGCAAAAGACGCAACTTCTTGTGGGTTCAAGAGGCACATTGTGCACTGCCGGGACACTGACGTTTGAGTGCTCCTAGCAGCACCACTGAAATCTTTGTCACAAGAATGTTGGATGAGATCAGGCACAGTAAAAAAAAACGTATTCCAGCAGAATGCAACTCTCCTTCGCGAATTTTGCCAAGACGACTTCATGAGTCAAGAGGGCATCGCGAGTGCAGAAGCCTCCGTCTGCAAACTTTACGATCCACGAACGAGTTCCCAGTCGATAGAAGAAGTCAGGTGTTCTCTCTTCAAAATTTCAGAGAAAGACTTCGTGAAAGTCCTTCCTACAAGAGTTGCACTGATCCAGCACATCAGACGAGCTACATATCAATAGTATGTTTGGTGGAAATCAACGGAAGCCTTTCCTACAATTCCACTGCATACAGACAGTGGGTGGTTTCTGCAAGATGGACATCTTGAACCTGTTCTCATGATTCAAGATCCCATATCCTGAAAAATGTTGGAGCTGATATCATGTGACTGCAAAGAAAATAAGAACCATTATTGCACTCGGCAGTGCGTATGCTTCAACACAAACCTACCATGACATGTAGTAGTGGTATTAGTAGTGGTGTTCATTTCTGTAACCCTCTCTCGAAGAAACCGGTACACAATTTACATATTTCACAATATAACTTATAGCTTAAATAGCATCACAATTGAGTATGGCAGTAAGCCATCATTTATGATTTGTCAGCGAATCAGTAATCATAGTATATCAAACAAATAATACAACAAATGATGATACATCACAAGATTTCAGATGCATGCCAGCATGCAACTGTGGGGACTGGTATCACAATAGCAACACACAGTCAGAGTAAGAGCTTAACAGGGTGAGCTGGATGCTCGCGGGACTTGGCTCACATAGAGCTACCACTCGACTAGATCACGAATCAACATCAATGTATGTAATCAAAGTATGACATAGATAACGTGTTACAATTCCTAACTTCAAATTCAATTTGAAGTCTTGTATTTTAATCACTCATGTAGGGTCTACATCGATCAATTTCAAATTTCAATGCAAATTGGTCAAAAATCGTGATGATATATCTTCTTCTGAATATTTTCCAGGCATTTCATTAAATGACGAACATGATTCATGTGAAATGAATAAACTGGGTTTTTGCGGACATGTCCATATTATTCTCAATCAATATGGGATTCAGCACTTTGACACTAATAAAACACCAATCTGATGTAGGCATACCTTGACGATACGACCAGACGGTTATAGATAACCAATACAGTACAAATATATATTGGCATTTGTTATAATTGTATCACAACAATGATGCCATCAATTTTGGTGAACCTAATATCAATTGAAATCAAAAACTCGAAGCGCATCGTAGCCAGGCTTACAATTATGCATTCAGCAGGCTTATGATATGTATAAAACTCCCGCACTCGCGCTCACGTTTACGGCTCTGAAATGCGTGAATATTGTGATAATCGTATACAATAAGCTGTCACCGATCAACAACTAAATTGTGCACAATATTTGTTTGAATTATTTTACGCATATCAATGAACTTTTCAGAATATCTGAGATAAACGACGCATCAAAATCAGTATTTCATTCTCAAGATGGCGTCAAGAATTATTGTGTCACAAATATGGTGAAACTTTTTGATCACGCTATGAGAAAATATTATAAGCAACAAAATAGAGAAAATCGTAAGGCATTAGGACGAATCACTACCGAGTTATTAACGTTTCAATGCAAAATTGCGCGCTTGACCTTTGACCTTCCGCCACAAGAGCCTGGGTCATTTGCCAGCTTGGACACCGGCACATTCATTTTCAGCGCACTTTACTGAAGAAAATGAGGTATGGGTCCTGCTTGTAACCCAAAATGCGAGATGCAAGGAATATCAATTTTGTGCTTCTCTACTAATTGTTCATATTCGGCGAAAATTTGAGAGCTTTTGAAAAAATTTTGTTTTTCAACTATTTTCCATCTTCACTATTCTTATGGGGATTTCTCAAACTTTCCGATTTTTTCCGGAAAAACCTTCCGACCAATTTCTCTGAAAAACAATCTTGGCTTAGTCTGGTATGACATAAATATGTGAAAAAAGTTTTAAGTTGATAGGTATTTTTTCCTGACCTGTATGCCGCGCACAAAATTACAAAAAGAAAAAAAAGCACATTTTTTTCGGTACGTGGAATGAAATTTTCGTACGCTCATCCAATAAATGCGTGCAGGCCTATACTTCTATAGAAAAACTTTAGATCAAATAAGCCGTTTCTTCTTGTAGAGCTACATGCAGTCTTTTGGACAGCTTACTGAATGGCAAGACTATAATACAAGCTTAATCGCCAATAAAAGCTATTTGCTCCCGTATTTCAGTTCGGTACTATTCTCGAGTTTTCCCATATAACCTAGTATATAGTTGGTGGGGTCGTTCAGCAACATTACAATTTTGACTACAATTTTAGTAGTCTATAGAGAAGAGAGAAATAAAACGCCCGTCGTACATGTGAGCAGTGTCCTTTATTTCGTAGGAGAAAGCTACATATATATTTTAACGCTAATGGATGAATGTGGTGATAAATGTAATACGTAAAGGTACACTTGTATTCACATTCTACGTAGAAAAAAGTGTTTCTTCCGACATGACCAACACAAAATCCCATTATTATAATCACTGATACTGGGAAAACGCGGGATGTGCGATTGAGATGAGCTTAGAAGTATGAAAATCTAGAATGAAAAATATTGTGTCAGCTCAATCCACATTTACGGACCTTGGATTACTTCAAACGTTCAAAAACCTTACCTGCAACTTGTTGATATTTATAGTGCTGCAACCTGTCGCATATACACTTTTCAAAACCAATTGATCTAAATATTCAATAAAATGTACACTTTTATTGCGTTTTGTTTGTTATTTCTCATCCGATTGTTGCAAAAAATCTATGAAAAGGTGTATAATAGTATTGTTTATATTCGGTGAAAATTTGAGAGTTTTTGAAGAATTCTTGTTTTCCCAGTATTTTCCCTCCGGGTTATTTTTAAGAGGCTCTTTCAAACTTTACGATTTTGGAAATACCTTCCGACCGATTTTTCTGAAAAACAATCCCAGCCTATTTTGGTATGACAAACATATGTAGAAAAAGTTTCAAGTTTATAGGTATTTTTTCCTGACCTGTATTCCGCGCACAAAATGACAACAAAAAAACAACAAAAAAACATAAAAACGAAGCCCATTTTTTTTGGTACATGTGAAATGGAATCTTCGCTATACGCTCATCTAATAAACAGGTTTGGTATCACAAGATATATTTAAACGTTCATCCATCGACGTGAAAATATATATCGTTTTCCTATTCAACCCTCAACCACCCACTTCTGGTAAAACCTCAGTTTCCAACACCAAGTCTGAGGTATTAACTTGCACTCAACTACATGCAATAAACCTCTACAGTTTGTAAATTATATTTACTACGTTAAGTACCGGTAGAGACTCTGTATAGCCGTACATCTTTAGCGCTTATGTAGCTGTAAGAGAATTTACTTCTCGTTGTACTGCTAATAAGCAAACACAATAACCGATGTTTTGAGGCGGAAGAGAAGTTTAAAACTAGAGAAAAATTGAGATACGGTATATTAATGATTTAAGTTTTATTCTAATTGGTTTTATTTTCATTTACGTGGAAAACTTGTCAAAGATTTTGATGTTCCACAATGACGGATAAGGATGACAAGGCGATCTATCACCCCAAATGAAATAATTATAATTTTACTGATTCAATTACATATTGTGAGCATATGAGCTATATTCGAAAAATAATCCAAGGGAATAAATAAATAAATACTTTTGAGTTCACAGCAGTTTCGATTACAAACATATTTTCCAATTTTGAAATTCATTCAATTTCTTAATAATGTGGAATATCTTGAAAATTGAATTAATCATTTCTGAAAATGAAAATAATTGATCACTCTCAAAACTAACAATACGAAGTTCAACATTAATAGCTTATGATATATCAATAATTCTAAAATGTTGATCATGTCCAGAATATATCATAAATGATATCCAATACCTATAATGTTTTCCGGACATGTTGAAAACTCAATCAATTTCAACTGCGGAAGAGGTATGGTCACAGATATAGCATTCATTGTAATATTGTCAGAGTTCATTCTGTTGAGTTCATTTGAAATATATACCATACATTATTGAAATGTGGTGATGAGACCAGATCGACGTATTTAAACGATCCAGTGCCAGTGGTGCCTATTTTAAACGGGTTAATTGAACCATCGTAAAGCCTTCATTGGGAAAGAATCAAGTTTTCAAAATGAAATCAAAAAGTATGGTACCGTAATGAGGATGGACGTTAGATGTAGGATTTCATTCTTCAGAAACGGTTGAAATGAATCAAGTGTTTTAAATGAAAGTGTAGAAAATTATATATCAAGACAACATCCTTGAATGAAATACAAAATCGGAAGGAAATATTGTTTCAATTTTCTCCTCCTCTTTCTTGATTTTCATGGGAATTTGATTGGTTCCTTCGTTTGATTGGTTCCTTCGTTTGACACACGAAAAATGTTCAACTTAATGATTGTAACTGTTTGCACTCCGACGCCGCAAAGTAAGCGCATGATTCGTGGTAAATAGCAGGACCTCTGTTTACATCTTCAGTGGTGACTTTGAAGAGGGAATCATTTTCACTTTCAGACATGATACTGTGGCTGTAATTAGCACTTGGTGGTATTATATAAGCATGGATTCCTAGATGTCGTTATCACTAGCGATAGATAAGCGTTGCGAAGATTCAATTCGGTATACTGGGAAAATTGAAGAATCGGATTTGGATATTCTTCTCCTTGCGTAAAAAGTAACCAAACAAAGTGAAACTCTTCCTGAACATTGGCGTCACACTAGAATAGATTGGTGTTGTATTTTTAGAAAATTTGGTTGCGCATTTTTTTCGGAAAATAATATTGGAAATTTGGAAATTCCTAAGAGATTGAGCGTTGGATTGAAATTTCAATTTTCAACTTTTATCCAATTGAAATTAAATTATCACGGAAAGATATTGATCTTCTATGTATTTCTACCACGTATATATACATATATTTAAATGAAACTTACCAACTAATGAAGCAGCCGGTCAAATGTTGCAACTCAATTCAATTTATTTTTGACAAACCGACGACCAAGTTATGACTGTTAATACTGTTAACACTGTTACTGTTAACATCTTGTTAATACTGCAATGAAATATGTGAATATAGGCCCTGCAATGTACTCACAAAATAAAATAGTCCTCAACCAACTGAATAATTGTAAAACCTTCCGTAATTATATAAACACTTCTGTTGAATATAGAACTCTTCATATAGAGAAACTCACTGCTTTGTAGTGATGTAATCGTGTTTCTACTTGTGAAACTCGTCCTGAAAAATCATTTCTCATCGAAATATACTGAATATAATGATGATATTCGTTTATCAAGTTGGTAGACAACCTTTTTCTTTCGTAGATGCACGTATATTTAGTTTGTAACAATAAGGTGTGCATTCATGCGTAAGTAGTACTAGTTATTGCGGTCAAACAATCATAAACAGTATGGTAATATACATTGCATTCTATTATTAGTAACTCGATAAACCTAGACTAACTTTACCATGGTTTACCAGTTTACCAGTTACCAGTTTACCAGAGCTTGGTTATAATCAGAGAGTATATGAAGTAGACAGTCTAGTTCATTCAACCAAAGTGATCCTGCTGGGTCGTCACACCCGATTGTTGGTACTACATGATAAGGAAGACGGTCGATCGACAACGCTACAAGTTGATTCGCAATGAGAAACGTCGAATTGGTAAACTTGAGAAACTTTGAAACTCAACATCGCTTGAAGATGTACAATCATCTCCAAAACCTAAACACGTAACTAATATTTGAATATAGAACATCAATAACTGTCAATAGCACATTGTATTTCATTCTTCATTCATATAGGCCGTACCAGTATTCTTGATGACCGCAGGGTGAATGTTACAAAGCACAAACGTATAATAAACTTGAATATGAATGGTTTGATTCTACTTTGTGTAGGTTTAATTTCAATCTATCCCAATTATTTGGATGATTTGGTAATAGTTTTGTTAATTAATATTGAATCTATAATCTGTTTGATTGTCAAGAATTGAAAAAACGTTGATCAACTTCATAACAATTATCATTCAACTCACTGATCAAAAGCTTGATGCTAATTGAATTATCAACAAAACTGTATCGAACGTACTTTGGTATTGTAATTGTGATTATAATTATAATATTTTATTCAAACACGATTGCATTTCTAATAATTATA